>OY725331.1:6659267-7259267 GCA_963242795.1 Inga leiocalycina
AAGACATGACCAATTTTACAATTTAAAGGTATCAGAGACACTTAAAACATAAATTATGTAAAAAGAACGAGGAACTAAATTAAACATTTAGTTGGGAAATAAAATGGTTGAACAGTTGTCCATGCAAGTCAATGATGTAGAGTAGTTCGTTAGAAAAAAGCAAAGACCATATGTAAGCATTAATATGAATTGCAAATTAAAATTATGAAATAACTAGATTCAATCCTTACTTGTATACAAGATCAAACCAAAATAATAAAGAGATTGCCAAAATATGCTATTTCAATTAGCATGGTATCCATAAGCAAACAAAAAATTTGGCACAGACAAAATTTCATCACGGTTCGAAGTTCTAGAAAATACTAAAACTCTTTGAATCCAAAGATAAATGTAAAATGGTCGTTTTTCCAAAAAAAAATACCTTAATCATTTCAGCAATTATTAGCCCTATACTCGTGGCCCCTTCTTTTCTTGCTTGCCTAAGTCTTTGGAGTTCTTGGAGCCACCTACCAACTTTTGCCTTAGCAGCTCCCACCGCCACTCTATATCCAATGCCAGCACTTTCACCACCAAGTGAAGGCTCAAGAAATTCATGTTTCAAAGCCATCAGTCTTTGTCGAATTTTCTTAATTCTTCGCTTCATTGAGTGTTGCAAAGTGATGTTGCCAATTCCAAGAGAAGTACCACCTATGCTAGAGGCAATGTTTGTTTGAGGATCATCGCCGCTATTTGTTGGTGTAGACCTACTTTGCCCTGACCGACGTAGCAAAGGGGATGACTGATCCCTAAACTCCATGGAAGCCCTCTCTCGAATTTGCTCCAAGTAAACCTTACGACGTTGTTCGCTTTCACTAAGTCTCTCTGCCAGCTTTTGGGCTAAAAGTTCAGCTTCCTCTTGTTGGGCTTTGGCTCTTTCTTCCTTTCTTCGAAGCTGCTCAATAGCTCTTGCTTCACGTGCTGCACTAGAAGCTTTTCTCTCCTCTTCCCTTCTAACTTGAGCCTCCTCCTTTTTCCGCTGTATTTCAGCAAGACGCTGTAACTTTTCAGCCTCAATGAGTTTCCGGCGTTCTAGAACAGCTTCTTCCCTTGCCAAATCCTCTTTTTGCTTAGATTTTATTACTTGCAGCTTTTCAGCTCTTCTCAACTCGGACCCATGAAGCTTTTGACGCAATATTAACTTTTTATTCTCTTCAGTTAAAGAAGTAATGAACCGAACCTCATTTACCTTGCTACTTTCATCACCAGCTCTCTTCGCCACTTGAGCTAGATAAGCTTCATGACGAGATTCACTGCGTTGGTGACGTGCATACAAGCCCTCTCGTAACTTCATGTTGCGAACAGCCTGCCATTCATTGACACGATTTAATTTTTCTGATGTACGTTGAAGCTTTTGTACTCTCTCATTCTCTAACTCATTTCTGATTCTCATAGCACGAGCGTGCTTCTCTTCTGCCTCCTTTCTCAAGTCTGAAGAGGTTTTCTTCTTTTTGTCAGGAGACATTAATTTATCATGCAAGATACGCACACGCTCAGCACTTTTCCTGCTTAAGCCTGGTGAGTATGACACACGAGAGGAGACACGGAATGGAGATGAGAGAATATCCTCCCAATTCCTTTTTTCCTTCCAAGCATTCAAGGATTTTCCCATAGCTACATTTCTCTTTTCCTTATCTTTCTCAGGTATAGGTATTTGCCTCCGGATATCATCTACTGGTCTAGAACTTTTATCAGTAATACCTTCCATTGGCACTTTATCTTTCTTTAGCTTCTCAGTTTCAGATTCAATGTGTTCTCTTTTACTCTTGGTGGTTGTAACAGCAGCCACATTTTTACTAGGATGTGAATTAGATAAATTGACTTCGGAGGATAATGAGCGCTTTGGTTGGCTACTTTGTCCGTTTTGTTCTAAGATTTCTTTGCAAGGCTCCCCTGATTCAATATTATGATTTCCATCATTTAGGTACACTTGATTAGCATCTAATGATCCAACCTGCTTTCTTGGCCTTGACACTGAATCTGTGTGATTGCCAACAAATTCAGGAGTTGGACACTTAGACGTGGAATTCCCTGCACTATTAACTGCTTGCAAGCTCACACGCTCTTGTTGAATCTTTCTAAAAGCCTCAAGAGATGAAGATAGTATATCAGCCTTATGAGGTGATGATGTCATCCTTCGAACCTACAATCCAGACAAGACAACCAAGCCGCTTAGAATCAGATAACCAAGTAATCCAGGTTTGTCGCAGGGATGTTATCATATGTGAAGCCAAAGGACCGACCAGACAAAAACAGAAACCAAGCAAGAAAAATAGGAAAAGAAAGACATTAGTTATTGCATAAGCGTATGTCATCTTTATATGTTTTCCCTGGAGTCAAGGAAGTTAACTTCAACAAATGATAATCAGTCCAAACTATAACCCTAGCACCCATTGATGACATAATTCAAGTGATCTGAAATTCTTATACGTGAGTAATACTAGAAATTAAAAATTCAATTATGGGTGAGAAGTTCTTTTAAGTTAGACTAAAATGTTTTACATTGTCTGTCCAAAAAACAAATGTTTTACATTGGATTGATTTGATTTTAACAACTCTATGCATGCCATATAAGGAAGGAGAATTCCAAGGCACAATCATACATAACCCTCACTGTATACATATGTAGCATTGCACATTGTTGAATACATAAAAGGTAGACCAAATATTCATCATAGGCAATTTTGTAACTTCCATCCTTCTAGAATCCATCACATGCCCTCTAAAAATTCAAAATAAGACGAGCTTCTTCATCAAACTATATCAAAATACAATAAGAGAAAGAGAAAAGAGTTAAATGTACAATATATTCAAACAATTTCTATATTATTGATCAAATGTTATCCCTTCTTGCATTGAAGCTCAAGGACAAACACACTCACTTTCGATGATACGTAAAATAATCTTTAGAATAGATCTTGTCACAGGATTTGAGAATATTTAAGAATAAAATTTTATTTATCATGATAAGGGCAAAATAGAGATTATGCTTTCAGTTTTTTTTTTTTTTTTATATTATCCAAATTTCCTAAATACATCAACTATAACTTGTTAAAGATTAACAACGGTATTTTAGCACCTCAAAATATCAACCTGAGCAATAGAAGGCAACAGACTAATACAACCAAGCGCACCTCCCATGAAAGAGCATGTGTCCTACGATGGTCACTCTTCAAGATGACAGGAACTCCATCAATTATTTGAGAAGACTTTTTAACCTTCTCAAATTCCTCAACTCTATTGATTAGCTCTTTGAAATCAGATGCAGCCTCCTCAAGAACAAGAATCGCCTCTTTCATTTGCTCCAAATCACATTCCAGCTCACAAAGAAGATACAACTCATCAACAGACCTATTAAGATTTTCGAACAAAAAACACCAAAGCCTTTGCCTAAACCGTTCTTTGCTCTCATTTGAGTCGCCTTCTTCAGGAGCACTCATATTATGAGAGCTTGACAAAATGCCATCCACATTACCATTCTGTGTACCCCTAACATCTTCAACAGAAGTTGCAGAATCTCCTACAATTTCAGGTCCACATTCAGGCACATGTGATGTACTCTGGTCAGTAACTGCACTAACTGAATTGCAGTTTGTTTGGGGCACTTCAAAAATTCCAACATCATTGTCTATGCAATTATCAATTACTGTTTTGATGCCAGCATCATTTTCACTGTTGGATTTCAAGACATCATCTGCTTGATTGATGTCATTCTCATTCCATGGTGGAATTTCTTCCAAAGATGTATCCTTAACTTCTACACCATTCTCAACAGAAATCTCATCCTTACTTTCTGATGAAGGAATCTGATTAGAAGCCATTTCTGAATCAACAATCTTGGCCACAGGAACATTATCTTTGGCGTAAGATGAATCAGAAAGGGCTGCATCTAAAACACTGTCATTCTTTCTGCAGTTAAGCATGTTGTCATCTCCAATAGTACCAAACTTAATTCCAGCTCCACTCAAGTTTTCATGAGGCAGTGGAAAGCTCTGGTCCTCTAGATCACCCCACTTAATTTTGTGGACTACTTCAGGCTTATTGTTTTGGGGTAATTTCTCAACAACTAAATGTCCACTTCTAGAATCATCAGTATGCGACTTCTGACTCTGATTGTCGCATTTACCCACATTTGTATTAAGGTGGCAAGTGCCCTCTTCCTCCTTTGACTCGGATGTAGAATTTGTAACACTGCCAGAGTTACGTACAAAATTCTCCTCCATCCTTGGAAGATGGGATCGCAGCATGGCATGTGAATCTCTGTCATTTTTATCTACAGAACGCTGACTGCGCAAAGAATTAGAAGCATTTTTCCCTGAAAGTCCTCCAACACAGCTTTGCAAAGAGGATTTTGAAGTATTCCGGTGTTTCTGGATAAGAAGGCAAGAAAACGAGGACAAATTCAGTAACACTCGTGTTACAAGCTAAATCAGGAAGGTCCAAATTTGAAACCCGCAACTCTAATATATCAAAGATAAAGACAATGAAAACCAATCCTGGATGCGGATCACAAAGAATGCATATCATAAGTTCATAACCTCTGAACGGTTCACAAGAAATAGAACAATGAAACATGCCCGTGAATTATTTTAGCATTAGTATAACCATCCTGCCTAGAACAGCCATGTTTATGCGTAATCGGCGGATAAAAAAAACTATATGATTAATTGCCCAAGCTTCGAACCGATATAAACTAGGCTCAGAACAACTATTTAGTTGAGTCACGGAAGCTGAGCTCCGTTTTTTAAGTATAGCTATTCCCTTGCCTTCAAGTTATTACTCACTAATGAACACCCAAAAAACCTTCGACAAAGTGAAACCACAGAAGAACCCGATTTAAAAAATTAAAATTTGCATGAAAGAATATTTCAACATGGATCACCTTTTTCACTTCGAACCATCCTGAGTTCTGATCATCCGCTGCTTCATTGTTTTCCATCCCCAGTTATCGAGACAGTAAGAAACTCGCAAAAGGGCTACATTCATCAAAATTCCAATTAACAAGAATGTGTAGGATAATTAGCCCACTTTAATGAACGATGCTAGAGGACATTGATCTAATTGAATTGAGAATATGCTTCAGAGCTAAATTAAAATATTGTATCTCTATTCAAAACCGAAAAATACGATTCTTGGTAAATGAGAACCCGTCCTTGAAATAAGAAGCTCCGAGATATGTAATAATTGGAGATTGAGAGCTGACGTGTTGAATAATCGGCAACAGCAAGTGACAATAATGAAGCCTAAGCAATGAAAACGGGGTTATTCTTGTTAGGGTTTTGGAGATGACAGAAAAAGCAGAGAAGTCTCGTTCTTGCTGCTTGAAAGTTGAAACAGCAGACAAACTAGAAGAATTATGTCTCTCTCTCCTCATCCCCCACCCTAAACAAAAAATAATAATAAATTAATAAATTAGTCCAATCTAATAAGTGCTTGTTTGAATCATGTCTTAAACTCGCGCTGTTTGGTACGGAGGGAAGTTTCCAGTTAAGGAAAGAAGAGGCGGGTGATCAGTTTCAAAAATTTTAAAAGAACTTATTTAAAATTTAGAAATGTTGTAAAATTTAAGGAATTATTTAACTATCTTTATTTTCATTAATAAAAAGCCATCAACCCCTTTGCTGGCTGCCACCGTCAGTGACCTCCGATGGCAGCCGTTATCAGAGCTCTGATGATCTTGTTGGTGACTGATAGCCAGAGAGTTTCAACAATGTAATGTATTTTTTTTAATTTCTTAAACAAAAGTTATCAATATAGATATTTGAGTTGTTAATAACGATACTAAAGTTGTAAACGACAGTTTAGTATATATATTTTTTTAATTTCTCAGGCTAAAGTTGTTAATATAGATACTTAAGGTGTGTTTGGCTTGAGGGGAGGAAAGAAAATAGGGGTTAAATTATCTTTTTGGGTTAAAGGTATTTAAATTTTAGGCTATAATCCAAAATTTAAAAATAATAAGAGGATAAATTTTATGGGGAATCTAAAATTTAAAAGAATGAGAAGGTAAATTTTGAGTTTTTTAAACCCAAATTGTAATTTTCACCCCGGTCCCTCCCCCCTTCCCCCTCAAACCAAACACATCCTTAAATTGTTAATAGCGATACTAAAGTTATAAACAAGATATTTGTTAAGAATTGTATAGAAGTTAAGGATACATCTTTGGAAGTTCCGTCATTAAAAATCCCCAACCCCTTGTAGGCGGCCAGAGTGGCACTAGGGCTCCGGTGGAAGCCAAGGGGGTCAAGGATTTTTTATTTGAAAAACAATTAAGGATAGTTAGATAATTTTCCAAATTTTATAACATTTCAAAATTTCTAATCCATTCCTTTAGAATTATTGAATTCAACATGCTTCTTTATTTTTTAACAATTTTGACAGCGTTTTTATGTCTTTTCTTCTAAAACTTTTGCATAACTTGTTATTATGTGTGTGTGTGTGTGATTTTTAACCAAAATATATATTTTTCTTACATTAAAAGATTAGACTTTTCGGCGAAGATAAAAAATAGTTAATTTGCCAAATTTGTCGCTTATTTTATTTGATGAGATTCTATGATTGATAAAACATATTTCTTTTTTTAAACAGAGTCATATTGAAGTATCATTAGGTCCAATTAAAGACATTTTTTGGTTGAATTCAGTTTATAGTTGGAGATTAATCCTCTCAAGACATAAAGATTGTCGCTTATAGTTGTATTTACATGAACTCAAACTCAAAACTTAAACAACGAAAGCTCCTTCTATCAGGACCAACGCCTTGATGGTGATAAAACATATCAAAGGAGAATTATAATTATGTTTTAAACAAATAATAATAATTTTTTCTTTCAGTCTTATTTGCAAATCAAAAAACCTTATTTATATGTCATAGTCTAGGACTTGTATATAATTCTCTACTATAGCCTCGCCATCCTCCTCAAAGTGTTCTGCTCCATAGTTACATTGTTTCATGCACTCTTCGTTGACATCACATTTCAATGCTAAAAGGGATAAGCATTCGGTCTCTTGAATCCACCTCCTCTTAATATGGAGGATTTATCGAAAGTCCGGACTAATCTGGATTTAGTCAGGTAAGACCACAAAAAAGGGCAAAGCTCTACTACCAAATACTACATTCCCAAAACTCGAACTCAAAACCTCTGGTTAAGAGAGTACAACCTCTTACCAGTTGAACTAAGTGTTTGGTAGTGGGGTGATTATAATTTGTATTAGTTTGATTAAAGAAAATTGGAGGGGCATAGTTGTCCTTTAAATTTCAATTCCACCGCTTCAAAGTTCTGCTTCACCCATTTGAAACATATTTCCCTATAACAAAAAATCGGACTGGACCGATCGGTTGAACAGAAAACCGGTCGGTAGGCGGTCTAGTTTGATGGTTAAACCATGAAACTGGTTGGACCGGTCAAAATCGGTGGTTTAACTTTCATTTTTTTATTTTTTAAATTTTTATTTTGTGATTTTTTAGGAGGAAATAGAAGGTTGAAGACCAAAATGAAGAGAAAAGTAGGTAAAGAAAGAACAAATCTAAAAAAAATGAAGAAGATAATGAAAAGAATTATTTAAAAAGGTATAATAATTATAGAAAAGGAGATATTATTGCATAAGTACATGTATTATAACTAATACTAATAGATTTTAATCATTTTTTTTCTAAAAATTTTCATTTTTATCTATAGAAGTTTAAAAATATATTAATATATATTACCACTAATAAATTATAATATTTAAATATGACCGGTTCAATTACCAGTTAGACCCCGGTTGACCTATTAACCCTTGAACCTGTACTGTGATCGGTTCATTACCCGGTCCGATTTTTCGTTCCTTGAATATTTCCTTCATCTGCACTTTTTTTTTAATGACTTGTTATGTCTCGATCACATAAAAATAAGGCCTCAACTTCCACTTCTTCCCATCTTTCATGTATAATTCCAATGGCTCAATTAGGGTGTTGGAAGGGGGGAAAAGCTAAGTGCCCGTTTGAATTAGCGGTGGAGAAGTGGCTTTTTTTATCATTTGACTTTTGGAAAAGTAAGGTAGGAAAAAAAGTGAAAATGTAAATGTGATTTGTGTTTGGATTAGCGATGGCAAAAGTGACTTTTTTTCTAACCTTGAATTTGTTTAGATTAGAGTTTGAAAAGCCCGTTTAGATGTAAAATGACTGAAAAGGGCATGAATCATATATATATTATTTGCATATATTGTGATAACTGAAGTGAAAAATTAAAATTTGATAAAATACAATAAGTTAGATTAATGTATTTTTTGGGATATTATTACATAATTAAGCACTAATTTGAGGATTAGAGAAAATTATAGAAAAGTACCCCAAAATTTATGAAAATTACAAGTGAATGAAGAAAAGAGATTGGGGAAATCACAGAAAATGACCCGAATTTTTCATAAATTACAGTTTAACCCTAAAAATATTTCAACAATTTTCAATTTAATCCCTCCTTAAAAAATTTTGAAGTTTGCAAAGAAGTCCCTGGTCAAATCTAATTTGACCAAAGCATCTTCTTCTTCCTTCGAACACGTGAACCAGCGAAACAGAGCATCGCTCGAACATGCACCTACGGAAGATCTTCGAGCTAGATCAACCACTACCCACCGGAAGCTCGGATGGCGACACTTAGACAAGGAATCATGGACGGAGCTCTCTGTAATGCACCATCGGAAGCTCTGATTCGGACGAAAAAAGAAGCCCAGATATCACCTTTGTGCACGAGTGCCCAACGGTCATGGAGTTTGGTTTGGTGAGACAAAATAATGACCATATGAATGCTTCCAACGGTCTCTGCGAGCATTGAAGGAAGAGAGAGACGAGAAGCGCAGTGACAAAAGTTCCTTCGATCAGCTTTAAAAAAAAAGCTACGGTGGCTCCAAAAATGCAGGGAAAATGAACACCTTGCCAAACGATTCAAATTGGGCCACTGTGCTTTTTTTTGCCTAAATGTGTTGCGGGGACTGCCCACCGCTTTGCTAAACAGACCCTAAATAATCTGAAGCCACCAATAGATAGCTGAGTTGACTAGAATGGGTTTCTAAAATAAATCTGAGGGTTTAAATTTGTGATAAAAAAGCCATATATGTTGAGTTATTCCCTTTTTTTTTTTACTTGAGAGTTATTACTTATTAGAACTTAATGATATTTGAATATGAATCAAGTCATCAAGTTAAATATTTTCAAAAGTTTGTGCCCATAAATATTGATAATTTGATATTAACTTGTTATAGATTTTATTTTTATATTAATATTAATATACTGATGTCATGATAAAATATTAATTATAACATGTGCTACTTTTTATGAAATGTGAATAATTTTTTTAGGGAAAATTTCCCATAAATACCTCATTGGAAATTCATTTTCCAAATGGGACCTTGTGTTCAAATAATCTTCCCCGTATGCAAAAGATCTTTCCTTGTGTTTAAACAATCTTCTATGTGTTCAATATATCTTCCCTATTTGATATTTCTTTGTGTTCAAATAATCTTCCCTATATGTAAAAGATCTTCCTTTGTGTGCAAACAAATTTTCCCGTATGCAAAAGATCTTCCCTTAAATGTTTTCAGGTCTCATTTGACAAATAAATTTCCAATGAAGTATTTATGGGCAATTTTCCCCTTTTTTTTTATCTTTCCTATTTTTTTATAAAATAATATTATAACTAGATTGAAAAATCAAACATGAGCTACATTTTAGTCAAGGAGCTAGATAATAGATCTAAAAATTATTTAAGCCTGTAGATTATTATTATTGTTACTGTTATCAGTTTTTAAACAGACTTATAGCATAAAAAAGAATCATTTTGAAACTATAACCACACACTATTACATTAAAAAGGGGGGGGGGGAAACGAGGTGACAGCTGCTTAAGTATGGGATCTTAAATTCAAACCCATGTGAATATAAAGAAAAAGGCCTCTGAAATAGCTATTCTCAATTAGGCCCGACAAAACAAAACAGCCTTTATATTTAAATATGAAAATAATAGGGCTACAAACAAATGAATATACCTATAGGACAAATAGCTTATAATTGAATGGTTTAAAGAGTAACAAGTTAGTTTCAGGTAAAAAAAAAAAAATAGAGCATTAAGTTAGCCACTCAATTCAATCACAATAGACGCATGACTCATTTTTGTCCTCGTTCATCAAAATGAAGAAATCTTGCTTGTTACATGGTACACCTAAACATAACCTATTACCTGCCTGAGTAATTATATTAGTCCATCACCAAAAGGGGGGAAAAAATATTCGAGTAGTCATGCATAGTGAAATTCGGGAAGAACTCATCATCCAAACCCCCGCCCTGGTTCATAGGTTGCAACCCCATTTTAAAAACATGGAATTTTGGTGGCCACTACCTGGACAGTTTTTTTGCTATCAAGACAACAAACATATAACAAAGAGCAAGCTCAGGTTCTAGTCTTCAACTGTTTGCTGTCAAGTTATAGACATAACAAATAGGCTCTTTCCAGGTTCAACACCACATAATTAACTACATTAAACAGATGTCATGTTTTGATCGGACAGCCTAACAACTAATACTAACACCAAGAAACCTTTTATGTTCTAAATTTCAGGTGATTGAACGGGCCCTAGATAATCCCCTTCCAAACTGACCAATGCCTGAAATTCCCTGTCTGCCTCCATCCACTTAGTCCCAATAACAACAAAGCGAACCACAACATCTTTTCCAACCTTGGACATTTTATCATTCAAGAAGTAAGGGTTTTCACCGGGGACATAGCGGTAGTCGGGCATCTTCAGATTTGAGAGATACAGACTCTCAACAGGTCCACATCTTAAAAACACCCCATGCTTCAGAACCTTGTGGACTACACCCTCCAGGATCTCTCCCCTGCAGATCTTGAAAGTAAGAGCACTGAAAACAACAGGAAAAAGCACATCCCCAGTGTGCTGCCTCACTTTTCCTTCTCCTATCCTCTCCAGTGTGGTCACAGCAAGATAGTACCCCATATCTTTAGTTGCCTTTTTCACAGTGAAGTCATCCAGAAGGCGGATGATTATTGACCGTTGAAGCATCAGACCCCCTGCTTCTAGGCTTTCTGGGGAAAGTATGACATTCCAAGGCAGCTGCACTTTGAAAAACATCGTTTTCCTTGTTTATCCTTTTAATTCCTTCAATCATAGCAAAACAAGATATTCCAAAGTCAGATTGCATCAAACTACACAAATAATAAAATTGAACAGCTTGATTATAAGAGACTAATATCATGAAATTTAGTAGATGATGCTGGAAAGTTCCTACTTCACAAATTATTGTACCATATTATACATGACCTTCATTGTCCATGACTCCCCAAATATAGGCTCATTGACACTACTCTTAGAAATAAGCACAACACACATTAGGATAACTGCCCTTTAGTTGGGCCTGCAATGTTTTAATTAATTAGTCGGTAACATCAATTATATGGAAGAAAACTAAAATGTAAGCTTATATATCCAATCAAATCAGAACAAGTGGATTTTAAATTCTAAAAGAAGTGAAAAAATGTTAATAAGAAGAGTTGGTTGCAGGTAAATAAAGGATTAAGAAAAATACCATTTCCCAATTTGATTAGAAAAAGTACTTTAACTATATAGGCTTAAGCACCTAAGATTTTTCCTTATACATAAAGGAATAAGTAAACTCAAAACTTATCCACAACATCATGTTTATTTCACAAGAAATTGTCCACCAATGATATAAATTGTAGCTAAAAACAGTGATATGGGCATTCCCTATAACTAGCAGTTACTTAAATTGCCTGATTCAATAGCTCACACAGATACATCAAGATCATATTCAGTTTCTGTATCTGCCATTAAAATAATGATATACTTTTTCCCAAGACAAATATGGAGAAAGACTTGACGCAACATACCAGCAGTTGGCATCTCAATTTCTGAACAGTCAACTCAGAACAAATAGGTAGCAGATCAAGGAAGCATATATAACAGTAATAATTCATCTAAATGATACAAAAATAGGAAAGATTTGTACTGCAAGATTAGACATATTTCTGAGGTATAGGGAAAAATGAAAAAATTCAAAGAGAAGGCAGTTGCAAAGTTATCAACATAACTCCTGTTACACCAGTTCTTCTGCAACTTCCTAATCACGCTTGCAAAGTTGTGCCTCCCTCCAAAGCTAAGGTGTCTGTTTACCCAGTGTACTTAAATTTGTAGACACTGTTAAGTTTTCAAAGAACAGATACAGATTAACCTACCAACACTGCTGGTAATATTGTTGTTGATATGGTAAATATGGGGTTACAAGACATAGAGGCTATTAAAGAAGTCCTACATCATCACTAGTTACAAAGTCATTGCAGGATGACAAAGATGGCAGACAGGCAAAGGCAAGAAAATCTTTTTTGGAGGGAGACCGGGTAGAGGTGAGGTTAAACCAACACAGACAACAATCCTCAGCAACCCAAGTGAACTATAAACTCAGTAAACGTTATTTGGCATTACCAGAGACGCCTCAAATTGCATAAGTGGCTTATGAATTACCTCTGCATTAAGGAATAAAATCACACCTCAGTCTTTCCTATTTCCTAACTGAAGACTTACGCTTGAGAGGAGGGGTCGACCTCCACTAATTAATACATTGTATTAGACCCATCCCGCAAGCTTCGGCTTGCCAAATGTATGCGGAAAAAACAAGCATCGCTTACACATTGATTAGCAATAAACATTATTGTGGCTGTGGGCACTTTTACACGATTTTTTCTTTCATATAGGTCAAACCTTTCAATCAGTAAGCTACAGAAGATTTTTTGTGAATTTACTATTAGTTACTACAGAATAACAATGGGAGAAAATGGCAACTAATCCGAACTTAAGAACTTAAAGACACGATTCAAAGCACATACATCCAAATACTCTCCAACAACAGTTTCGAGTTAAGGGATTGAAATAAAAAACGATCTCACACACCGGTGACAGAGAGCCGAGACAAGGACCGGTGACCACAGCCAACACGGATGCCGTCGACCACAGCAAAGTTGATGAGGATTGCAGTGAGTGAGAGACACAGTAATGGGTCGATCGTTTTCTATCAGTGCGAGCAGAAGAACTCGTGTTTTTCCTTCGAGGGTCAAGCGGAGTTGATGCGTTTTTTTTTTTTCTCCGGCGGGGGAGAGCCTGTACTATTTTTTGTTATTTCATTTCTTTTTATATTCTCCCTCCATTTCTAATGATAAGATAATATTTGAGAGTTGATCTTAATCCTAATTATAAGATAAAATTCTAATTTTTATCAATTTCTTTCTAAAATGCCCCATATTGATACTTTCTCAATAATAATTAAACACATTAATACTTTAATAAGAGTAAATCGAAAGTTGTTGAGGAAGATTGACGACACCATTTTAAATTTAAGCGTTGTCCTTAATTTTAAATTTTAACAAGAAAAAATAAAGAATCAACGTAATTGAATGCCATTTTAAATTTTAAATAAGAATATTTTAGAAAAATAAATATGATTAAATAATTTAACCACTATTCTTAATTTCTCCAAAATTAAATAAATATGTCCTATAATTAGAATTAGAAAAATTATTTTTTATATGATCAGGATCTCCCCCACATACTTAAAGAGTAAAAGGTTCTTATCTTTTCTGATAAATGCACTTCGAATGATTCAAATTTATGATCTTTTTATTATGGAAGTAAGCCTCTTACTATCAACAACTAGATAGAACCCCTTACCACCTCAACCAACAAAAAAACTTATTGATTATTTCAATTCTACCCACAGCATTTAAAACTTTTTTTTCCTCTTCATCATGTGTTCCGTGTCTCACGACTCACGGTAGTAGCGGAGTAAAAAATGCATAAAAGAAAATGGCATTTTTTCCCTCAGCTTTTTCAAATATTTTTAAATTTTTTATCTCTCCAGCTTTTTAATCTTAATTTCGTTTCTTCCTAGTTCCTACTAAAAAGTTTTTAAGCTGTGTGTGTGTGTGTTTTTTTTTTAAAAATATAATCTGGGAAGTAAAGAAAAACTTACATAAATTTCAAGAATATAGATAAAATAATAAAGGTATATTTATCAACTTTAGTTACATCCCCTCCCCTTCCTTCCTAAACTTAAGCTGTGTTTGTCAAAGCGTTTTGTACAGGAAAAATGCACTTATTACGCAAGCCGAGAAAAAACTCCTTTCACATACTTACCTCGTATACCGTGAATCACGAATTATAAGCACGTTTTGGACAAAAATAAGCCATTCCAAACACGCACTTAGTTAGGGATCTCCACTGCTCTCTCCCCTTGAACTAAACAAAACCAATAGCCTCAATATTTGTTTGGTTTGAGGGGAAGGGATTAAGGGAATGAAGGAGACGAGAAGTTTTGATCACATTTTGTTTGATTTGGTTGGAGAGGGGATGAGAGTAGAGATAGGGTTTTTAATAATTATTTGTTTAGTTCAAAATGAGAGAAAGGATAAGAAATAATTTACCCTTCTACCCCTTATTTGTTAATAGGTGTATAAAAAATTGAGATGGTGTTTTTTTATAGGAAGAATTGTTAATAAATATCTTTTTGGTAAATTAATTGCTGAATGCTACTATGGATCTGTTACACATAACAGAAGATATTTTACACGCAAGGGAAGATTGTTTGCACATTTATATGGAAAATTTTTTCACACACGAAAAATAGTTTGCACAAAACGGAAAATCGCTTGCACACATGAAAGATCGCTTGCACGCTTGATAGCAATCAGCAATTAATTTGCTCCAGAGATATTTTTGGGCAATTCTCCCTTTTTTATATCTTACAACTATTAAATATATTTGTGAAAGTTAAATTTACAGAGTTTATTTAAAAAAAAATGAAATGTTTGTTAATTTAACCGCTACCCTTCCTTCTTGCCCACACTATATTTTTAAGCTTAAAAATGTTAAACGAGTAAGTTAATTTATTTAAATAACATCAGCTTTTACAAAAAGGAAGTAGCTTAAAATTCTATAATTGCAGCGACGTTGGCCCTCAACTAAACATTTTTAGTACAAAAGAGGGTGCAATTGAAGACAGCTTAACAACTGAGGTTAAACACTGAGCAGGGAAGAAAATAGAAGAGGGAGTCAAACGCAAGCTCTGATCCGCGATGAAGGTGGACAATGGGAGAAAATAGACTATGTGTGTGTGTTTGGGATCACTTAATTTTAGAGAATAAGTCCTTATTATGCAAATTGAGATAAAACTCATCTCACATACTTATTTCGTATACCGTGAATCACGATTTATAAGCATTTATTGCCCAAAAATAAACTATTCCAAACAAACACTATGAAGACAAGCTATAAATCGGCAAGAATGGTGCAGATAGCAGAGGGAGTCATCAATAACACAAGAAGGGTATGGAAGAGAACATGTGGAGTCTCTAGTAATTTTTTGATATGGGCAAAGAAGGAATAACATAAAATACACAAAGACAAATTGAGCACAAATTTTGGCTCCATTCCAAAATCTCTCAATTTGAAGAGAGCCAGAATGAGTTATTGAAGGTTAGGGGATGGAAGATTGTGGGTCCCCTCTTCTAAAATTTTAAACCAAATAAGGGGAGTGGTTTATTTTTCCTTCCCTCCAACCAAACAAGATTGAATTCCCCTCCCCCCTCTCCATTTAACTGAATTACAGAATACATCCTACATTCTTGTTCCCTATTGTTATTTGAAATAAACAGGGTTTCTTTTAAATACACAAGGGTGGAATAGTAACTACATATTTAGAATCTTTCACACCTAGATCTCTTGGAACTTTCTAATTAGTTAAAGATCTCATGAGACTTTTCAATTAGTATTTCTCTTAATTGGGATGTTAATATGATTTTTCCTATTAAAATTGAATGTGCACATTTTTTAGGAGAATAATTATTTAATTAATAAAATTTGTAAACAAACACTACCTCCGATTTAAATTTTAGGAGTTCGTTTATAAATTAGGTTATATATTAAAAACCGAAAGAATATAAATTGAAAGATTGGCCTAGATATTCCCAAAAAAATAATTGACATGGACAAAGCATGAATGCTGAATGATCCGGTGGGCAACACGCTTGTCAGCCTCATTGGGTGACCCCTCACATTGATGAAGCTAGATGCTGCGGGGGAATTATTTCAATAATACTGTGAGGCAAATGGATGGGACACGTCTGATGGCTCTGTGTTTAAGATATTATCTTCGGTCCTAAATATAAGATAAAATTCAATTTTTCAGAGAGATTAAAAAAATTAAATAAGTTACGTAATCATATAATATTTTATATATCCTTAAATACCAAAACTTTATTAGATGGGTCTTGTCTTAGATGTTAAGACCTCTTCTTTAGCTGTAGAAACTGTTAACAGACGAAGTGTCAAGAGTCTAGTTGATGTTTTTTCGCTATTTTTTTTCTATTTTTGGTTCCGCTATTTTATTGTTAGTATTTTAAAGCAACATGAGAAGGATGTATTGGATTTATATGCCCAAGGCAACCACTGCCTCACAAGGAAATTTGACCACATTTGATCCTCATTTTCTTCTACGTTTCAGTCTGTTTTGTTTTCCTCATAATTTAGTGAAAGTTTTGTTTACCCACACAACCACCTCATTGCATATATCTTGCCGGAAGCTATTGTTCTGGCTTTTGATTTGATCTCCCATAACTTAAATTTCATCGATGATTTTATTTATTTATTTTTATTTCTACAGATGTGTGTTTACACCAATCACATATGCGAGATGCCAAAAACAAATCTTGTGTTTTATTGTAGAAAAAGTTGAACCAGGTTCTTTGCTCTTATTCTGTCCAGATTTGAAAGTGTGAAGAGAAGTGCGTGTTAATTGACTTCCACCGAAAAAATGAATATCATTGATCGAGAAAAGAATAACTTTTTCCTCATTTGATATTTAATGGATTCCTAATTCCTTTAAGAACGAGACGCAAAGGAATATGCTTTTTTAATTATTATTTTAATAAACTAAAGTTTTTTATTCATACAACGTACTACATTATGTTACTAAAAATAATATTAGTTGGAAATAGGAAAAAATATTGTTCAGGTTCTTACTGGGGTTAAGGAGCAAAAATACCCATAAACTTTTCTCAAAAGTGCACACAGCACCATATACTTTTTTTAGTTGTAAAAGTGCCAATGAACTTTTCAAAATGGGGCAAAAATACCCACACCATTAATTAGTATAAACGTCTGTTTAATTGGACCCACATTATTATTTTTTGAGATGTAAAAATACCCATAAACTTTTTTTAAAATTGCATCCATTACTATAAACTTTTTTCGGGTGCAAAAGTGCCCATGAATTTTTGTAAAATGGGGCAAAATGCAGACACCGTATAAACTTCTGTTTTGTGAGACTTACATTATTGTTTTTTAATGTTTATTTAATTTTTTAAGAAAAACACTCCATTCACTCTCTCTCTCTTCCCCACCCCTCTTCCTTTTCCATGAAACTCTCTCCACTCCGACGATTCACTCTTTGTTCCTCACAATTTCTCTATAGAGTGTCATCTCTCTTCACCTCACACTTCTTTACCAACTTAGGCATAATGCTCTAGAGAATAACCCTCCTTCTTCTTTTACCAAATTATTTTGGCTAGCTAAAGCACGCCATGCAGTACGAGAAGCAAATACGAGTGGCTAAAAGATTCATTAGAAACACATGGAATAATAGGGCTGTACAATTAAAATGAGTAGCAAGGGCCGAAAATGATGGTGGGGGAAGAGATTCTTTGTCTTTGTCTTCATCAAAGCGTCATTTGAGCGCAATAGACAAGTTCTGACCAGAGAAGAAGAGGGGTGGGGAAGAGAGACGACGCTCTCCATAATGAGATTGAGAGGGACGAAGAGTGAATCATCAAATTGGGGAGAGTCTCATGCAAGAGGAAGAGGGGTGGGGAAGAAGGAGAGAGAGGGGGTGGAGAGTCTTTTTTTTAATAAAATTAGATAATTATTAAAAAAACAATAATGTGGGTCCCACAAAATAGAAGTTCGTACCAATTAACTGTGTGTGCATTTTTTTCTCCGTTTTGAGAAGTTTATTGGGCATTTTTTCATCTAAAAAAAGTTTATGGTAGCACGTGCACTTTTAAAAAAAGTTTACGGGTATTTTTACAGTTCAAAATATAATAATGTGGGTCATACAAAACAGACATTTGTACCAATTAACGGTGTGGGCATTTTTGCCTCATTCTAAAAAGTTCATGAGCACTTTTATAGCTAAAAAAATTTATGATGTTAGATACACTTAAAAAAAAAAATAGATATTTTTACCCTTTAACCGTTTTTATTATGCTATGTGGTCAAAAACTGTGGATTGCTCTGGCAGCTTTTTCAATGGCGAGTCTTTGGAATACTTTAACTTTTTTTGGTCCAACCTTGGACACATAAATTTATTCAATTGCTGCCGGCAAAAAAAAAAAAAATCACGTAATTGTGTCTCAACTTTCGATAGTAATGATGAAGTTTTGGGAAAATAATAAAATTATCCGAAGAATATGAACGTTTAATTCAAAACACACAAGAGAAAGTCAAATTTCCCCATTCAAAAATTTGAAACCCCGTGAATATTCCCATAGAAAATTTCCCCCAAAAAGATTGGTCCACACTGGTATCATTTTTCCATATCTACCCCTCATAATCCATACCTACATCATAAGGGTTGGACTACTAAACTTTGGAGGGGATGAGAGAGGGGGGGAGACCAGAAAACGACAAAAATTTCTCCCCTTCCCTCCCCTTCAATTTTTGAACTAAACAGCCATCTCTCCTCTTTTTCCCTCACCTCTCCTACCCTCATCTAGAAAAACTTCCCACCAAACAGAAGAATAACTATACTCAAGATTATGTATATTTTTAATGTTAGTTTTATATTTCAAACACTTTATTTACAAAAGAATAACCAATTCTATCCTAAAACCTCTACCTCCTAAATTTATACTCCCACTTGATCTGATTACTAATATAAGAGCCATGTATCTAATTTATGAAGATATAAAGAAATTAGTTAAATTGATTATTTGTAACATATTGGTTTCTCATAAAATCTGAAATACTTTTTATAATGATGTGAATCGTCACTCCCTTCTTGAAAACCTCTTTAAGTATAGGAAATTAATGCGAATATTTTGAGAAAAAATTATAAATTTGGAAAATAAAATAGATTGGGACATCATACTTAGTATCAAAGTAAACATTTTGCCTAGCCTATATAAGCACTAGAGGTAATAATATTTAGTTTAAGCTATTTTGATGTCCATATTATTTTTAATGCAAATGATAAAAAGAGAGAGAGAGAGAGAATCCTAATAAAATCCAGTTGAAATACTAAAATTCAGATTTAGGCTTGCATTTTCAACAAATTCCTAGTTAGGACAAAATGCCTAATTAGGGATTTATAAATGTTGTTTAAAGACTAAAATATCCTTATGTAGTTAAAAAGGAAACTTGAGGGTGGGTACAGATCTAATTTCCCTATTTTAATTGAGATTTGTTCCTGATTTTCATTTATTTATTTATTTGTTTTATGTTTGTATGCAAACACTAGAAGGAAAGATGGAAATTAATGGAAGTTTGAATTCTCATTCCATGGAAATTAATTCGCGTGTATCAATTCTTTTCTTACATGGAAACAAACTCAAACAACCCCAACCCAATCAAGAAGTAGCTACAAGACCATCTCAATTTTTTTTTGGCATCGTCCCAATTTCCAACCTCTTGCCCATGGTTGTGCTGGCACTGGTCTTGTTTAAGACAAAAATCAGACTTACATCAATCCTCAATTTTCCGTTTAAATTATTAACCAGAAAAAAAGTTCCTTTTACTTCAAAATGGCATTTTAGTCTTTTAACAATATTCATATATCCCTAATCAGGACTCTTATCCTGATTAGTAATTTGTTGAAAGTGTAAACCTAAATCTGAATTTTGGTATTTCAACTGGATTTAATTAGAATTCTTCCTTAAAAAAATGATAATTTAAAAGAAATAAAACGTATGATTATAAATAATTAATTTAACTAATTTCATGAAAAAATAGTGATTTTCTAACACTCTTATATATTCTTAAGTAAACTCTCATATTAAGTAACAACACGGTACTTTTTTTTTTCCTTTCACCTTGCAACACGGTAATGTTAATTCCATATATATCCACTTTAACTTATTTTAATTGGTGGCACACTCCACTTAAATCTTCAACTGATTCCATTAATTTACAGACCCAACTCCGATCCTTTTCTTTATAAAAAAAGAATGGTTATTTTCTTCATCAGGGTCATCGAATTAAAATCTCAACGGTTGAAATTTAATATATTATTAAAATATTATTATAAAAATAATATTTTGTTTTGATTCGACGATCCTGTTAAAATAAAAGACCGTCCTTTTATTTTGAAGAAAACTACAGTGGCCAATTCCTTAATTTACAACTTGCAAGTCATGAGACTGTATTTGGTCAAGTGGAGGCGTTGGTGGGTCTTCAAAAATGAACTTTTTCCAGTCAATTATGGACTACCAGACCCAAACCATTTACTGGAATCTAAAGCAAAGCAGATACGGAATAAGGTTCTGGTTGTAGAAGGAAGGTTTTTTATTTAGCTTCTACACAAAGAAAAGAGACATCCCTCAATAATGATGATAATAATATTACATTGTTTTCGAGTCTAATCAAATTTTCTTACTATTTATCTTCTCTCTCTGCCCCAATCTACACGTACCTCCTTCTATCTTTCATAGAAAAGATTTGTTAGTTTCAATTCTGCCTCTTTCATTACCTAAAAGTGATACTTACTTTCCCACCAACTAAATTGATGGAATAGAAGCGACGTCTAATAATTGGAAGCTCGCTTGTGAGTTGTACCCATCATACGATGATTCATGACACACAAAACCAAATCAACCTTCCGTTAAGTTTTGCATTAGCTGTATACTTGCGCCGACACATCTGAGACAGGTTTATCCAACCCCGCTTCTCCTATCTCACACCTAACGGGGGAAAATGTGGTCCCTCTTCATTATCTTTGGCGTCTCTGAAACGTCAAAGTGGTAAAATCGTCGTTGTTTAGCTGTGAAAGCACCGAGTCTGTTGGCCTGTTATGCAGGGAAGCGTCGTCCTCGGACTTATGCTTTAGTGTTGTCGTTAATGGTGATGGACTGAGATAAGGTTGGGGTTGGATTTGCCTTCCTGGGTAAGTCTTGTATTTCAGCAATTACATCTGGCTGTTCTTCTAGTTTGGTAATTTCTTGGTTTCTTAGTCTGCTTTCGATTCATGCCTTCTGGGTCCATATTCCTTTTTGTTACTTGTTTGAGGAGGCTCTCTCTTGTGGTAGTCATCCTTTTTACTTCAGATGTTGTCTGGAGATGTGGTTTGAATCTTATGATTTATAGCTCTGGATTTCGCATATTTAAATGACGTCTGATGAGAAGCTTTCATCTTATTCGTTGGAGTTGTGTGATTTACACTGAGTTCTTAGATCTGGTATTGCAATTAGCAATCTACTTGTTTTAACTGAGACTAGGTGGAGTTCCTTTAGCTTTTAGTAATCCGTTAAAACAAGTGGATTCATCGTCATTTTGCAATTATTGGGTCTCTCTCTCTCTTTTTACTCTCTGGCAAAGTTGCGTTGGAAATCAGAAATGAAATCTCTCAGGAGACTAATCTGTAATTATTTTTAATGGAAAGTGATTTTCACAAGGCATGATTTAAATTTCAGAGTTCTGACTATCACTTTGAACTCAACCTTACCGTTGTTAAAATTCAAATGTGACGGGCCTACATAAAGATGATTATGCAACCCAGATAGTATAGTATCGTCCTCCATGTGACATTTCTCCTTCTTCTCATTGTTCTTCTTTAATTGAAAAAAGCATGGTTTTGGATTTTATTGTCGACAAAGAGGGGTATGAATGATGTCAAGGATGCATCATGTACACCAGTTGCTGAAGCTAACTTCCAGAGCTACATCAATTAAACATGCTGGTTTCATCAATTATAAGCTTGATTTCTTATTTCTAACTTTATAAAATGAAAAATGCCAATTCTATGGCTTCAAGAAAACGGTCTGTGAGTCTGTAACTGAAAATTTATCTTTG
Source organism: Inga leiocalycina (assembly GCA_963242795.1). Taxonomy (NCBI): domain Eukaryota; kingdom Viridiplantae; phylum Streptophyta; class Magnoliopsida; order Fabales; family Fabaceae; genus Inga; species Inga leiocalycina. The sequence continues at coordinate 6,681,421 of OY725331.1, forward strand.
TAACTGCAGGTAGATAAGTAGAATTGGATGCTCTTGTAAGTCGCTACTGATCCAACAATGGAATTCCACATTGCCTTATTTTCCTTCTTGGCTTTTCTTCCACCATCTTTAAGTCAAGAAGTTATGCATGCTTCAATTCTAGTTAACGGAAATCAAGCAAAAGCTGAAACTGATGATAACTTCATTTGTGCTACGATTGATTGGTGGCCTCATGACAAATGTGACTATGGCCACTGCCCATGGGGATATTCATCAGTCACTAATTTGGTGAGTATTTGAAACTCATTTATATAGTAGTCAAATGAAGAGAGCAGCGACAAATTTGATTTAGCCCTTATGAAATGGAAGCCGGAGAAGTAGTCTTGGTAATTGTTGTGTATGGATTGTTTTTCAGGACTTGTCTCACCCTTTCCTTGCCAAGGCAGTACAGGGTACGTAAGCAACAGTTTATTTCATTTGGTTTAATGCCACTCTAGTGTGCTGTAGATTTGATTAGTTTCATGAATAGCATCATTTTGGAATAATTATTTAAGCATGATGCTATCCTTTCGATACTGGTTTTCTGATAGCTCTGAAGCCTTTGAGGATAAGATTGGGAGGTTCTTTGCAAGACCAAGTGCTGTATGATGTAGAAACTTTGAAGGTGCCTTGCCATCCCTTTCAAAAGATGAAAGGTGGATTATTTGGATTTTCAAAGGGATGTTTACACATGAAAAGGTGGGATGAGCTGAATCATTTTTTCAAAGAAACAGGGTGAGAATTTTAACATTAAGAATTATTGTTTTCTTCACCTCTCTCCAGTCTCTCCCCCACTCCATTAAGCCATAGCTAAAAGATAACAATCAAATATACCAGCTGGGTCTTTATGTAGGGCACCACAAGTCTATAACAAAGTGATAGTTATCATTTGAGCAAGATTTGCTATAAGTACCTAGAACCCTGCTTTTGACGGCTGAAGGGGATATAATTCATTTCCCCACCTTATAATAATTGCCGTCAGACATTCCTCTTTTGGTTTTGGAGATTTTCTTTTCACATTGTCAGTTTTTTTTCTTATCCTAAGTAGAGAATGACTCTTTCTGTTTAGTAGCTTATTCTAAGAGCATGCTCTTACGCATCATCTTTAGTCAGTTGTTTCCCTGGTGACATCATTGTGCGATTGTGCCGATTACTATTATAATGGGGATGGCGAGAGTTAAACTTTATACTAGCCCCTAATATTTTGGTTCACGTTAAGGAACCAATCAACCTGAAGGAATTTATATTTTAATAAATATAGCTGAAAAGATCTGATTTGAGTTTTTGTCCACACATGACTTTTAATGGGTAGCATTCCTTTGTTTATTATCATTTACCAGTGAGTATATGTGCATGTGATTCTAAATACTATTCACAAGCATAACTATATTTAAGTTTGAGAGAAAGCTTGAAAAAGATGGGGGAGGTTGTTTGAATGATTACCTGTAATGTAACTTTGTTTGTGTTTCATATTGCAGAGCCATTGTGACATTTGGCTTGAATGCACTTTATGGGAGGCACCAAATTAGTCACAATGTTTGGGGAGGAGACTGGGACTCTAGCAATGCTTATGCTTTCATTAGTTACACTGTCTCAAAGGGATATAAAATTGATTCATGGGAATTTGGTAGGAGCAACAGACAGAGCTTCTTGTCATTTTTTTTTTTTGGTTTCACTAGACCTCAATCTTGCATACTGCTTATGCTGCTGCAGGTAATGAGTTAAGTGGTAAGGGCGTTGGTGCAAGTGTTGGTCCTGCACAGTATGGAAAAGACTTAATACACCTTAAGCAAATTTTAGATCTCTTATATGAGCGATCTCGGTTCAAACCTGCGCTTGTAGCTCCTGGAGGTTTCTATCAAAAGGACTGGTATAACAAATTACTACAGGTTTCAGGTTCTGGAATAATCAATGTTCTGACTCATCACATATATAATTTGGGCCCAGGTTTGTTTGTCCCTTACCTAATACCATTATAACAATTCTTACAGAATCTTCTTGCTCTAAACATATATAATATAATCAATTAAGCGGAAGCATTATATGAAAATATTATTCTGTGCATTGTTCTCCGTTTCATACAATATTACTCGGGCCTCTTGCTTTTTATGTTCTTATTTCCTATAGCTGTGAACTTTTCAATGTACTGAAAAATATGCAGGCTAATGAAGTCTTTTAAATTACATGTTGTCTTGCCTCAGAGATTATATATTTCATTTCCTTGCCTACTAAAATGAGGTTATCTGTTCTTCCTAATCGGAGTTTGTGATCTCATTTTCAGGGAGTGACCCGAATCTAGAAAAGAAGATTCTAGATCCTGCGTGTTTGAGCAGCGTAGCATCAACATTTGGCAATCTTTCAGAAAGCATTGAAAAAGTGGGCCCTTGGTCTTCTGCGTGGGTTGGAGAAGCTGGTGGGGCGTACAATAGTGGCAGTCGTTATGTTTCTAGCACATTTTTAAACAGCTTTTGGTAATCTCCGTTGTCCCTTTCCCCCAATTTTCTGTTTAAATTTTTAATTCTCCAGAAAAGCTTGCCTTTATATATTTATCTAGGCATTATTTGTCATTACTTATAAGTTCAAAAATGCATTTGATTATAGGTACTTGGATCAACTTGGAATGGCATCCACCTACAACACCAAAGCCTATTGTAGGCAGACTTTGATTGGAGGCTACTATGGCCTTCTCAATATAACCACTTTTTCTCCCAACCCAGACTATTATAGGTAAGTGTCAATTAAAAATTCATGAAATTAATATGGATTTTATACACTTTTAAGGGATGGTTGAAGAGTTGGAAGTTAGAACAACTCATAAAATATCCTCGCTGAACATGTCTAATCCAATGTTCTGTTCTTGTTTCTGGATAGTGCGCTTTTGTGGCAAAGGCTTATGGGAAAGAAGGTTCTTCAGGCTTCTAGTAATTCTTCTTCGCCTCATTTGCGCACTTATGCCCATTGTTCAAAAGGAAGAGTAAGTATGCTGACTTTGAACATTTTTAACATTGAGATGAGATTCAAAAGGAAAACTTGTTGTTTACTCATAAGCTAAGAGGGTTCGTCCCAAAAAAAAAAAACGCTAAGAGGGTTTACTCCTCAGTCCATGATTTGGAACAGATGTGTCTGACATGCAGTTTGTTGAAAAGGAGAAATTCTTACTTGTAAGTTCTACCCCTTTCAGGCTTACATCTAAGATAGATTAAGGAGCTGATAGAAGCTCACCAAATCTAAGGACACTTTACCTGAAACATCTGCTGTTGTGAATTTTTCATTGATTCTTTTCGCCTATCTTGCGTGAAACTAAGAATTTTCCAAGAGGAAACAATGCTTTTCTTTCTAAGCTGAGTGGGAGAACCCTTTCTTTTCTCTCTTGATACCTAAATGACTACCATCTTAATTTCAACATGTGGAAGATTACTTATTCAATTTAGAATGAGGGAAATGCTTTCATGATTCTTATGACTGGCTATTTGTTTGAGTGGAATGAAGGCTTTATTTGCTATTTCAGTCATAGCCTTCCTCAAATTCTTCTGATTTTTTCATTTCTATCTATGATCTTCTCCAGGAAGGGGTAACAGTACTGTTGATCAATTTGAGCAATCAGACTAATTTCATTCTCAATGTTGAAAACCCTGTGGCTGCAAACAATGAAGGAACCAAAGAAGTGAAAAGCATACGCAGAGACAACTCTTTCACTTATCATCTCAAGAAGGCATTTTCATGGGTTGGAACCAAAGGATCTTATGTCACTTTCAGAGAAGAGTACCATTTATCTCCAAAAGATCTCGACCCTCGAAGCCGTACCGTGTTGCTAAACGGTATTCCAATACAGTTGACCAGCCAAGGAGACATTCCAAATTTGGATCCAGTACACAAGAATGTACAATCTCCCATTTATGTAGCTCCACTGTCCATTGTATTTGTTGTGTACCCAAACTTTGATGCTCCAGCTTGTGTTAGACCCCAAAAGCATTAGGGCCAGGTTTCTTAATAAATCTTGAATACTAGGACTACTAATTGTAAGCTCTTTGTAACTGTAAGTAGTGAGCTTTTGCCTTATTCATTGGGGAAAGAGAAACTTTTCAATAAATTACTTCAGAAGAAACAGGAGTTGTATTACCAGATTTTATATATTATTGATGCAAATAATTTAAGTTTCAATTTAAGCCTGAGAGATATTTGTCAATTCGTTTATATTTTGTAGTATCTGAACAAATTTAACCTTGATAATTTTCAAGATCTTTTTATGATTTATTTCCAGTCTCAAAAGTCTAAAATTATTTCACCTCTTAACAGACTACTTGATGCTATAATTTCCCCCCCCAGAAATATCCTTATGCTTCAAAAACAAACACAAACTAACACTTGTATATATGAAGGAGTTCTCTTCAAATATCCCATTTATATATATTACACACATTCCCCTTGTCCTCTTTATAAAGTTTTTTTAGGAAATTTGCTTGGTCCTCACTCCTTAATATAAAGTACTGTAAACATTATTAATGTTTATTTTGATCAGATAAAACTTAAAAGTGCATTGATTCATATGAATTTTATTGGCAAAAATTATAAAAATGAATTTAAAAGATTTTAATAAGATTATTATTCAGGTGTTAATTATTGTAGAGAGGAACGAGGCACTGTATAACTAGGTCGGTATTCGTTGGGGGCATAAAAGTCGGTATCCAATAGGCATTACGTTGACGCTAGCCCATTCGCCAACAATCTCGAGAGCAGAGAATCTCCGTAAAAATGGCGTCTTCTGCTTCTGCAGCTGCCGTCCGGCCATCGAAGGCGGAAGTGCTTTCTCTCTTCCGTTCTCTCCTCCGCACGGCGCGCCAGTTTTCCGATTACAACATCAAGGCATACACCAAGCGCCGGACCATCGACGCCTTTCGCCATAACCAAAACCTGTCAGATCCTTCTTCCGTTGCTTCGGCGTTGTCCGATGGCAAGGCTCAACTGGAAATCGCCAGAAGGCAAGCGATCCTCTACTCGCTCTACGCCCCAAATGTCAGGAGCATTATGGAGATGAATCGCGAGCTCACATGCTAGGTTTCTGGCTATTAATTTATCGCCATCGTATTGCCGCTAGTTTTAGGGTTTGATCAGGTTTTTAGGACTGAGAGATGCTTATTAATGATTGAATTTTTACACTTCATTTAAGGATCGTAACATATACCAGTTCTTAATATTTTTGCCAGGTTTGTGATTGATTCAGAGAGGCTTGTTAATGTAAACTCATTACATATAATCGTAATATGCTGGCCGGCAGCTCTTGTCGGCTTCTACAGTTTATCTTGCCATCTGGATTAATTCTAATATGAATAGATGATGATATTTAATATATTGAATGACTAGTGAATGGTTTTGGTCTTCGGTAGGAGTTTTAATTTCTCTATATAGAAATCAATTGTTATCCCACCGCCCAACTATAAGCGTATGAATAGCCAAGAAAAATTGAATAATTGTATATTGAAATTCTCGTAGCTTTTAGAATGAATGCCTGAGTTTTCCAATCAAGGCATCTTTGCTACTATAGAAGGATTGGCATTGCATGAGGGAAGTTTAATGCATTGCACATTTAAAATTGGGCAAACTAAAATCATATGTATTGAAAAATTCGTCTCATTTATCCAAAAAAAAAAAGACAACAGCGAAAGTAAAGGATCAGTATAAGGCAACAGTAATAGTTGGAAATGGACATGATAACTGTGCACTTTATTTTCCAAGTAAACGACGACCACGTTGGTTAGCACCTTTCATGCGGAAATCCAATTCATCCACATCATCTTGCATATGATTCAGAGCCTTGTTTTGCCTGCAGCATCACCAACATTACCAATAGATCAGCCATGTGAAAAGTTGATACTTTGTTGGGAATTTTTGAAGTGTTGCTTTAGCTATCGCTTTGTTTTGTGAGGAAAGTGCAAAAGATGATCATATACTGCTCAAGAAGAACTGGAGAGTGAAATTAGACACAAGAATAAACGCATGATCCAACTAACCTCTCAATTTCGGATCCCATGTCAATAGCCATTTCTTTCAGGTCTCCCAGTATGTCACTTATATTTGACAGTGCATCATCTTGCTTCCCCTTCTCAAACTGTTCACGGACAGTCACTAATTAGCCAATTATGAAACCAATATATCATAGAAGGAGATGAAAATAACAAATGGAAGTTGCATCATCCAAGTTGGAATTACAGAGATTACACACTAATGGTGGTTAATGACAGTAAGCTTAACCCAATTGCCAGAATATCGATAGTTACTACTAAAGAATGTCTATCTAGGCAAGTCATCAGTCAGTGCAACTAAAGGCTATAGGAAGAATCCGTCAATCCAATATTTTTGCAAGAGACATTTATAGCATATCAACAGCCCTTAAGATAATTGAGTTTTGTCACGCTCAGCTAGCTTTAGACAATAGGTTAATGTTCACTGAATGATACAAACCTCAACTTTTTGAAGGGCATCTGTCGATTCAGGAGGTGGTGTCCGTGGCTTTGACTGCCCTCTAGGTGCAGAACTCAATCCCAACTTCTCTCTCTGTTCCAAGTGGCTGCCCTTTCTTCTTACAGGATCATCTGTATTATGAAGCATATCATGCATATGTTACATACACGTACATATACATACAGAGAACGCAAATGAAGGGGAAAAAGAGTAAAACCTCCAAATATAACAGGGCCAGTTATTTTGTGTGTCTTCTTTGGTTTCCAGGTTTTGGAAAACATGCCCCCTAGGCTTCCCAAGAGCTTTTCTCCCTGTACAAGCCATTCTGTCAGTATAGTCCAGAATATTATTCGAATGTATAGTAAAAGAAGCAATAGCCCAGGTAAAAGGTCACCAAGAAGCCACTCATATAGGATCACTATAGCATGCATTAAATAACTCTTTGAAAAACCAGATTGGTACCCGACTAAGATCCTGATCAATGCCAGCAGCAACATGGTGTGTCCTGGTAATCTGCTCTCCTTGTTGATGCAGGGTGACTAAAGTCTTGGTAGCATCCTCTCTCATGTCCTCCGCAATCTTCAGACAATTGTTAACTGTTTTTGTAGTGTCCTCAGACTTGTAAACAGCATAGTTTTCCAATTCTTGCACTGACTGATTTTCTATTCCTCCTGAGTCACGGAAATCATTCTTATACTTGTTTCGATCTGCTGATTGCAGAGCATAGGAAGATAATGAAGATTTCTCATTTACATCATAGTCATTGAAAGGGTTGGTCTTGACTTCTGTTGTTACTAGTGCAGGATCTGAAGAACTCCTCCTAGAGGAATTATAATTTTTACCATCCTTTGCCAAATCATCAGAATCAAATGGGTTTGACTTAGAGTGGACTGGATAGACAGGATCAACAGAATTGTGTTTCGCAACTTTCAGGGGAGATTTCTTTGAACCAAACATTCTCTCTCTTCAAGTCACCACCAAGCAAGTACGCTTGCAGAATTTGGTTAGAGGAAGATGAAGGTGAGCGCGTAAATGAATATAACAAGAAATAATGGTCCCAAGTAAGGAGAACGCAGAACAATTCTTCCTGCAAAAATAAGCAAGAACTGTTCATACACTGTTGTTGTAGACAAAAAGCAAATGGCATCCTATCAAGTTTAGGGCACTAATCATGAATCAGTTGATCTTCTTAGGCTAAAAGAAACCCTACCTTAATCAATTAAGGCAGATTTCAATTAAATTACCAACAAAGAAAGTCAAAAAACGGCGAACTACAATATCGAAGATTAACGGATCCACGAATTATACAAGAATTCACTAACACAATCTCAAAGCCGATGAGAAGAAAGAGGTGTTAAAACTTTAATAAACAGACAACGGAGTCAACAACCTATTCGGTCCGTTTGGTTCGTTAGAGAACGAAAGAAAAATCTTCGACGAGGCTAACAGAAGAATCATAACGAAAAGAACACAAAATCTTAGATATCAATAATAGCTTAAATTCCAATCAACACAGAGGGAGAGAGCGGAAGCAAAGCTAACCATTAGGTGATCATAGAAAAACACAAGAAGCCCTACAAGATAGTAAAAGAATCTCGAAAAACACCGATAAATTAAGGGCTTCATACTGTAATAGAATACTAAAAGATCAATGATTATTGAAGATGCAGTAGATGAGTACCTGGAGAAACCCAAAGAATGCCCAAAGAATGAAAAATCAGAAAGAACTCCGAGAGCAGTGAATATCCAACAATTATAAAGCCTTGGATATGCAAGAGGGAGAACCAGAAATGGGAGCACGAAAGCCGAAAGGGACTATTTCAACTGAAAGAACAGATGAATGTATATGCAAAATCGCGTCAAGAAAAGAGGGGCCAGGAAACTGCGACGAAATCAAAGATGGGTGAAGCGAGTACACAAACATTTTTATATCATGTATGATTATTTTTGACGTGTTTTTGGGTTCACATTCACCCCTCAGAATTTGTCAGCGGCGTTGTTCTTGGATTTGAATAAATCAATCGTGGACCCCATTTATGATTTATTGCGGTTCTAATTATAAGATAAAATTAATTTTTTTAAAGAAATTAAGGAAGTCAATTAAATTACTTTAGAGTATTTTTATTTTTATTTTTTTCTTCAAACTAATTAATTTGACTAATAAATTAATATATAATCTAAAAATATTAAAAATATAAACACTCTAAAGTAATTTAATTAATTTCCTTAATTTCTCTAAAAACATTAATTTTACCTTATAATTAAAACCGAGAGAACAGTTATATTTTCGCACCGGCCATGTTGGACGTCATATGAGTCAGATCGCCACCCCCCCCAAAACTGACTTTGTCAACTTCGTTTTGTTTTTTTTTTTTGGGCCCAGGCCATCCACCGTTACCAGGACACAATTATAAATTAGGCCATGTTTGGTATGATGGAATTAGGGGTGATAGAAATAAAATTGAGGATCAATTCCATCATGATGCTTGTTTGGTACGATGGAATTGAAAAATTTTCTAATTCCATGTGGAAGCCAAATAGACTCAATTCCATCCAATCAATTACATCAAAATACCTAAGATTTACAATTCCATGTGATCATTTCCATCTATTACCCTCCACTACCTTCAAAAAAAGTAAAAAATAAAAAATTGAAGGACATTTTGGTATTTTTATATAAAAATTAGATATCATTTTCATGACATACCAAACATACTTTTAATCCCCATTTCTATTTCCATTTCCATATTCATATCCATATCCATTTCCATCAAAATCAATTCCAGCGTACAAAACGACCCTTTTTAAAGTTGGGTTTAGTAGAAGGCACCAATTCTGTATAACGCGACAAAACAAATTTCGACTATTTTGGTACGTTGGATTGACAAGACCAAATTTATTCAAAAATATTTTTAAAAATAAATTGTGGCAACATCCGGGTGATGCGTGAGGAAAGTTTGTAGGAAAATCATTTCTAGATCTCAAATAAGTAAGATATTATCATAAAGGTCTTTAGAAATTGTAAAACATACTCAATAGATTGTAAATACACGTTTTTAGGGTTGTAATTAAGGACCTTTCTAATAATATCTTACTTATTTGAGACTTATGAGTGATTTTCCCAAGTTTCTATTCTCATTTTATTTCTATATCTTACTCTTCAAAAGAACATTCCGAGCCATTAAAAAATGTTGCTGGCTGTTGACTTGGTATTCACACCTTTTTTGTGGCCAGTTACTATTTTACATCGTTGAATGATTATATTTAGAGTAAGATACTCTAATGACCCAACTGTTTTACCTTAATTATATAGATCTTCTCTCTATTTTGAAAACCCATACAAACCTCTTTTAAAATTAAAATATATGTTATACAAATCTTCCTTATATTTTTAGATTCAATTTCAATCCACTCAAACCGTTAGTTGACCGTTACATTTGACTTTTGAAATTTTTTGATCAAATGCCCCTATTCAATATTGGAATTATTTAAACACACACATACACACATATATAAGGGGCCAATAAAAATTTAGACATAACGGATTTTGTAACTTTCTAATATATAAAAAATGGTATTAATTTTGAGATTATAAAATTTATAATTTTAATTTTTCATCGTACAAATTGAAATTTATTTTTTTAAAATTTTTTAAATGACTAAAAATATATATTTCTTCTATATATAATTGAACCAATAACCCCAATCAAAGAAAAAAAAATTCAAAAAAATCGCAAGAAATGCCTTTTTCATGCGACACTTACCATGGACAATTGTATATTTATACATCACACACAGTGCTTTGTTATGAGGAATAAAAGACTATGGGATATGTGATACATACTGTTTAATGGATTTAAATGAAAACTTCATAAACTTCATATCTTTTTGTTGCAATTATCTTTTCCATAGCTGTTCATGCATATTGCGTTCTTTTTTCTCCCATGAAATATGCAAACTGTCAAGTAAAATTGGAAATTTACTATTAAGGGTAAAACAGTAAATAAATTTTATTTTTATATAAACTTTAATTTTAAAAAATATGTTAATATATTCTTAACAGAGTTATCCGTTTGAACTTAAGCGTATGTTTTTAAAATAGAGAGAATACCTTTGTAATTAAGACAACACAAGAAGGTGATGAGATTAATTTATTCTTATATTTATTATTATTATTTAGCCGTACCAACGATGTCATCAAACTCAACAATGATTTCTATTATTAAAATGGAGCCTTGCCACAAACCATAAAACGCACGAGTGCTTTTCGTGTATAATACGAAAAATACCTAATTATTATATATTGATATAAGAATATGCAAAAGAGAAGATTTTTTTTTAAAAAAAAAATTCAATGAACCAATCAAGGGAGTCTTTTTTCTTTTATTCTTTTTTGCCCGCCAATGAAGGGAGTCTAATACACACATACGTGCAAATAAGTAATGTTATTTGGACTTAAATTTGGGTATTTAAAATACTCAAATCTTCACACCAAACTTTAAGTAGCTGAATTTGCAATTGCAAGGACAACTGTTTTTTTCAATACATGACTTACGGTTTCGCCTAGGGTGCACTGAAAACATCACAATACTAAGGGTCTGTTTGGGAATCCTTTTGGAAGCTAAAAAAGCCCATTTTGAGGCTAAAAGCCCCAAAAGCTCATTTGATGTGTTTGGGAGAGCGTTGGTGATGGATGGGCTTCTGCAGAAAATGGTGCTTTTATCAGATGGAGATCAAAGCTACTTTTACTCAAATGGAGATAAAAAAAAGTCACTTCTGCCACCGTCAATCCAAACACAAATCACATCTAAAGTCTGACTTTTTTTCTATACGACTTTTTCAAAAGCTCATCTGTGAAAAAAGCTCCTTCTCCACCGCTAATCCAAACAAGCACTAAGTTGTTCACTCCCAATAATAAAAAATAGCTAGATTTCAAATAACAAAATTGGACTTAAAGCTCAATCCTTTGCAATTGCGAGAAAGAAGAGAGAGAAAAAGAAAGCAAGCTCTTAGTCATCTGTACAATAGTTCAACATGTTTACATCAGTTCTTGCACCCCATATCACAAAATGCCCCGTAACACGCAAGAGGTGGTTCCTCTGTACAACCCCACTTTGTTTCTCTTTTTGCTAACAAGAGCAATTAGAGAAACATTACGGAGAAAGATGAAGAATCATGTAATTATTCATAAAAGAGCAATATGCTCGTATAAAAAATCTAACCCACTTAGGTTATCACTAATCTACCTTCACTTGAGGGAGATGACCCCACTTAGAGACTCGAGAGAGACTCCTCTTTCTAGAGAGAGAACGAAGTTATCGTTTCTCTTAACATGGAGAGAATTTTACTATCCTAACACACTCAACAATTAACTATGACCCTTTGTATACCCCAAGGTCACTCAACTAACCAACCAATACACCTTATACTTCTAACACTCTTCTATGAACCAATACATGAGAAGACATCCTACATCTTTCAGTTCATCTGTCCAGGATGTAGCAATTTAATCAGCAGCATATTATGCAGAACAATTAAAATCAGCACATTGACAATACAATCCTTGAGAAAGAATAACAATCCACGTCTATGCACAAACCTTTATGTTAATTCTCTTCTGACGAACTTGAAGAACTCTGAACAATTCCAGTTTCTACGTTTCAGGGAGGCCGCTAACTGCAAATAAAGATTTTCTCTGTTCTCTTTGAAGCTTTGATTGCAAAGAAAAAAGGATGAAAGTCAGACACCTTTTCTTGGATTAGGTTCTGATAATTAAGAGAAAGGGAGTGATGACTTTACAGTTATACCTGTGCTTCTAATTCGGCAATTCGTTGCAAAGATGCCTGTTCAAAGCAAGCACGATGCTTACTTTCTTCTTCTAACAAACTTGTAACCTGATATCTAAGCTCTGCCATTTCTTGAGCAAGGTCCTCTGCTTCTTCTTTGGCCTTCAACTTTTCTTCTCTTAATTCTTCCTAGTAAAGAGTCGATATCACTAGATACATGTCCAAGCTCAAAATATACTTGAATAGATGAAATTGAGTAATTAAAAAGGTACACCTTATTTTCACTTTTGTATTTAAGGAATTGACATCAACCATTTCAATATTTTATGCTTCAGTTACTGGACATACCTTAAGTTTCTCCACAAGTATTTTATACTTTCGCGTCTGATATGACATCTTCTCCATCTCCTCTTTAATACCTGCATCTGTTTCCAACGCCAATGATAGCCTTCCAAGGAGCGGGCCCAATACTTCTCCATAAACACTTGGGAAATACAGGAAAACATTGTCATAAATTTAGCAAAAGAACGCTTCAACTTGGTAAGTTCAAATTAAAATAATTCAAAGGAAAAAACCAAATATGCACCTAAATTATCAGTAACTGCCAGTCAGAGAAGATTACATGACAAAAAATTTCCTCAAGGAAATTGTACTCTACTGTCCAAATTGACATGTTGAATATTTTCTGGTGTGCTTTCCGGTTATGTAATATTACATTTAACAGTTGGGATTAGCTGATTGAAGACTATACACGTAGGAATTAGGAGCCAACTGGAATATTAATCGACTAATAAGATTACAAATAAGCCACTTCTTCCATTTTCAGAATCCATCATCTATATCCCTACATTTAAACATACAATCTGACAAGAGTAAAAGGAGGAGCAATTAAGTAAAGTGTAATATGTTCAATGCCTATGATATCAGGCATACACTTAATGACAAAGGTAAAGACAATGTGACTCTGAAACATTACTAACCAGTTCAAATCTTTAGCCTTTATTAAGGGAGAACATTTATTAACAAGCAAGAAGTAGAAAAAAGAAAGAGGCACCCCATTTGATTTTATTCCCTTGAAGAAGAGAAATTGGCAATTTCACTCTGAAACTATCAAATAAAAGATCAAGCAAAATTGCCAGAGTTAGGAGCTGACCGCAATAAAGAAAAATCCCATCCTTCCGTTATAACACAATTATTACAACAGGACGCTTGTCACATACAGATTAGTTGAAAACGAAACACCTTCTGTCATGTACCTTATATCCTTTGATATATCTGAATCCTTCTCTTGTTCGCTCAAGGAAAACTGACCATTGAGTTGTGATCTATCCTTGTTTTCTAGCCACTCTTCAACCTTCTGAGAAAAATTTCTAGTGTTCATGTTGACGGCATCAATCTTGTTCTTAAGCTTCCTATTTTCCTCATTTAGAGAGACCATACTTTTTTGGGCTTCCAGAAATTTAAACTGAAGTTCTTCAATCAATCTACTCATTCTAGTGTTTTCCTCTAGAGTTTCCTCCTGTATTTTCTTAGCCTCAAAATGACTCTGCTCCAAGGCCATCATGTCAAACTTCATGCACTCTACTTCACATTCAGATTCTAATGCCATGGATGAAATCGATTCCTCCAATTTCTCTACAGCCAATGTTGACTTCTCCAATTCCATTTCTTTAGTTTCTAATTCCTTCAACAAGAAAAATTGCTCCGAATTGGACCTCTGCAGCTCCTCCTTTAACCTGAAAACCTCATCTTGTAAGCCTTCCATATCCTTTATTTTCAATTTGAGGCTGTAAACAAGTTCTTGCAGGTATTTCACCTCCATGTTCCTTCCATTAAGCTGATCCTTAAGGTAATCTGTATCAAGTATGATCAGATCAAGCCAATGAGTCAAAAAAACATAATCCAACACATAAATCAATTTCATTGAAAATAAATGACTATTACAACTTAATTTGCATGCCAAAAAATACCAAAAAGAAGAAAAAATACTATGCTATCGAATGCCAAAAGGTTCAACTTAATATGCGCAACTTATATGCATATAACTAAATAGAATTGGCAGCATGAGCTACTTTGCATCTATCAATCATCTGAAAGAGCTTTAGTTACTTTCAAGCTTAAGAACCCATTCAAAGGGCATCAAAAACTGAGAGGCAGAACAAACTACCTATTTCTTGAGAGCAGTTCAACAGCTCATCTTCCAACCTCTGTACGTGTTTCTTATCTTTTATGTTAGCCTCCGATAATGACTTCTCTTGTAGTTCTACTATCTGCATCAATGGCATAAATCAAACTGGCATCAGTTATTTGTTAAAAACGCTTAAAAAAGTAAATTTCAAGGTCAATTTTTAAGCTTGGTTCTTTAATAGAAGTGGCAGCATTTTCATGAAAGAGCCAATGCAAGGTTCAGACTTCCCTTGCTGCAACTACAGATATGGAAGATCTTTACGAGGTACTCAAATACTCAACATAATTATTGAAAAAGGAATTTTTACTAGTTTTGGAGAATATACACTTGCGAGGTTTTACCAAAATTCTTCGCGTGTCACTTATAGAATATCTATGAATTTGTGCATCAAAGAAGAAAGTATCTAAACATGGCTTTTATTTGAAGTTGAATTTGCAAAGGAAAATTTTGTTTATTAAAATTTCATGAGAGGATAAGAGCATCAGAGCCTCTTTATGCTTTGTGCCCTTTAATCAACCAATAAAACTTCATAAAATCGCCTTCATGCTAGCGGCAAGCCCAACACTAAGAATCTTGCTTCTTTTTTCTTTCTTCTTTGGGGATGGGGGCATGAGAGGAGCACTTAGTCACACTCTAATATGCGTCTTACATTCCCACTCGAAAAACCACTTCATTGTAATCTTTGGGGTTAATGGTTACTAAATATCAAAGATGAGGATCAAAAGTTAGTAAATCTTACATTCCCACTCTCCTTACAATAATATATGTAAAATGCTTAATAGAACATAATATAATATTATAATACAATAGCTTGAATTCAATCTAGCATGTGATGTACCCGGAGTAGCTCAAAGGTTTGGGATTGTGAACTATTTATCATGTCCTTCTCTTTTCTAAGCTGCATGTCAAACAAGATACACATCCGTAAAGAGTTCCAATGATATAGAAGTTACATACAGCATGGAAAAGGGTTATGTTCTTTTGGAAACACAATTAAAGTCTTTTAAAGCAATCAACCGTCTATATATGATGAACAAGTTTGATAAAATATCAGTAATCCAGGTAAGGAGTTCTGTTCTATCATGGACAGAATGAAAGTCACCCAATAATACAACCAAACGGTAGCATATTCTTCAATATGTCAGAGCTCCAGGAAAAGTACATCACCGTCTTTGTAGTCATATGTGACTTCATTATATACATATGTTAGGTTGCTACCTCATTCATCAAATTAAGAGTTTTATTTTAAAAATTGCCAATTAAAGCAATATATTTAAAAGAAAGGAATTCATATTAACAAGCTCATGCAATGATCCAACATATTCCTAATAGGGTGCATGATTTGATTCCAGGCAGCAAGAAGCTGAAAGGGGAGGAAACGGTACCTCTCTACATCTTGTTTTAATTTTCAAGAGTTCCTCCGCATTAAAAGAATTATCGATGTCATTTCTGAAGCAATTTGACATTTCTGCAAGCAATCTGACATAAGTGCCTTAGAGAGGAGCATATGATGGATGCGTTTATTAAAAGATAAGTCGCGCTGAATTTGATAGTAGTGGTGGCAGTAGTAAATACGAAAGAACAAACACCAACCACACAGCTAATGCGCAACAGCATTACCAAGATTATAGAAATATAACAGCCAAATGGACTAGCAATTGAAGACAGTAAATTCATAACACGATTCTGCAAGTAATGAAGTTGATTTTCAAATTTTTTTTAAAGTGCAAAATCTTAACAACCTCAGCTACTTTCTCCTGGCAAAAATATAACAAAAAGGAGAAAATGATAAAATGCTTACTTGACCCATGATTAAAGAAATCATAATTTTTCAGATTCATAGCACCATACGTAAGAACTTAGAAAACCCCTCGACGGGGATTTGGCAAATATGCAATTGGGGAGTACACTTAAAGATTCTATCCTCAGAAAGACCGACTCCGAGCTCATTCATCAGTACCGGATACATGCATATATCAATATGAAACAGAAACGGAAAGAATCTGAGCTAGTTACCTGAATCAGATAATTCGTCTTCAGGAAAATTAACGAAATACAAAGGTTAGTCCAATTGCAAATACAATTTGAAATTTAAAATGTGATGCCCGTGGCTGGCTGGCCTCGAAGATATTGTTTCTCTATTATTTGAGCTGGCAGGGCAAAATGGGAAGGAAATGGAAGGGACACGCGGCATTTGGTGCTGAATTGGATTGAGCTTGTCCACGAAAGTTTGTTTTTGGGCCGTCCAAATTCATATTTTTTCACACGTGCCAATTGATTTATCATTTATTATGGATTTTTATTTAGAATAAAAAGTTACCAAAAAATTAAACATTTGGCGCTACATCAATTATTCACTTTTCATTAAGTATCGTTATGCAGTATGCCTATTAGAGTTGATAACATGGGTTTCAATCGTGGGTTGAACACGTCCAAATTAAAAAAATGGGCCGTTTGGGTTTTGTAAATGTGGAATTATTTTTATGCGGTGTTTTTTTATCCTAATCCATATGGGTCCAACCTGTTTGGAGTGAGCGTTCGGTTTTTGGTAAAAATCAAACTACTGAAATGAAGGAAATTTTAAAACCGAACCGAAACCGAATAATGGACAATAACTGAACCAAAATTATCCGGTTCGGTTTTTTAAGAAATAACCAAAATTTTTTAGACTTTCATAATTGACTTAAAATATCTAAATTTTCAACCAGCAAAAATTAATACAAATTATAAAATTGAACAGCTTCATCAAGATCCAAAGAAAGATGATATAAAATAAAGTATAAACAACATATTATATATATGATCAATGTAATTTACAGTACCCAATATTCCAATAATGGACCTAAAAATAGGAAGGTTTTTTAGAGATGCAAAATAATTGTATTCAACATTACTTAATCTAAAAAAAGCATAACAAAAGTTCAAAAAGATGAATATCTAATGATATATTATATATCATTCTTTGCCTTGCATTCAGTTTTTTCAGTGATGGTGTACTTTTTTAATATTTTTGGTTTGAACCGATTTTTTTTTAAAAAAACCGAATCGAACAGAAAAAAACTGAATATACACCGAACACCGATAAGACTGAAATTGATTCAATTCGATTCGGTCTTCAGTTTCGGTTTTATTTCGCTCACTCCTACAATCCGCAAGGGTTTTGACCACCGGGTTAGCAAGTTGGATCGTTTTTATGTATTTTATTTTTTTTAAAAAAAAGTTGTGACTTCTCTAATTATATTATGTAACCTAACACCATTAATATCAACTAATTATTGATTGTACTGAATGTTAATGATAGCTTTTGGATTTATGTTTATTTTGAATGTGTGGATTTGTGATGAATGCTTAATTTGTAATGTTTTAAATTTTAAAGTTGATGTTTTATCATCACTTTATGATTATGATTTTGTAATGTATGTTTATTTTATTTTTTTTAAGGTTTATAGGAAAAAAAATATATTGTTTAAAAAAAGAGTTTGAAAAACGCAATATAAAATTTGTTTTTTGAAAAAGGAAAATAATATGGGTTGGCGAGTTGGGTTGACTAAAAGTCGACTCATATTAATATGGTTCTTTTTTAACCGAACCCATATGATCCCAATCTGTGGAGGGTTAGCCTGTGAACTCGGTGGTGCGGCCCATATTACTAGCTCTAAGGCTTATGATTGGTGTCTAGAATAAGGTAAATATGAAAATAATTTTATATATATTAATTATAATTCAAGAACAAAATCTTACGAATTAGTTAAATTCTGTTTAGCGTAAAATGACAATTAACTCGAAAAGAGAATTGATGACAGCTAAGTCCCGACAAATATTTTTGAAAAGTACAAGTATTAATTTTTGTGGACAAACTTACAAGTATTAATTCAAATACCTGCAAATTCAAGAGTTTTAATTTCAATTACAAATAAGACATTTAAATTTTAAATGTAACTCTCATTTACAACTGAGATTCTTATATTTACAAATCATTTTTCCAAGTTTTTTTTTTCATGAAGTAAATAAAACTACTAGAAATATATATGGCACAATAGCTAACTAGCTATAACTCTTTGGTATAAATATACTCCTTGGGTTCAAAAGTCACTTTCAACCACCTCACCCGAATTAAAAAAAAATTATTAACTCATTAAATCTGCTTCAAATTGTAATATATTTTCAAATTTATCCCTATTAAATGAGGTTCTGAAAGAGAAAGAAAAATACAAAGCCATTTAATTATTCTCAAGGTGACTTATATTATGAAATATATAATTTTTTCAGAAAATGACTTATATTCTGAACCGAATAGGATATATAATTTGACCCTACCTGCTCTTGCTTCAGCTTCACCATATCAGCATGTTTCTGCCCAGTAAGGTGAAAATAAAACACTGTTTGGCTGTTGCACACCACATTACAAAGAGTGCATATTCTAATATCAGTTTCTGCTACTCCACCTTCCACAAGTTTACGTTTCTTTGCCTCAATATCCTCTACCATGGCTGCTTTATTTGGCATATGTGAAACTATCCCTTCATCTTTACAAGTGTTTGGCTTTTCATGGGGCCCAATAACTGGATTGATTTCAAGTTGCAAATCATTATTTGATTTTGACAGCAACTCCAAATTCCTCAGGTGTTTCTTCCCAGCTGAGTGTGTCAAATATGCATCCCTGCTGGTACAACTGATCTTGCAGAGTTCACACCATGCAGGTTGGGTAAACTTAGTTTTCTTTGGGCCTTTTTTCCAAGGACCAATGCCATGAGGCTTTAAAGCAGCAATATAAGGACCAATCCCACTATCAGAAATCAAGTTAATCTGCAAAGTGAACAACAGTGCTCAGTTAATGTACCATAACTATTTTGTTGCATTTCAACATGGCCAAATAAAAGGCAATAAGAGATGCAACAGACCAAAATGAAGTGCATAATTTGCTGCATTAAACGTAATTTAGCAACCAAAGTCAGAGAAACCAAGCAAGGCTGCAAATATTCAATTCAAATTATCTGATGGTTATAGATAACCATGCTGAGGTTCTCAAAGGAGTTATGAATATACAATAAAAGCATAGCCATCCACTGTCCACAAGCATTGCTTAATCCAACTAAATTACCAGCAGAAGTATAGCACGTTGTCATATATATGAACATTTCAGATCATGATTGCCCTCATTGAGGAGCAGATGATACATGTTAACTTAATTGGAGTATCAATGTTGAGGAAAAAATCACAAGAGTTTTATCATATGGAACTAATTATGAGTTATTAGCCCCAGGTGAATAGGACGTTTGGAGTTTGGCCAGCCAATATGAGAACACATGAAAGGGAATCAAGATAGATGGGCGCCTACTAATCATTTAAAAAATAAAAACATCAAGAGATCAGTGGAGGTAAGCTGAAACTTTTCACAATAGGAATAGGACACTCAAAACACGGCTAGTTATAACACACTGTTTACAGTAAGACTTCACTGTCCCAACAGTCAAGAAAACTGTCCTCCCACGTATTTTTGTGAATCTACTAGGAGACCATAAAAAGGAATATTCATTCACCTGAGCAGCATGCTTCTTCCCAGATAGATGTTTGTTATATACATCTTGACTATTGCAAGCGACGTTACATATCGTGCAAACCCTTGCTGAATCAACTGCTGCACCGCCCTTCACAAGCTTCTGTTTCTTAGACTCTAACTCTTTGCTCACTACACCAAATAAATCTTGTCCACCTATCCTACTTATTTGACTTTTTGAACTTGCACGAGAGGCTCCTGGTATTATTGTATTGGTGGGGCTATTTAGCAACTGCATAGTCTTCTTGTGCTTCTCTTCTGATACGTGCTTTTCAAAAACATCTTTGCTAGTGCAATCAACTTTGCAAACCTCACATCCCATTGGTTCATTAGCTTTGGTTTGGTTTGGCATTGGCAATATTACTGGGGTAAGACTAGGCAAAAGTTGAGGCACCCAGATGTCATTCCACACAGAAGGAAAATCTGCGGACACAGCCGAAGTCCCCAGAGACGCTTTGGCAGCCTGTAAATCACAAGAATTGTAATCCAAGAAAAAGTTTAAATGTAAAGCTGCTCACTGAATTGATAAAAAGGGAGAAGAAAAGGTCAAATCTACCTAACTACAGCACGTTATAAGTTAAGAAGAACTCCAGCACTCACAATATATTTTTTTTCCTTCTCTCAACATTAAAGACTATAACATGAAAAAAAAAAGTAATAGTGGGTGTTTGGAGACCCCTTTTAAGCCCAATTGAAGATCACAAGCTCAATTGCCAATTGAGAACTCAAATTTGAGTGTTTGGATATGCCAATTGACAATTGAGCTTTTGTCAAAACCCAATTGGTAAAAGCTCAATTGGTAGAAGCTAGAAAATGGAGCTTTTGTTAAAAGCTAATGACATTTTATGCTAGATTGGGTTGTCTGGAAATTAGTTATATGATATTGAATTTTCCCATAAAATATTTTTTAAATAGTACGTAGTATCAAAAAATATTTTTTGAGTGTTTTTAACCCCTTAAAATATTTTTCTAGTTATACCCACTATCTAGTGTACTATTAGACTGATTGCAATTTTACCTACTTTCTAGTTGTACCCACTCAAAAAAATTTTTGAGTGTTTTTAACCCCTTAAAATATTTTCTTGGTGTTTTTAACCTTTTAAAATATTTTTTCAGCTGTACCCAGTGTATTATCAGACTAATTTCAATTTTACCTGTACTTTTTCAGCTCCAAAAATTACTTTAAAATATTTTTTTGGTGCTTGTAAACCCTTAAAATATTTTTCAAGTTGTACCTAGTGTGTTATCATATTTATTATAATTTTACCTTTAATGTACTTTTTCAGCTTTAAAAATTACTTTAAAATATTTTTTTGTGCTTTTAACTCTAAAATAATTTTCCAGTTGTACCCAGTCTTAAGAGACTGACTACAATTTTACCTTTAATGTATTTTTTTTAGTAGTAAAGAGCACCCAAAACTTAGAATATTAATTTATTGATTTCCACCCACTCTAAAATATTTTTCCAGTAGCGCCTAATATTTTAAAGTAATTTTTAAATATTTACTTGATTTTTTAAATATTTTTCCACCCACTCTCTCATACCATTATCACAAAAGCTTTTTTGCTTAAGTCAATCCAAACAAATTTTATTTTTGTAAAAACTCAATCGTCAATTGCCAATCCAAATATAAATTACATTACATAATTTAGTTTTTACTAAAAGTAATATCACAACAAGCTCAATTGAAACAAGCTCAATTATCAATCACTGTTTCAAACAAGTCCTATGTTAGCCGGTGCAATGTGGATTCGAAAACCAGTGGGCATTTAAAAAACCACGAAATAACATTGGCTCGAACGAAATTTTCAATCTCTTTGCAAAGTCAAACGAAACTCCATTGAAAAAATTGATGAAACGCAGGGTGAGGTCGAGAAAACACTTCAACCCAGAGAAACTTATGGTAAAGAATTATGCATTGCATTTTAACCATAAAAACAACAAGCATCCCGTGACAGATTCCACATTTCAGCTCAACTACAGCAGGGAACCAACCAGCCAAACTTTTTCATTAAAAAGCCTCCTTTACAAATTAAAACTGTTGTTCTGATTCAACTTTTTCCAATGATAATAACAATACCAAAATCGAAAAAAGAAAATGCGAAGCGTGAGAATTTGAACTTACAGCCTCGAATCTTATGGACTTACATCGCATTTTCATTTTCATAACCTAGGTTTGAAAATGCGAAGCGTGAAAATGTAAGCCGCAATTGCCCCCGTTTGTTTGGGTGTAAAAAAAAAAAAAGGAATTTGGCATGGTAGTTAATATTATCCGTTAGTTTATAAATATGCTGAATTGATAGTTTATATATTACTCATATCATTTTATATAATGTGTAAATTTATCCTGAAAGCCTACACATCATCTAATTCATTTTCTTAAAGTTAGATTTAAAATTTTCGAGACAAATTTGCACCTTAACGA
This sequence comes from Inga leiocalycina, assembly GCA_963242795.1. NCBI lineage: Eukaryota > Viridiplantae > Streptophyta > Magnoliopsida > Fabales > Fabaceae > Inga > Inga leiocalycina. The sequence continues at coordinate 6,703,855 of OY725331.1, forward strand.
AAATAATGTGATGATATGTGGATTGTCAGCTCAGCATATTTAGTCAACTAACGATTAAAATTAACAAAGATAATGGTTAGAGCAAAATTGCCCCTTAACCCCTTAGAATTTTGTACTCATCATCCTTAAACATATTTATCTAATTCAATTAGATTAAAAAAGTTAGTTATATTGGATAACAACATGTATTTTCTAAAATAAGATACATCTCTACATGTGATGGGAAAACTTAACACAATGGATATAATGAACCACCTTTCTTAATTTCCTTATTTTCTCTCATTTCTAATTATTATTAAAAGAACATCAATGGAAGTAAATTAGGAAAAGATTAACAAATATTAAAAAAAAAAATCATCATGAGACAAATATGAAAACTATGTCTTACATTTAAGACCAAGATCAACTCTCTAAATATATTCTATATTAAGGACTAGATGTTTTAAATCATATTAACTAGTTTATATTATTTGTAAATCACAACTTTTGGTCCCAATAATTTTATAAGAAATTTATGAAAATGAATTTTGGCTTTATTCCTTACATTTTCAAATCATGATTATTGGTCCTTGTAGTTTTATAAGAATTTTATCTAAATTTAACTTAAAAAAAACTAAAAAGTTAAGTGCTTACTGAAATACTTACATATTATTAACTAACAAAGTCATCATATTAAGGAGATTTAAGTTTAGCTCCATGTTAATTCACAAAAACACCAACCACCTCCTCTTGCTACTGAAAAGATGTGCTTACTGAAATACTTACATATTATTAACTAACAAAGTCATCATATTAAGGAAGGCTTTCTTTTTAGATTGAAAGAAGGTGATTATCTCATAGCTGAATTGTAGGGTTGTTTGATGAGACTAAAATCAGCATAGGATCAAGGTGCAAAAAACATAATTATGAGAAGTGACTCTATTGAAATTGTTCAATTGATTCTAAACGAGGTTCCGATAACTTATGAAGATAGGGGAGTGATCTACAAAATCAAAAGCATGATGCACATACTTGTAGGTGAAAATCCAACGGATAAGTAGACGCGCCAATGTTATGACAGATACTCTTATAAAGGGTTAGTTCCTGGTTTTTCTTGTAATTAGTTTTGTTTTTATTTCTAGTGTATAAAAAAAAACCTTTATATAGGTTATGAATCAATTCCTTACTAATTTGATCAACTATTTTTTGGATACATAATTGACCTAACTTTTGTTAGCACAATCATACTAACTTATTTCATCTGCACAACAATCTCACTAACTCCACCTGTATCTTAGGCCCAACACTGAAAAGTTTTGGGCTATTGAGTAGAGAAGGGGCCTTGAGCCTTATTTGAACACAAAAAACATAACTTCAGATAGTATAATAATCCCTTAATAATCTAATCTAATAATAATGAGTTAATAACCATAAAACTGTAATGGCTAAAATAGTAGTAATTTGTTGTTTAGTCTACGCCTACAATAGGACAATCTAACAATAAGCTATTATTAGCCAACGGCCAATTCAAAGAACAAGGATCACATTGTGATCAAATGGCTGGCAAAATTATTTAGTGATTACAAAATAAATGTACCCCGAAAATTAAAACGAGAACCATAAATTGATTGATGACCCAGGAGGCGAACCGTCATTTTCTTTCTTCTTCTTCTTCTTCTTCTTTTTTTTTTTTTTTGATACGAATCGTCACTTTCTCAACTTCGTTATTGTTGTTATCCTTCAACTATCGAAGGAGGCCTAGATTATTATTTGAATTAGTTTTTATGGGTGTTTGTTATAATTAATTGTGAATATATTTTAATTCTTTATACACCATCGTAATTTTTTTGTTATCAGTACATTTTTAAATTTTAGGTTGCTAATTAGGAAATCAAATTCTAGTTTCGTGTGCAACAGAACAACACCAATAATGGTACTAAAAAAAATGAGCTATTTACAAACTGGTATAATGACTTTCCTAGTACTTTAAAAGGCAAACAAATAAAATAGCATGAATCAGTAAAAAAACGAATCCTTCTTTGAGCACCTGTTTAAGCTAGTGTTTAAGAGTCACTTCACATAAATTGAAATAAAATTTTTTTTATATATCTATCTTATACGTAAAGTCGGTAATATGGGCTTAACCCGTGAGCCTGCGTGTTTTGACTTCACGGGTTAGGGTTGGGAAAATCCCAACCCGCAAAAATGGGGGCCACACAGGCCTGCATTGCATGACCCGTGGGTTAATGTGGGTCAGCCTGCGGGTTGGCCCGCAAAATTTTTATTTTTATTTATATATAATAATTTTACAAAATTTATAAGTTTTCCACTCTTATCTTGGTACCTCCCAATCCAAAGAGAAAAAATCTTAGCTTCTTTCCTTCTTCTTTAAACAAAATTATTATATCTTGGTTGCTTGAGGATAAGTTTATGTTTTGTTTATAAACTTTAACAAATTTGATAACTTTATCTCTTAAATTTTAGATTATGTTTTTAAATTTTTATAAAAGAAATGATTGATACTAGGAAGGTACATTTAATTATTCATATATATGTATCTCATATTTTCAATCCTCTTTAAAAAATATGATTTTTTTTTTTCAAAAAAAAATGCGGGCCCACGAGCTGGCCTGCAACCCGCACATTGTGGGTTTGCCAACCAGCAGAAATGCGGGTTGCACAAGCCCGCACCGCGCGGGCCGCAGGTTGGTGCGGGCTAGCCCGCAACCCGCAGGCTGGCCCGTATTCCTAGTTATAGTTATACGTATATTATAAATCATGTTGGAAAGTTGGAAAGTAACGTTTCTTTCTTTTTTTTTTTTTAATGGATAAAAGCAGCGCCATTACATCTCAGCTACTACTAAGGAGCTTCTCTCGTTCAACTGATTCAGCAATAAAATCTGGCAAACTTCTGAAGGCCACCATGCCTCCGCACGAAAACTACTCCCTCTTCCGATGTTGAAAGGGAACCCTCCGAACACTACCCCACGGTAGGGTTGGTATGAGAGGAGAGGAGGGAAAGTGGGCGGAGGGAAAAAATTTTTGAGTTGAATTTAAAAAAAATTAGAGAAATTGGATTAAAAATTTTTAATTAATTTTTCTTACTCTTTTATCTTATATACTCTATTTATTAAAATTTTATTACCCCACTTCTTCAATCTTTTAAAATTTAACTTATAAAAATTTTCCCTCCTCTCCCTTTCCCTCCAGATCCCTCACACCAAACAAACCCTAAGGGCCCGTTTGGTGTAATGGAATTGATTTTGATGGAAATGAAAATGGATATGGATATGGAAATGGAAATGAGGTTTAAAAGTATGTTTGGTATGTCATGAAAATAAGTCCTAATTTATATGTGAAAAGACCAAAATGCCTTTATAATTAAAAAATAAAAAATCCCTCTTCTTTATAAGAAATTGAAAATTTTAGTATAAAATTCGAAAGGAAAAATATAAAAAAAATTTGGAACCCGAACTGGACTGGTTCACTAGTTTCCGGATCGGACTGGTTCACCGGTTTCCGGGCCAGACTGGTAGGTCCGGTCCGAGTTCCTAAACCTGGGTCTCATCACAGAAAGGATAAGATTGGAATTAAAGACATGGAATTACAAATCTTAGCTATTTGGGTGGAATTGAGTTTGATAGAATTTGCCCCATTTGGCTTTCATATGGAATTAAATTCCATAAGCATTTCTTTGTACCAAACATGCACAACTCATGGAATTGAATTCCAATTCCAATTTCATGCCTTCAATTCCACCATACCAAACAGGACATAAGGGCTTGTTTGGTCTGAGGGGAGGAGAGGAAAAATGGGCGGAGGGAACATTTTTTTGAGTTGAATTAAAAAAAATTAGAGAAGTGAGGTTAAAAATTTTTAATTAATTTTTCTTACTCTTTTATCTTATATATTTTCTTTATTAAAATTTTATTACTCCATTTCTTCCATATTTTAAAATTCAACTTATAAAAATTTCCCTCCCCTCCAAATCCGACACACCAAACAAACTCTAAATGTAATTGAGTACATTAATGCAAATAATTTTTAAAAACTACGTTGATGGTAATTTATTTAAAACTAATATAGAAAATTATTTTAAAAATTAAAAGTATATAATTGATACATGCTTGATATTAGTCTATATAATGTATCGATTGTATAAAATGTTGTCTTTCATTCAAATTAATATCTTTAACTTTGGGTTCCCCCCCCCCCCAATTTTAACTTAAACTACTTAAAAATATATGTCTCACATCTGGCCAAATTTTTTAAAAACTATGAATTGATTTGAAAATGATTTGATATTTTTTGTTTCAAAATATATCCAACCCATTTCAAAAATGGAAAAAAAAATATCAGAAAAAGATCTGGAAGGAGCAGTAAATGACCAAAATATCCTTAGGAATTGCCCCCTCTTACAAAGTTGGAGAGCTATCTCAGCAGTTAGTTGCTTGAACTAGTTGACAAAGCAACACGGCTTCATCTCCTAAACCTGATTATTAATTGTCCCGTAATTAAACGCCACTCTAATTTTTTGCTAATTTACTTTAGAATTCTAATTCGGCATTTACATTTCTAATCATCATGTTGAAGGTGGTGCCGAAGATACACCCCACCAATAAATAGACAACCAATCCAATTAAGTCACAATTTTTGCACCATAATTTTCATTTACCCCAAAACCTATCATGCTTTAAAGGACTTTATCCATTCCTAATCACAGGAACTAAATAATTAATTTACTTATATTAAGAAAATTATTCAAGTTAAGTATTTATAAAAGATGCACATTGATTACCCTAAAATACTTATTTAATTTCCTTCCGTCGTTTGCATTGAAAGCTACCCTGGATAAAAAAACCCTTTGATAAATACAATCAATATAAGTTATTATATACTCCCTCCGATCCTAATTATAAGACAAAGTTGATTTTTTTGGAGAAATTAAGGAAGCCAATTAAATCACTTTAGAATATTTTTATTTTTATTTTTTTCTTTAAATTGATTAATTTGACCAATAAACTGATATATAATCTAAGGATACTAAAAATATAAATAATCTAAAGTGATTTAATTGGTTTCCTTAATTTCTCCAAAAAAATCAACTTTGTCTTATAATTAGGACCGGAGGAAGTATTTAAGAGACAGAGCGGATGAAATATCATGTTTAGGACTAAATCAAAACCCTAGATATCTCATATATTTAAGACTGGAAGAAGCATATTCCAATCTTTTAATTTTTTTTAAAAAAAGGGGGTCACAGCTCACATTTATTATCATGAGCAGAGTTTATAGTAAGAAAGAAGCACTTTGCGTCCAGTTTGCAATTTTGAGTGAGGTTTCATTTCACATGAGTGGTCCAGAGGAGCCACGTGTCCGAGTGTGCTCACACAATAATTATGATAATTACTATTGAGAGCACAATGTGATTAGCGAGAGGGATTTAATAACACACCACTAGTGTGCCGAGTGAGAGATGAGATGAGATGGGTGGTGAGGTTTTATATGGTAGGTGACTAAACAACCACCTTTAGCTCCTTCACATGCCTACTTTATGTGTATATATATTATATAAAAAACTTACCTTTTTTTTTTATCTATCTCCAAATCTCATATAACCCTATTTTTATTATTTTTCTCAACACCTCATTCATTATATCTCTTTGATGACAAGAAAATATAATTACCTCTCAACCATGTCACTTTTGGAATTTCATACAGATAAGGCAAAAAAAGGTTACATGTGAAGACAGATATGTAATCTCAGTCTGTTCCAATAAGACTTGTTATGGACAAAGTATATTGCATATCATCGTAATAATGCCATCACCCACCCAAAAAAAAAAAAAATCAGCAAAGTGAAAGGGGAAAAAAAAGCTGGGAGTTCATCATCTTCATGAACTGACTGATGAAAAATATATGAGAAAGAAGTACCTTGAAAAGAATTAATGAAATAAATGCAGGAAGAACTTGTTCTATACAGCTTTCTGAATCTGAATTATCACTTTCTTCATCAGTTAGATATGAGACCAATCAGTGGCTCTTGCTTAGGATGATGATGATGATTATGGCCTTGTCCCAGCCACCATGGTGGGTAATTCTCCATTACTTGACTGTTCGTTTCTTCTTCTGCAGAAGCTGGAAGATTAAGATCAAGAAAGTCTCTGATTTCCTGAACTGGCTTCTCAAGTACTAGTGACCCTTCTGCAGCAAAATGAGATCTCTTGTGACCACCCAAAGCTTGCCCGGATGGAAAAATCTTGAGGCAAATTGGACACCCATGTACTTTGTTCTTCTTAACTATCTCTTCCTCATTCTCAAAATTAACAGAACCAATAAGCTCTTGATGTTGCTTTTCCATCACATAATGCCCATTGTCGAGGTCTGTTTCTATGCTGTTTTCACTGCTCTGATCGTTTCTTGAAGCAGAGCAGCCTCCTTTGAGCTTCTTATGACTAGATCTGTGGCCTCCCAGAGCTTGGTATGAATGAAAGATCTTGTTGCAAGTAGTACACTTGAACTTGCCTTTCTTGCAATTTGACTTCACTGATGAATCTAGTTCTGTTTCATTAATGGAAACTGTTGCTAAGCTCACTGGTTTCTTCCCTTCAGCTGTTTCAATTTTGGTGCTCAGATTAGTTGGAACCACATAAGATCGAGCTTCGAAGTAAGCAGAATTGTTATCAGAGGACTCAACAAGAGAGTTCAAACCACCCCAATGACCCACGTCCCTACTTAGCATCATTAAGCTCATAGCAAGCTCTTCTTGCTCTTGTTCAACCTCAGAAACAGAGGACGAAGCATGATTATTTGCAAAAGACAGAGACGAAGTTGAAGCAGGGGTCATCTCAAACCTGGTTCTTCTTCTCTTGGATCTTCTTCTTCGGTTGGGATTATTATTATTATTATTGCCAGTTCCTTCGTTGTCTGATTGGCTATCTGTAACGACTTTATGGCCAGCAGCAACAGAATCTTGATTCTCCAAGTTGTTGTTGTTGTTAATGGAAGATTTCTCAGAATGGCATTTCATGTGACCAAACAGAGCTTTCCAAGAGTGAAACGCTTTACCACACTCTTTGCAGAATTTGTCCTCGGTGACTAGTAGTGGTGTTGTTTCTTCTTCTTTGCTTCTTGAATCTGCGAATCTCCAAGTCTTTTTGGGATTCTCTCTGAGATCGTACTCTCCGACGACCTTACTGCTGCTTCCACCAGCTCCACCATTGATGTCGGCGGATTGAATCTTCTTCTTCGTCGCCGTCGTGAGTTTATTATTGTCCTCTGCATCTTGAGCTGAAACATTATTATTGGTGATGTGTGACCTCATGTGACCTCCTAAAGATCTACCACAAGGGAAGCTCTTGCTGCAGAATTTACACACATGTTGTCGACCTTCTTCTTCTTCCATCTCAATTAAATTCAAACCCAAAAATTAAGAACCACACAGATCAGAGAAGCAAAACTGGAACTAACTAACTTCGACTTCGTCACCGATCAAAGAACATCCAAGAATGCCGAAATCATCGATCCCATCACAAGATAACAACCGAAATGACAATCAAACAGAATATCAACACAACCCAGATCAGATTATCGATGCGAATCCCCGAATTCGGCGCGAGAAAACACCAAAACCCATGTCGCGAAAATTTCACTGAAATTGGAGCCGATTGGAAGCAAGCAAGATCTAAAGAGCAGAAAAAAGAGAAGCATCAAGAGATAGGAGTAGTACAGTAAAGCTAAACTAGCTCTAGCATCTCCAATAGTTAAAAGCAAAAAAATCGGACTTGATGAGGATGAGTTAACCTTTGTTGCTAATGATGGCGATGAATGAACAAGCAAGCGAGAAAAAGAATAACAAGAAAGAGAGAAAGAAATGAGAGTGACGAGTGAGTGAGCGTTTGTTTCTCTGTCTCTCACTACTAGTGGGTTTCTCTCTCTAACTTGGAAGCTTGACTATTTTTGGAGGAGGAATCCATGCATGGAAGCAAAGATAAAAGAGAGAGAAGGGGAGAGAGGAGGAGTGGTAAAGAAAAAGTAGAGGATAGCAGCACGTGTACTCAACTGAGGATACTACGCCAACCACGGGATCGGACGGATGAGATGAGTCCGTGTCAGCAGTGTGGGGCCTACGGGGGGATTTTGAGGAAGCTAGCTGCTGAAAAACCAACTGCCTTCCTCCAACTATTCCTTCCTTTGTCTTGCTATTAAGGAAAAGCCTCACACGCACTCAAGTGAAAGCTTCCGCTCTCCGGCCGTTATTCTTCTATTTTTGTTTTTTATATTTTATTTTTATTTTTTTAAAAAAATATATACATGCATTTTATAAAAATTCAAGTGGGCCCCACAATGAGTTAGACCGCGATCCAGTTGCTTCACGTCCTAATCAAACCCCAGCACTCTCTGATTCTTTACAGTGATTGAGCCACATTTCAAGGGCTTCTTTGTGAAGCAACTTCCACATTTACGTATATCAAGAGAATAAATGTGCATAAAATTATTTTTTTACTCTCATTTAATAATTATATGCTCTTAATTTTTTCTTTTGGGTAAATGGGGAGACCCCAACACACAGCATCGGGCGTCTTTTTTGGACATTGGCCTTCTCAACTAGTCTGGTATACAAACAACCGACTAGTCTGAATTGAAGAGTAAGAATATCTCGTTTAACAATTTATTTTTCCTTTCGTCAAATGTGGTTCTAAAGGATTCAAATTTGTGTCTGAAGATGTTAAAACACCCGTAAGAGTTTGCATCCACTTGTAATGCACCTTAAAATATTAAAAGTAATTAGGAAATCGGAGAGTTGGTGAAAATATCAAAGGAAATTGATTTATCACAGAATTTAATTTTATTTTTTGTTCAACAAATATAAGTTTAAGCGAAGTGAGTTTTGATGGCTTGTAACTGCTAAGGCAAGCCTCATGATTTTAAGAGCATCTTCATGAGAAATTTACACATTAGAGTAAATCTCAAGAGTTTGATTTGTGGATAGGCAGGTTTCCAAAAAAAAAAAAAAATCAAGGAATGGTGAGTTGCAAATTAATATAGATTCAAACAGTTGTGAAAATTTCAAAATTCTAGTTACAAATCATTGGGAGCAACCTATACGACTTAAATATTTGATCTGTAAATCAAATTTCTAAACTTACAACTGTTTAGAACAATATTTACAACTCATTTTTTATTAATATTTTTATAATTTAACCATCATTAAATTATAATTAGTCTGTTGGGACCTAACTGACCAACAAAATTCTCACCTGAGCAGGAAAAAAAATCCATAATCACATCCGATATTTTAAATTTAATTCTATATATGCTATTTTATATTTATTTATTAATTTATTTTAAAGTAAGTGTTCATCAAACTTTTTTGTACTTGTAATTACTTCCCCTCAGCCATAAAGCGGTTTTATTTATTTTTGGGATGGAGCTAGCTAGCTATATAATTCTAATCCAAGCCATACCACCTCAGCACATAAAACCCTTGGCATTAGCAATACAGCTAAAATTTGGCACATTTTCTTGCGTCCTGGACTGTATCTTCACTTTAATTAACCTCTTATTCTATCCATTTTATCGGTAATATCTTAATTAATTTATTGCCTGGACCGATTATTTTTGCCAGTATAAAAAAATGGAATAACTCAAATTTAATTATAACAATTTACTTACCCACATATACATTATTAATATATATGCGCGCCCTCGATGCATGGGCATTATTTTGTGAATAAGGTTTATTTTAATACTATATGATTTTGGAAGGGTCTATATAAAGAGGTGTGATTGTGCCTTGTTAGCTTCAAAAGCCAAAAAATGGATACAGCTAGCAGCTGCTTCTGTTGGCACCATCTCAAAATGCATAAATGAATATATTAATTAATATAAAATCTATATTAATTCATGCTACCTCCCATCATTTTTAATATAAGATTCAGTTAATTAATTTAAAAAAAATAAAAAAACTAAATAAATTACATATGTGAGCCTCAACACCAATGGTTAGAGGGTTTTTGACAAGATATTACAATTTTACTTTGGGCATAACTTAATACTATAGTACTCTTAATAAAAGAAAAGAATTTAGAGTAATAAGGCAAATTTGAATATTCAATTTTATTTTTTTTATCCTATCATAATTTGTGCAGTACGAGAATCTCTGTCTATCTCCATCTTAATGCTTGCATAGTACTTTTTTTTTGTTAAAAAAATTTTTATTTAATAATATCAATGTTGCCTCGAAAAATGGACAGGGCACTAGAATTGAGGATAAGGTTTCTCTTTATTGGAATATAATCTCCAAAATGGGAAGTAATTATATTTATCATGTTTTTTTCTCTAAATTAAATTGTCTAACTTATAAACTTATGTTTAATCTAATGATACATATAAGTAATTTAAAGATATCATGTAACATATGTTATAAGGAAGTAATTTATTTAATTTTATTAATCTCCTTAAATTAGTCAATTGAGTTTTATACTAAGGATCGGATAATATAAGATATCGTTCGTAGTAATACTATAAACAAGATCTTATATTAAAAATTGAATCTAGTATTATTTATAACTGAGCTAAGACTTGTATCAAATTTTGTGTTAATGGGGTTCACAGTCTAATTAATTATACGTTCACAATGTATATTAGGGCTTAAGAGGCTATTCTTTTGAAATATGTTGTTCTGGGTTGGCTATGCCCATTAATAGAGTTGGTAATATAGGCCAAATCATAGGGTTTGAGACATCCCGTCACGAGTTGAAATCATATGAGTTCGGGGAAAAAAGAACTACATCAATATGAGTGGATATTTAGCTAGCCTAACCTATAACTTATGGGTTGGCGGGTTAGCCCGCCCAACCCATATTATTTTTCTTTTCTTTTTTAAATTTTTTCTACTGCATTTTTTCAAACTTTTTTTAAAACATTATATTGAATTTTTTTCTGCAAACCTAAACCATGAAATAATTAAAAATATATTATAAAATCATAAAGTGGTAATAAAACATCAAATTCAAAATTTCAAACATTATAAATTAAGCATTTATCATAAGTCCACACATTGCAAAATAAATATAAATCCAAAAAAAATTCTTAATATTCAATACAATCAATAATTAGTTGATATTAACGGTGTCAGGTTACACAATGCATCAAAGAAGTCACATATGTTTTTAAAAAAAAATAAAATAAAATAAAAACAGTCAAACTAGCAACAGGTTGGTTTAAACAAAAAAAAAAACCGCATCAAAACCATCCCACACTTATAAAACTCAAACCACCCATTTTTTTAGGGTCAGATGGGTCTGACCTACAGTTAAAACACATATTACCAATAGGTGCCTTCTCGAAGCGCCAGTCAGGCAAATGGTTTACAGAGGAGGAAAAAGAATCAGAGAAAATTATTTTTATCAAATATGGCCTTTTATTAAAAAAAAAACGGAGAAATAACTTTTGGCTTTTAATTAAACTGGATGAACTTTGTTAATATTACTGTGGTACTTTGTGCCTTCATGTGCCATGTAAGGCTATTTACTGTGGGAATAAAAATTAAGCAAAAAAGCGGCTTTAATTTCCAGTTCTAACTAGTGAATAAGCAAATAATATGAGTTTAATTATTAATCTTTATATAGTATTTGATTTTTCTCTTCAATTTTTCTTTTGTTATTTCCAACGAATTATATGGCTTCATATATATATATATATATATATATATATATTGTGTTTCAGCCTTGTGACTTTATAAGTGGAATCAGATGAGCTATTAATTAAGGAAAACTAATTCATCCCATTATTATTATTATTGTTATTTTATGTTTGAAAGCCTCGTCCAATGATTGAAAGAGGAATCTGATCATCCAACATAATATTTTACACACACATCCCAGTTATTGGATCAAGCCTTCTCTTATCGACAAAGTAACCAAAAAGATAAAATAGTTTCTGACAAACCCAGCAATTAAGCGACATGTGTATTTCTAACAGAAAAGGATAATGTAGTTTCTGACAGTCTTGGAGTATTTTTTTTTTAACTTGTACACAGGTATCTTGGGTAATGAAAGTAACTTTGTTTTAAAGTATTGTCAGGTATTATATATGTAACGAGGATTTTAATCTCAGGTTATCATGTTGTTAGGTACCAGTACCTTGTAGTTAGACCCAGCCTTGTGGGTGTGTGTGTATATATAAAAATTAATAATAACATGTATTTATCTCCCTTCAAAATTAATAAAAAAGTTGAAATGATATAAATTTAATCTTGTGTGTGTCTTGTGAGTTGTGAAGGCCCCTCTTACAAGTAAATGTTCCACCAGATGCAAAATTCTTCTTTCCATTAATTGAGAAGACTATATAATAAAAATTGCATGTCGTCACGTTAGGTGAAAGCAACTTCCAAGTTCGATATATTTATATACATATATCGACATTATTGACTTGTAAGTTGTAGCCTGCGCTCTTTACATAAAATAGATATATATTTAAGTTATACATATCTCACAAAAATATTAATTCGAGGTTCTAAAGACTTTTATACCTCCAGGCATAATTTTTATTATCACTAAAGATACAAGCAATACCGTAGTTGGTAGTATGGATAAGTTGTTGCCATGATTTAATTAATCTGCGATCCATCTTTACTTGAATTTTCATTTACCCCCGTCCATATATTTGATCTAATTCTAAAAGGCTAACTTATATATATTTACTACCTCCGGTCCTAAATATAGGACATAATTTATAGTGTAATTTGTACTATAAACTATGTCCTATATTTAGGACAGGAGGGAGTATATAGTGAAGTACCTTATTATTTGTTTACTAGTAAAGTTCATTACTTGTAACTAAAATTCTATCCAAAACATCCACCCTTCTCTCTCTCCCTCTCTTCCCCCGCCAAAATAAGACTGCGAATTACAATGACATCAACCCCCCCTCTTTTCTCTCCCTCACTAAGACTATGAATAGTGATATAACCATTTTCATCACTATTATAAGTAATTTTCTTGAAAGAATATGTATAGTCATTATTATAAGTCCTCAAATAAGATGTTAATTACTCTACATTTTTTAAGATCGGCCTTATTTAAAGTTGGATGCAAGTTTTCTTTTTGGCTTCCCAATATATGATTCATGATTTTATATAAGGGTAAATTTGATTTTTTTGCCAAACAAATTTAATAACCTAACCATTTCTCTCCCTCCCTCCTTTTAGTGATTGGTGCAGTAGGTGGAGATGGCTTATAATATAAACATAACTGTGAAAGAACGCTTATATATCTACCAGCTGGATATTACATTCACACAAACATTATTATAAAATATAGATTTTATGTCCCTAAAGAACATTCCTTTTTAATAAAGGGAAATAAAAAATAAAGGCGGTGACATTTTTGTAATTATGGATGAGAACTGAATAGCTTTAGACGTTTCCAATTTAAATAGAAACGTTTAAAGTGTGACTTTACAAACTTTAGACGTCCCTATTTGAATTGGAGACATCTAAAATTAAAAAAAAATTACTTTAGACATCTCCAATTTAAATAGGGACATTTAAAGTCTGTAAAGTCACACTTTAGATATCCCTATATACATTGAGAACATCTAAAGTTTTTAAATTTTTTTTTTAATGAGGGACACCTTTGGCGTCTTTCATATATATTAGGGTCGCCAATATATATGGCGTCCTTGATGAGACATCAGGGGACACCTTTTGGCGTCCCTATTTATATGAGGGAAGTCAAAGGGTGTCCCTCATTTTTTAAAAAAAAAAAAAAATTTGATTTTAGATGTCCCCAATTTAAATTGGGGAAGTCTAAAATCACGTATAAAGTGAAAAAAAAGGGACAATTTTAGATGTCTCTAAATTAAATTAGGGACGCAAAAAAAATTTTAAATTTTCATTGATAGTTTTTATTTCTCAGTTTTATACTATTTTTACACTCATTTTTCGCTTTCCATGCTGCAAACACAAGAAGAGCCAGTATCACCTCGCCTTTTAACTTTTGCTTCTTTTTTATATGCTCTTTTTACTCTTATGTCTTCCTTTCTCTCTCTTTTTTTCACCTCTAGATCTGTTATGTTTTCTTACCATTTTTTATTATTTTATCCTCTTTCTCTTTTTTCTTTGGGTTTTCCTTCTATGTTATCTTCTAACTTGTGTTATTATGGTTTGTAGATCAAGACTCTGAAACATACTTCATGGCCACGTTCTAGCTGAGAAAACGAGGTTTATTTCTCCTTGTCGCTCTTCTCTATTCATTATTACGAGAAAATGAATTTCAATAATAGAAGGAGATAAGTTTTTTGCAACTAATTCCTCTTATTGTTTTCATCTTCTGCCTATGAGATTTCAGCTTTGGAGTTATTATTGTATAGATTTTGGATTTGGATTTTAGATACTAGATCTGTAATTTTATTGACGATGATCTGTGATTTCTGATTTTAAATACTGTTTAGTCCAGATCTGTAGCATAAACAATTTTTTTTAAAAAAAGCATTTTAGACGTCCCCAATTTAAAATGAGGACATCTAAAATCCAGGCTTTAGACGGCATTTTATCTACGGACGTTATTACTATTTTTTATTACGTCACTCACATAGACATCTTCTTATTTTCAGATATTAAAAGGCTTAAAAAAAGAGCGTTGAAAACATTTTTTATAGTAGTGAAATAGAGGGGGGTGAGACAATATGATTGATCCTAATTTTTAAAGGTATGTATATTGGATTTGGAATCAGAGAATCGCTAATCCTTTTGATGGATCCTAAATATTTAATGAGTAGTACAAGTTGTCTAGGGTTGTGATTGCCTTGTTATTTTAAGACAAAGGCACCCTTGGATGTTAGTTCGTGCTCGCTACCTCGCTTTCTCGATACTTGGCTTTATTATATAAATATATATATATTAATCAAGCTACTTTGTACACATATAATAATTAATGAAAGATCAAGCTCAAAATAAGAACTTTTTGCAATCCCATTATAATTTAAGAAATGAGCTCGTACGTTACTAATGAAAGCCGGCCAAGTTCATTGCAGAAATCGTAGGATGAATGTCTTATTATTAACTGTACTGTTGAATTATATATGATACTGTCTTAAAGTAATTAAGGCTGTAATTGTGCCCTAATTGCCGGCCACATAGTACAATGCTTAGCTGTACAGCTGTACTTGTGTTGTTTTTGTTTTCCTTTTGTGTAGTTTTTTCGAAGGGATATTACATTGTTGTCAAACTCGCGAGTTGACTCTCCGAGTTTACCGTTTTTACGTTTCTAACTTATAAAATCGAGTCGAGTCATTGGTAAACTCGTGATCTTTATAAACTTGGTTAAATTCACGAGTTTATACACCGAGTTTACCGTTTTTTACGTTTCTAGCTTACAAAATTGTGTTAACATACCCTTAAACTCGTGTTAACTTTTTCAATTTGATTATACTTAACGGCTTTATATATGAATTTTATAGAAATTTCTTTGTTAAATACGATAAAGTATGAATGTTGATAGATTTAATTTCAATTATTTAGATTTAAAATATATTTAAATCAAATTGTTGTCAACTTTTTATATTTTAATTATTTAATTATATACTAATAATATCTATTTAATGGTAAAACTAAACTCTTACGAGTTTACGATTCGAGTTCACGATACGAATTTACATCACTATCACGAGTTTGCTTAAACTCGTGAGTTTGACAACCTTAGATAAGAGAACTAATAAGTGCGATCATATGCAGAGAGATTAATTAGAGTTATAATGCAGAATCACATAGAAATAGGAGGGGACTTTTTAATTTGTTACCCTAATGCATTTTCTTTAATTAGGGTGCATGTGCATCACCATAATATATGCCGTATGCCTAGCAGTTAGATGTGTGATGATTATATAAATTTATATCATTGGAAATTAAAGTGTCTCTAAATTGAAATAAAGTGTACTATATAATAATAATAATAATAATAATAATAATAATAAATGTGTGTCAGAATTTTAAAATTTTTTTAAAATTTATTTTTTAAACATTTAACTCATTGAGATATAAATCCATGATCACATATCACAAAATTTAATATTAGCTTTGTTGTTTAAAAACAGTTAGGTTATGATAAGGGAATCTGATAACTCATTCAATGGTACCTCATGGTTGATTCACCTTGTGCGACAACTTTCCTCTGCTAGGGTTTCCACTCCCTTCCAATTATGGTTCTTGCAAAGTCAAGGTGCAGCTTGATGCTGGTAGGGTGAAGTCCTCTCCTTCCTATTGCCGAGCCTTCCCTCTCCTTTCGATGGAGCTGTTTGGTAGGATTTCTATGGCTTGGCTTATGGATGAGTTGGCAAGGAGTGCATCCAACGACAACGGTGTGAGGGGTCTGGAGGGTGGATGGAAGTGAGGAGACGCTCAAGCCTCAAGTTCTTGAGGCTTCTTTTGATGAAGATCATTGATGGGTGTCCCCATGGCTTGTGCATGGTTCAAATAAGTGGCCCTCCCTCCTTTTTAGTAAAAGGATGATGTTGATTGATATTTCTAGGGGAGGGAGCAGGGGACTTCCTATAGATGGGGGTAGATTTGTGGCGGAGTTGGGTCCCAAGGCAATTGAGCAAATGTGTTCAAAGGCATCAACTTTGCAATTCTTAGTTCATGAGGTTAGTGGCTTATTAAAGTTTCAATTTTTTCTTGTTGATGGCCTTTTGGAGTTAAGACTTCAGCTCTGTAGGATAGCTCCTCCTGGTTTTGGCTTCTCTCTGATCATTTCTGATTATTGGTTAGTAGACTTGGTGCCTGATATGGCTTGGTCAGTGTCACATGATATGGAAACCCATTATATTTCCTCATTGGTCTTTAGGTATCATGAGTCAATATACATTAACCAATACTCTATTGGTCAAATGTCTAAGGACTGTACAATAGATAGACAATTGAGAATCACTATTTTGGATTTGTTCAATATGATATATGCTCTGTTCATTATTGGTTACACATGTGTCTGTTCAGTGTGTTGGTCAACACTATTCATTATAGGGCTAAACATGTGTCTGTTCAGTATGTATGGTATTACTATTCAGACTTGGGTTGGAGTTGTGTTCCCTTCTCCTATTGTCTATTTAACTGTGCTTTCTTTGATAATATGGTGACTGTTGTTCTTCTTGAGCACATATTTGTTTCAAGGAAATTGGTTAGGAACCGTTTTTGCATATGTGTTCCCATGGAAGCCGATTTGGTAGCCGGGTGGATTGTCAAAGCTTCTTTGAAAGTGTCATGCCCTTTAGATTGGGTATTTTGACCTTCGTCCCAGTTGCAGGCCTATTTCGCATATGGTGTGGAAAATGTTTAAGCAAAAACACACCAATGCCCATATTAAAGTAACAACTCCTTCTTCTTCTTTTTTTGAAATAAATAAATAAACATTAACCCCGCCCTTCTTCTTTATCTTTCTTTCCTTCCCGTTCCATCATTGTCAACAATAGAGTCCAACTCTAACAACCACCGCAACCCAGGACCATTACCAGATCCGAATCCGCCGTCACTTATCCTACCACCTTCATCCAAGCCGACACTTCCTCCTTCAAGTAGTAGGGGTGTTCTAAGTATCTCGGTCTCGGTTGTCCCAGCCCGGTCTCGGACATTTTATCCCGGGAATTTTCCGTCCCGGCCGGGATCGGGATCACACCTTGTGATCCCGGGAATTCCTGGTCCCGATTTTTTTTATTTTTCTTTTTTCCTTAAAAAATAAGTTATTATTTTATTTTTGTATTTTTTACCCCATAAATTAAGTTATCATTTGATAAAATGTATATCACATATTTAGTTAGAGTTAAATCGTATATATCGTGATACAAATCCTAACTATATAATGTATAAAGATAATAACAAAAATGATGAATGTGATAATAATATTAATAATAATATGTTATTCTTCAATTCTAGCTCAATTTATGTGATTTTTATGACCTTATTAGGTGTTAAATAATCACTTTAAACATTATATTATAAAAAAATTAACTAATATAATTATATTATTAAAACCAGGAATTCCCGATCCCGGTCCCAGTTGTCCCGGGAATTTTTCGGGACCGGGACCGGGAATGACATCCCAGTCCCAGCCACCTCCGGGACGGGAACCGGGAATGCGTTAATCCCGATCCCGTCCCAGGATTTGAACACCCCTATCAAGTAGGTTGTCCAAATGCTCATAAGATCCTCCAACACCGTCCGGCACGCCTCCACCTCTAAACCCAACTTCGATTTCAAGAATCACATCCCGCCCATCAAATCTACCCTAAAGAAGCAGCGGCAACAGCAATTTGGTTTCTCTCCCTTAAAGCCTGAGATCCTATCCCCTAGCATCCTCGAATTCCCCTCTCTCATTCTCAACCCTGTCACGCCCCTCTTACCCAACCCATTTGATTGTTGTCGATGCGGCGGCGGCGGCAATGGTAACGGAAGCCCCAACTTGGACAAGGAGGCGGAGGAGAGGGCGATCAAAAAGAAGGGGTTTCTCTTGCATCCTTTACCGGAGACCAATGCCAGGGCCCATGGGTTTTCCCTCCTCTTCATAAGAAGCCGAAGTGAGCCATGGTGTATACGGCATAACGTACTACAAACGACAGTTGAATTAGTGAAGAAAGTGGCATCGTAAACGCCATGTCGTTTGGCAACTTCAAGAGCCTACAGCAAGAATGAGTCATAAATTACACATGTGACCTGGAAATCGGAGTGCTCGAACTTCTCGATGAGTAGAGAAAGAGTGTTGGAGCCGTTGTTTCTGAAGGATTTGAGGAACAAGTCGACATTCTTGGCTTGAGCGAAGCCGTTGGAGATGAGCTCGATAGCGACATTGGGGGCGATGATGGAGTTGATGGAGTATTTGGTGGTGACGACTGTGGCTTTGACCCCCTTAAAGGCTAGCATTTTGACGAATTAAAGGAGAGGATTAATGTGGTCTTGGCCTGGTTGGGAACAACCACAACATGAATGTTTCTAATTTTGGAAGCCATTTCTAACTTAGGCTTAATTTTGTGTTTTTTGGGTTAATGTTCGGATCTTTCAATCTTTATTAGGTTGCCTGAGAGCAACTTTATGATCAGACCCTTTATCGCCAAATGTTCACCACACCGGCGAGTGAAAGCTTGAAGGGTGAAAGAACGCCGCCATGACTGCTATTCTTATTTTTCAAGCAAGCTTGACAGAAACAACGGTATAGGAGGGAAAGAAGGAGCTACTACTTTAATATGGGTATTTGTGTATTTTTGTTTAAATTTCAAAATCTCATTTTGGGATGTCACATCTAAGGAGAATTATGCAATTTCAGAACACCATTATGTCCTTTGGTATTTTCAAAGTTTCTCTCTCTCTTTTTCCCTTAAATAATTAGTTATAGTTATAGTACTACTACGCTGTGATAAACACAGTTTTTTTGAATGAGAAACTGGATATCATTAATCCACTAAGGATCAATTACAAGAAAAATAGCAAACTTAATCAACCTTCATCAACGACCGCCTCACTAAAGAAAGGTGGTTGGTGATCAAGGAGTACAAAAGTATCATTAATAGTATGAGACATCTTGGCCAAATGATCAGCTAATAAATTATGCTCTCTAGGAATATTACATAGAAGAACTTGCCAAGTCCTAAATATCCAGAGTCTTGCATCATCAACGACATCCTTGTATGGGTAGGAGCTTTCGCAACCCCGAGTGAGAAGATTTATGGCTTCAAGGCAGTCAGTACGGACCAAGACCCTAGTGAAACTGTGATTCCAGCATAGTTGAAGACCTTGTATAATTGCAATGATCTCCGCAACAACAGGAGGAACTCGAGTAAGCTTGCTAATGTAACCACGGATCCAATTTCCATTTTCATCCTTGATGACACCGGCGCATCCACTCTGGCCTGTTTGAAGGACTGAGCCATCAGTTTCCAAGGTGATGAAACCTGGTTGACTTGGATTACCTCCCTCTCCTGCGATCAGTGACTGGAATAAAACTGACAGTTGGAGGATAGTTCCATATCCCAGCAGGCGCGGAAGAAATTGGCTTAGGCGTTGAGGCAAACAATTTCAGAGTTCTCTCCAAATAGCTTCCTGCAACGAGCCACCCAAATGTCCCAGCACACATATCCGAAAAAAGTAGCCCAATTTAATTTCTTGGTGAAGTTCCTGCTGCCTTCGTGATTCAGATTCCAATTGATCCACTCCCTTCCCTGCAAAGTTGAAAAGGTATTCCACAGGTCTGGGTTGACTATCGAAATCCAACGCTCCCGAGCATTCGAACAATCTCTTAGTAGATGCATGATATCTTCCTCCTGAGAGCACCCAAACGGACAGCTGCCTTGTTCAATTAAGCCTCTTCGAGCTCTAAGTTGCGCCGTATGGACTCTACCGTGAGCGACGAGCCACATAAAAGACTTTATCTTCTCTGGAACCGACCACCGCCACAGCTTCCTCCAAAACACATCATCTAAAATATTGGAACCTGCAAAAAGAAAGTGATAGGCAGAGCTAACAGAAAAAGAACCATCAGAAGAGGGTTTCCAGAAAAACTTATCTTCTCCTCTGTCTGAGCTGGGAGGCTGAGCACAGCGGATCCGATCAATAATATGTTGTTGGAACCATATTCCCAGCTTAGCGGAATCCCAAACACCCCCAGGTAGCACATAATCCTGAACCTTTTCCGCACCATTAACAGCACCCTCAAATCCAGGAATTAACTCGATCAGAGGTCTATTTATTTCAGACCAATTATCATACCAGAAAGAAGTGGTAGCCCCATTCCTGATCTGAACTCCCACACCTTACTTAAATTTGTCCCAAACACTACAAACACCCTTCCAGGTAAAGGAAGAATTCCTATGATATATTGGCCCAATTGCCTGATCCCAGCGGTATTTAGCTTTGAGAACCCTGACCCATAGTGTATCCTTGTTATTGAGCAACATCCAGCAAAGTTTCATAATAAAGGCCTCATTTTGCTTGCGCATGTCATGGATTCCAAGACCGCCCTTATCCTTATCCTTAGTAATATTATCCCAGGAAATGAGGTGGAGCTTCTTCCGGTCCTCATTGTCACCCCATAAAAAATCTCTACTTTTCTTCTCAAGATCTCGAAGAACACCTTTTGGAAGCAGCATTGTCTGCATATGATAAGAAGGCAATGAAGATAACACGGCTTTGATAAACACAGTTTTAATACCAAATGAAAGTGTGTGTGTGTAATATTAGGTAACAATATATTATTATTGTAGTCAACTTTTTATATGATCTAACTTCAATATATATATATATATATGGAGAAATAATTAATATTTTGCAATTGAATTATCTCATATTTTGTATGTTAAAAAAATAGTATCATTATAAAATATATAACCTATAATAATTAACACTATTTTTAAGTAATAAACTGCATAATTCATTTCAGATTCTATATAGATATGAAATTAAATTGGGATAGTTTAAAAGAACTAATAAGAAAAATTAAAGAAGAGGTACCCAAACAAATTTTGCATGAACGAATTTAGTTAAGCGTGTATATAAAAATACCATATACAGAACTCAAAATCAGACAGTACGTAGAAATTAATTAAATCACACACACTCACACACAGAATATAAGCACTCCTATGTAATATAAAATGAGGGGATGTGTCAAAGTCAGAAGGTTGATGATAGCTTGTTAGAAAACTTCACTTGAGAGGTAAGAGTGTTGGCTCTCGAAAAAGAAAAGTGAAGAATAGAAGAATATCAGAATTTAAAAACATAATGGTTCCAAGAAAAGAATGATATTGGACACTAGCTACTTCTACAGAGTGAACTACTCTTAAGTTGTGAAGATGCTAATTGTTTTTCTGAGCCCTGAAGCATTATCTGATATGATAATCTCATTGTGGGTGCCAATATGTGATTTTACACAGTACAAGGTAAGTATATATGAGAGGAGTTTTCTTTTGGTTTGCTTGAAAGTGTTATTGAGAAACTAATCCAAACAATGAAAGATCCAATCTATCAATTGAAAATTTAGTGATGTCTATATATATAATACGAACAGTGTGATTTATTTCTTAAATCCTTTGCATTATATGTCAAAAATATGTTTACTCTTGTCTAAATATACATGAGAAAAATGCGATATTGTTTTGGCATATACAAATTTCATGATGTGCAGAACCTAATGCAAAATGATTCTACCTTATTAACAACTTAAGTACATTAATTAACGGACAGCAAGGGTTCCTCATGAAACCTAAACTTAATTAATTGTTGAAACTTTCTTTGCCACTTTCAAGATTTACTGTGCCCTTACTTTTAATTAGGCTTATATGAAACTCAAACTTCAAGTATATAATAATAAAAACACACACACACATGCACACACAAGTTGGTAGATGTAAAAGATATATAATTGACGAGGGTTTCGATTTTGTTGATTAGTCATCCGTTTAGATGTGGCTGACATATCAGCGATTTATGTCGAAGTTCTAATCTCTAAAATGATTTAAAAGTGGTACTTCCTTTTACTTTGGTGGCTGATTGGATATATAGTAACAAATGTAAGCATGATGCCCTTTAATCAAATCTCAGCTAACAATGTTGATTTAACCAATTCAGATCCTCTGCAATCATTAGAAATGATTGTGTGTGTGTGTGTCTATAATAAATTCGCATAGGAAAAAACGGGAAAAGAGAGTATAAATTTGGAAAAAAACATTAAAAAAAAAATCATTTGAATTTTAAAATCTTAAATTAATTTTATTAATTATAAAAGTAATGAGATTGAAAAAAAGAATATAGTAATTGATAACTCAATTTTTCGGGAAATCATTTATTTGAAATTTTGAAGTTCAAGTGGTATTTTTTAGTGTAATAGAACCCGGACCAGACCGGAAACTGGCCAACCAACCAGTAAATCAGTCTAGTCCAGTATGTTTTTCATTTTTTATTTTTTTAGAATTTCATATTAATAATCCTAAAATCTTTAATTTTTCATTAGTTTGGACCCAGGTTAGCTCCTATTTGACTTCTATTTGACCCACTGACCCTTGAACTAGTACCCCAACTGGTTCAGTAACCAATCCGGATTTAATTACCTTGGTATTTTCTTATCTTTTTCTCTATAAATTTCTTAAAAGAGTGAGTTCTATATGCATTCATTGGTGCTTTTGAGTTTTTCTCTCTATGATATATTCATTATACTACCTCTGACATATTTTAATGAAGAAATTAAACTATAAAATGAATCTAATATTAAGAACCAAAGTTAGTATTTGATAATTCAATTGTGGCGAGATTATAAGTTTAAAAAATAAACGGAAACGAAATAATATGTGTATGTACTATCTCAAATCTTTAATATAAGATTGCAATATAAGTAGGATTTTATATTAAGTATGAGAGAGGTAGTACTTTAGTGACAGATAATGTGTGTGTACGTATAAAAAGAAGAGCTTGTGTTGATTGAGGGAAGTAATAATGGTGCATGTGTGTTTGGAAGGAGTGACCAGAATTGCTTTAGGGACACTTGAGATGAATTATTAGATTTTCATGTAAGAAAAGGGCACATTTAATTAACCAAATCAAATGAGTTTTAATTTCATTCCACTCTTATAATATACTCTCTCCGGTTCTATTTATAAAAATTCAATAATCAAATTATGTGATTTAAGAAAAATGCTAAAAATATTTAAAAATAATAAGTATGTCTAAAATAAACTTTTTTTTTTACTAAGTATGCCCTTATTTATGAGAGGCAAGTATATATAAGAGAGAAATAGAATAAATTTAAGTATCACCAACAATTTAATTAATATAATACATATAATTAATGGGGGCAAAAATAAAAAAAAATTTATTAAATGTTCAAAAAAATTTTATCTAACTCTTATAAAAAACGAGTAAAATAATTCAAATTTTTAACTCTAATAAAAATGACCAGAGGAGGGAGTGGTGTATAGATTTTAGGATTGGAAGATTAGTGAGGGCTCTGAATTTTGTTCTCAAATACGCACAAATATGCCAACGCACAGTGAGAGACACAAGTGGGGAGTTATTAATGTAAATCTAAAATCATCATTGGCCAAAAAAAAAAAAAAGATCTAAAATAATCAATTGCAGGCAGTAAAGTGGGGAGGGTGGCCGAAGGTTGATTAGTCAGTGTCTTTGGATTGGAGGAAGGAATATAATACAACTCAAAGTCACATTTCAAATTTCAAACTATTTAAAAAATAATGCATCACCGACAGTATTATTGTAAGCAAGCAAATATGGACTTGCGTTACATTCATGTTTATGATTCTTGAGAGTAATTAATAAAGGAGGCTCTCCATGTGTAAAAGTAATATGAATAAGAGTTTTTCCCCCTTGGTTATGGAAGAAAGAAAAATAATAATGTCATAGATTACATCAAGGCAAATATTCGGATAATGAATTTCCATGCATAGAGGATTTAATATAATACAAAGAATACATTATGAAACCAGATAATGGATTATCCCAACAGTCTCACAGAGAATGCTTTTTTAAAAGAAAAAACATATCACCTTCAAAAAACGCCATTTTACAATGAAAATTTCATCTTTAATCTTAATATACAGAGGAAAAGTCAAACTCCTAAGTCCAATTATACTAGCTGTGTGCAAGTTGAGAATTCTCATTGTCTAACGCAGAAAGGCTGAACCACAGTGAATAGCCAAAACCAGCACTTCAAACTAGCACATCACTCTTCTAATTAGTCTCTTTACTTCGTTTACCTCCAAAAACCTCTGTACAATCATGCAACATGTAGGTAACAAGGTCAAATTTACACCAACAAATTATTGATTGAGGTGATAAAGGGTTTCACCCTGTAAGGAGGAGAACACAAATTTAAATATTGAGAAGCATACTCTTATTGGTAAGGTGAAAACCCTTTGACTTTTAAGCCTTGGATGTAGCATACTCAGCAAAATCTTCCAACTCACTTCTCTGGCAGCTAGTAAGGCCAGTAACATCTTGGACAAGAGAATCAACAATAGAGTCCATGTCTTCCTCTCGAGTTGCAACTTCATTCTCATCTACTTGCTCTTCCATGTAAGGGAGCCCCAATTTGGTCAAACTCTCTAGTCCAGTGCTTTCGATCAGTCCCTCTCTTGCTTCCACAATATGGAACTTGGCACATCTTACAGATCCACTATCTTCACAGCTACAATCAATTTTGCGCTTCCCAACATTTTCATTAACATTTGTAGACAATTCCACAGGTTTAAAATTTTATATATATTTACAAAAATACCATCAGTCATAGTTTTTAAACCGTCCCTGCCTATAAGAAGTCTAGATGTGACGATCTTAAATACCATTTTTTTGGTAGTGCACATGAGGCATGGGAATTATGCAGGTCCCCATTAGTCTTCTCCATTCTTCATCTTTTATGAGATTTTGATTTGATTGAGTGTCAAAAGACTCTAATCTAACTAGAAGCAACAAAAAAAATACGTGTTGGAATATCAGCTTGATAATTGGCTCAAACAGAAACAAGTTTGCAAGGAGGATTTTCAAGGAGTATGGAATAGATGTCCTCACAGTGATCTAATGTCCTCAGTAAATGACTTGGACTGAGATACTAAGATATAATAGGGAAATGTAAATACTCTGATTGCAAATCTTCATTATTACTGTTAAGGGCCAAAGAATAAACATAAAGACTTCCAGAAGTATTTGTTTCACAGTCACCACCACGAAGTTCAGAAATATTATTGTCACGCTTCTTACTATCTAATACTCGTTTGATATTTTTGCCAACACTGCCAGATACACCCTCGATGGTTAGGAACAAATGTGGAATGGAGTTGGATAAGCATTAGGGTCTCCTTTTGTGACCAGTGGTCAAATATTGAACACTAGAGGTAATCATTCGGCATAGGAGGTGCAGGAACAAGAGGAGCCGTAAGGGCAGGGGCCAGAGGGAAGAGCCTTTTGGCTTTGGATGCAGATGGTTCACTACTCTATCGACCATATTTAACCTTTTCTAATTAGGGTTTTGAAATAAAAAATATTTTTTTTTATAAAAATGATAGTTGAGATATTATTTTTATGGGGTTAATACAATATTTGGTCCCTAAAATTTACTACCACTTCGGTTGAGGAGGGGAACAAAAGACCCTTTATAAGGGCCAGGCTATCTCCCCTCTTGATGAGTTTAAAACTGTGAGGGGCGAAGGGACCTAAAGTGGACAATATAAAAAATGAGGCGTCATTTTGTTATAAATGGTATCAAAGGCAGGTGCTGGGATGTTACGAGTAGTATCAAAACCTGACGCTGAGATGTTACAAATGGTATCAGAGCGTGTTGGGATGTCACAAATGGTATTACAATAGTAGTATGAACATATATCAATTTTAGAAATTTATACATAAACTTTGAACCTCTTGCCTTCCCCTTCTTACCCTTCGCCTTCTTCACTTAAACTACTCTACAAAATATCATTTAGGTGTTGGGTCGTTGATACATGTCAAAGTAGTACCAAATATGTGTACTCAAGTATCAAATAATGACAGCTAACATAATAAGTACTATTTATTAATACTTAAGAATGCATAAAGATATTGCAAGAAGAATGCAAAACAACTTATTGGTTTTGGTTGTTATTAAAGAAATCCATCATCATCGCTAAATAATAGGAAGGAGATCTCTGGACCTCATCCTCTATATGCTTCTTATATATTCTTTTTCATTGCGCTCCATTTCTCTGAGCAACAATTAGTTGCATCGAAAATGTCCTCTCTTCCACATCTCATTAGAGACCTACCGCCAAATACTCTCATGATGGTTAGGAGAAAATGTGGAACAAAGTTGGATGAGCATCATGGTCTCCTCCTTTGACTAGCAGTCATCATTGACCTCTGAGTAGGGTAGACTTCTCAATGTTAAAGAGCAAGTGATATTTGTATTGGCTTATTAGGGTTTCATTGTTCAATTATGACATCATTAGTGTGAGATATGGGAAGGGGAAAAAAGATCCTTTATAAGGACCAAGATACCTCCCTCACTCGACTCATTTTAAAACTGTAAGGGGTGACAGGATCTCAAAGCAAAAAATATCGAGAGTAAGGTGCCATTCTCTTACAAATGGTATCTGAGCCCGGTGTTGAGATATTACAAGTGGTATTAGAGTTAGGTGCTGAGATGTTACCAATGATATTACAGTAGTATAAACATAGATCAATTTTAGAAACTTAAACATAAGCTTTAAACCTCTTGCCTTCCCCTTCTTACCTTTCACCTTCTTCACTTGAACTACTACGCAAAATATCATTTAGGTGTTAGGTCACTGATACATGTCAAAATAGCACAAGATGTGTGTACTCAGGCTTTGAACAATAACAGCTAACATAATAAGTACTATTTATAAATACTTAACAATGCATAAGGACTTTGCAAGAAGAATGTATACCAATTCATTGGTTTGGCTTGTTATTGAAGAAATCCATATGCTTGTACATTTTTTTGATTGCGTTTCATTTCTCTGAGAAATGATTTTTGTTGTATCAATAATGCCCTCTCATCCACATCTCATCTAAGACCCACCGCCAAATACTCACATGATAGTTAGGAGCAAATGTGGAATGAAGATTGATAAGCATCAACACCTTGTCCTGTGACCAGTGATCATATTGAGTTGGTCACACTAACTACTGAGTAGTGTGGACTTCTCAATGCTAAAGAATAAGTGATATTTGTATTATCCTATAAGGTTTTAATTGTTCAATCAGGACATCATTGATGTGGGACATAACACCAACTGGGGTCTGGGGGAATGAAAGATCTTTTATAAGGGTCTGGATACCTCCCCACTCGACACATTTCAAAACTGTGAGGGGTGACGAGACACTAAAGCGGACAATATTGAGAGTAAGAAGCCATTTTGTTACAAATTATATCAAAACCAGGTGCTAGGATGTTACAAATGATATCAGAGCCAGGCTAGGGCCAATGTGGATGGATGTGCCCCGCCCCCTATACCTCCCCATCTTGACGTGTTTTAAAACCGTGAGAAGTGATAGGACCCCAAAACCGATGATATCAAGAATGAGGTGGTGAGATGTTGCAATTCACCTTACTAAAATCATACCAACATTCCAAAACAGTTAACACAAAACACTTCTCAACCACAAAATGCTTCTCAATTTATCAAGATTTTGAAACCTAAACAAGTATTAAAACATGTCTCCGTAGTACAAAACTTAAACATAACTCCGGTCCAAAAAAAAAACCTTAAACATAATAGCAGCTTCCCCAACTTCTTTATTTGAACTACTCTACAAAATATCATTTACGTTATTAGGTCAGTAATACATGTCAATGCAGGACTAACTATGTATACTCAAGCATTAAAAAATGTCTCCGTAGTATTAATTACGAAAATGCCACTGCTTGGGGGAGAACATGGAGGGAAGATTGAAAAAATGCATAGGATACTATTGCGGGTCATATTATAGATATAGTGTATGTTTGGAACAACGATAGTAATGCTTAAAAGCAGCTTTTTAATCGTGATTTACGGTATACGAGGTAAGTATGTGAGATGAGTTTTGTCTTGATTTACGTAAAAAAAGCTTACAAGCTATCATGACGCCAATCCAAACATGCACATAGTCACACGTACATGCAATGAGATATGGTGTTTAGGTTTGGCTTTTCTCTTCTTCAATTTGTGTGGGCCCTTACATGATATCTGTGGCAGGGCAATCAATAGTACTGCAGAGAGAAATAGGAGAGATTGTTTTTTGGGTTAGAGGCCATTTTGGCCCCGGAAGTATTTGCTTGGGGCCAATTTTGGCCCTGAAGTTTTTCGAGGGCCCATTTTGCCTCGGAAGTTTCAAATTTGGAACAATTTTGCCCTTACATTAGTTGACCGTTAATCGGGGCAAATTTGCTCCAAATATTAAACTTCAGGGGTAAAATTGCACCTTAACCCAATAACCATTACTCGGGCGCATTGAACACTGCTCTTCCAGCCGTTGGACCCTACCTCAGGCTGAGTCAGGGTGTGTAGGCTGTTAAACAGAAAAGAGAACTCTTCCCGAGGCCCCTGCCGATGTCTCGAGACTTACTAACGTTACTATCGGCTGCCATGCCCTAGTTCAAGAATTTTGACCTGATTCTCTTTCATAGTACGCATGCTGCATGCTATCAGACGGGCTTCCCTGACAACCGGGTATAGGTCGTACACTTTAGCACTCGGGCGGAGCGGCCATCAATGTAGATCTTGGTGGTGGTAGCAAATATTCAAATGAAAACTTTGAAGGCCGAAGAAGGGAAATGTTCCATGTGAACGATACTTGCACATGAGTTAGTCGATACCCGTACTTCGAAAAGGAATCGAGTTAAAATTTTTGAACCGGGATGTGGTAGTTGACAGTAACGTTAGTGAGTCCGCAGACATCAACATGAGCCTCGGGAAGAGTTCTCTTTTCTGTTTAACAGTCTGCACACCCCGGCTCAGCTGGAGGTAGGGTCCAACGGCTAGAAGAGCAATGTTTGATGCGCCTGAGTAACAGTAATGGGGTTAAGTGCAATTTTGCCCCGAAAATTTCAAATTTAGAGCAAATTTGCCCCTACTAAATGTCAATTAACCCCAACTAACGGTCAACTAACGTAAGGGCAATATTGTTCCAAATTTAAAACTTCCAAGGCAAAATTGGCCTTAAAAAAACTTTCGGACCAAAATTAACCCTAAGCGAAACTTCTAGGGCAAAATTGGCCTTTAACCCTTTTTTTTTTACTCCCTCCTATAGCTTTTTACATATCACTTATAACATAATTAATACTCATATTTTAAATTTATCCTTACAATTAATGTTTATTTTCAATTTACCCACCCATTAAATTTTCAAACATATTTTTTAATAAGGGTAAAAGCTGAAAATTTTTTAATTTAGAATATAGTATTTAATGAGTTAATTGCCGCTTCTTATTTTCCGAAAATTAATTTACATGGGTAAATGAGAATTTCACAAAGGAACACATTCTAATTCATTTTTTGTCAATGTTGACAAACTGGCTCCAACCCAAGCACATTTGCAGTTGTAGGCAATGGATATAAAAGCCATAGTGGACTAAATGCTTTGTGTTATATATCCCATAAATCCAGAGCTCATCATCATGGAGATGAACCTCAAAAATCACTTTACCAAGTGGCTATAGATCCACACCCTCATCAAGACCTTTGGAACCAATCATCACATTTGAATCAATCTTCTTGTCAAACTTCCTCCTCCTCCTAGCCTCAAACTCTTGAAACCCGTCCATCTAAGTACAGTTTGGATTGAAACTTGAGCAAAGTTGTTGGTTTGTAAGAGAGGGGAGATGCAAACGAATTCAGGAAATAAAGTCTTACCAATTGAAATTGATCCATAGATATAGGATTGCCGTGCAGAGATATACTTTGAAGAGCTTTGCAGTTTTTCAATAGATTTGCAGGTATCTAGCCCCCGAGACCCAAGAAGCATATGGACATGAGAAATCAAAGGACACGGTTTTTAGGTTTGTAACCATAGATTGACACACCATATATAGATTCATAAAAGTAAGGAAATGAGAAAGATGAAGAAAGAACAAGACACTGCAAATTTCATCAACCAGAATCCTCGAGCAGTGTGAATACCGCCATTCCAAATTTAAGAAAAGTATTAGCAATGCTTTCAAATACAAACCCTGTAATGCTTGTAGTAAGTTGCCAGTGCAAGTGATTCAAATTAGAGCTTGTGTTCCTAACTCCAAAGTCCATTGTCCTATGACATGGATGACAATTAACGGCATTTTGTCCAACGTTTAAAATAGTCAAAGAAATAAAAAGACTGACCAAAAAAGTAGCAAGAGTCAATGCACATCCTGGTTATCCAGCATATTCTCAGTGATGGAAGTTAACTTCTCAAGTAGGCAAATTACTAGGCAATTAACAAACATCGTATAAGGCTTCAATTACTCTGAGTCAGAAGTATCACCTGCTCCACATTATTGTTATCTAGGCAAAGTGACTTCAAGTGAGTAAGATTGCACATGGAAGAAGGAAGATCTCCAATGTTATTACCTAAAAAGTTGGCAAGATTAAAGGTTCAATCAACCAAGATGCAAAACCAAACAGCAAATAAACATGTTAAATTGTTCCAGAGATCCAGATTCGATCCTCATGAAAACAGTTAATGGCATGAGAATCAATCCTATGGACATGCATATTGAATGAATATGCAAAAAAACAGAATATTGGACACAAAGAATGATATTAAATCTAAGACATATTCAAGAAAGACTTCAGGCTATAATACTCTTTGCCATCATTATCATTATATGAAACAGTTGGGGGAAAATGGTTCAGAGGTATGAAGAATAAAAACTGAGGAGTGAGGACAATATCAATTTTAGTGTCCAAAGAGGGGTTAATGAGTTAATCGCATATTGACTTGATTAACTGCCAGTTGGGATAATTGTTCCTAAACTGAAGATAGATCCTCTGACCAAGTATACGTAAATTTGTAACCTAGACTACAAATATGCAATGCATGAAGAAAGCTAGTAGATCAGAAACATACTATTGGCTTGTAATTCTTCTAAAGAGAAGCAACTTCCCACAGATTCTGGCAGAGACTCTAGGTTGTTGTTCGAAACATTTAAAAGCAACAGCTGCATTATCAAACAATGTACATATTCTAAATGTTAGTCGTAGTCTGGTTATGTATTAAAGTTATACCGACACCAAAGTGAACAGACTTTTAACAGAGAAGTTAAGTGAAGCCCAATAAAAAACAATATCTCCAACTCCTAAAATTCTACAATTAAGTATGATGATGAACATCTCTGAAAATAAATGCCACAAATTTAAAATAACAGAAGCAGTAGAACGATCCCAGAGTACTCAGACTCATAAATACTTACATTTCGCAAGCTGCCAATAGTAGAGGGCAAGGATGTTAACGAATTCCCTGGTACGGATAAGCGCTCAAGCCTCACCAACTGACCCACTAAGGAGAGGGAAAACAAGCAAATTACAAGTTGACAACAAAGAGACGTTCCATTAAGAAAATGCCAAAGTCGTGGAAGAAGATAAGATAATCATTTTTATTCTTAAAATAACTAATTTATTTCACAGAGGGAATTACATTCATCAGGCAAGGAAGTAAGTCGATTTCCATCAAGGATCAAGGCTTTTAGAGATTGGAGCTTCCCCAAATTCACTGGCAACCTCTCAATGAGATTTTCTGGTAAAACCTGTAAAGTCGGCACAATTTCGATTGGTAAAGTTCTTTATCAATCCTAATGTTACGTAACCTCGGTTCTATAAAGAGTTTAAAGGCACCAAAACAGTTGACTAAAACTCTTCCCAGGCATGTTATCTAGCCAGTAGAAATAAATAAAAGGCAGTCTTGTATTTACAGACATAACACGTGCAAAAATAATATGACCTTCATAAATTTGTAGCAATTATAAAAACAGTAGATGAAGTCCAAAGGCAATTTTTTTCAATTCCAATATTAAAAAGTGTAGTAAGTACTATATGTTCACAAGCAGTTACCAGGTTATGTGCATATACTGGGATATATAACTCTTACCAGGCGCTGCAAGTTAACTAATTTGCTAATTTCCATGGGAATATCAACTGCATTGGAGAATTGAATCGATAATTAGTTAAAAAAACTACCCAAAAAAAAATCATAAAAGAAAAGACACTTTTCTCTGATATCAAAATTTAGAATATCAACTTTAGAACAAAGCCTTGTTCACTAACAGCACTGGAACTTGTCCCTGCTTTTTATTAACAAAGAAGGAAAAGAAAAAAGAGCATACCTATTCGGTTATGCGTTAAGTCAAGAGTGCGTACAGATCTTTCTAGGTCAAGAATTTCATCTGGAAATCTCTGTTTTACAGTGAGGAAAGGAAAAAAAAACCATGATTGCCATGCAGGAAAAATTCAAATGTGTGCATGCATTCCAAAGGAACAGCAACACCAAAAAGCAAAGAAACAAACATATATTTCAAAAAAAAAAAAACCCATCAGATCTCATCCAATTTTTAGATGTCATGAATACAACAATTCATGACATATCTTCATGAGGTTAAATCTGATTAACAAAATACAATCACAACAACTAATTTACAGACTGACAGATTTGAAACAATAAAGATACATTATCTAAAGGAACAAGTTCAACAAATGTGCATATTTCTAACTTGGCGTCATATTTCAATGGAAAAGACAGGAAAAATAAGAGATAATAAGAAGAAAGCAAGCCGTAAAAAACTAAGCGCGAAGAAACTGCCTCAACAGGTACCGATTATCTCAATCACATTCCTTGTAACTGGCATCTTAGTATCATTAAGTGGATATTAGAGAACAATTCATTAAACCTATTCTTATTTACCTGCTAGAAATACTGTGAAAATACCATTGCCATGCATCAGTAATCTCAAGTCTCAATCACGATATGATAGACCCAGAGCTATAATTCATTTTAGAATTTCATACCCCTGACAATACCCTTTTTAATATATATATATATATATATTGAATTCAGTACGGGAGCAGCATAACAGAGGCTACTAGTCTAGCACAGAGATTGATGAACAAAATGAAAAGCCCTCATGATACATCAATTTACGTAATCAATCAGTTCTACCTAGAATAACAAGATGGTAGCCATATCCAAGGAAGGGAAAAGCGTCACAGACCCAAAAAAAAAAACGGAGAAAAGAGAACGGACACAGAACCACGAGCACGAGTACGGCAAACTTAGATTGAATGGGAACCATAGAGAAGCAGATAAAACAATTACTTTCAATTTGGAGTCGCGCAAAGCAACAATTCCCGTGGATCGCCACCGCGAAAGTCTAGTAGCCTTTGTATCAGCGTTTTTGCTCAAGCAGCATCCCATTTTTGAGACGAAAACCAAAAAAAAAAAAAATGAAAAACGTGAAATTTGAAGCAGCTTTCGTCCAAGTAGTTAGATTCCCAAATACCAAAAAGACTATATTAACGTTGTATCAGAGTCAAACGCCCAGTGATTATGGAGGAGGTGTCTCCTTCGTTCCAGAGAGGGGTCCAAAACCGCGTTTTCGTATTGGTTGGTTTTTTTTTTTTTTTTAATAGAGTTTTGGTTGGTTTTATTCGCTGTAAACACTCAGATCACTATTTACGAGATCACATGGTGACGCACATGATGTAGTGGCGTGGATTAACGGTAGAGATGTGGTTTTTTTTATCATCTGATTTTTATAAGAGTAAGGTAGGAAAAAAAGTAAAAATATAAATATGATTTGTGTTTGGATTAATGATGACAGAAGTGACTTTTTTTTTTTAACTTTGAACCTGTTTGGATTAGAGTTTGAAAAGTCATATTAATGTATTTTTTGAGATATTACTACATGATTAAGTATTAATTTGAGGATTAGAGAAAATTACAGAAAATACCCTATAATTTATGAAAATTATAAATGAATGAAGAAAAGGGATCGGGGAAATCACATGAAATGACCCAAATTTTTCATAAATTACAGTTAAACCCTAAAAATATTTCAACAATTTTCAATTTAATCCCTCCTTATAAACTTTTGAAGTTTGCATAGAAGTCCCTGGTCAAATCTAATTTGACCAAAGCATCTTCTTCTTCCTTGGAACACTCAATCCAACGAAATGAACTAGCGAAACAGAGCATCTTCTTCTTCCTCTGTGGAATGCGATGGTCACTCACATATATATATATATTATTTGTATTGATGGAAGAGAGATTCGAAGCGCAGTGGAGAGAAAAGCACCACAAAAAAGCGTTCTAAAAAAGCCACGGTAGTGATCAAAGTGGAGTGGACGTTGAAGCTTTGCCAAACGGTGCAAAAATGTCCGAAGCACTTTTTTGAAGCAAAACGTGCGGGAAGACATGACAACTGCTTTGTCAAACAGACTCGTAAATTTTTGACATTGTCAAAATAGATCACGTTGAATAACTAGATTAATTACTATGTTTAAAAATAAAAAATTTATTTAATTCGCTATAATTTTAATAATCACATGCAGCTGAAATTGTACATTGATTTTTTGGCATCAATTTACGCATCGATTTATAATACATTTTTTCCCCGGAATGGGATCATTTTCTTCTGATTAACCAAGAAAGGCCGGGTCAAACAAAACAAAATAAATATGCCTTCAACTTTCAAGCTCTTGGACTAGGGCTAACACCATGAACAAGATTAGATAATTAATAAGGCGTGGCTTGACCTTTGATAATGATTTTCGGATAATTAAATAATGATTAGCTTATCAAGTTCATTCTATATTCATTCCCCTTACTTTTTTTTTTCTTTTTATAGTCTTTGCTATGGTCTTGTTATGCAATGTTATTAAAATTGGATCGGACTGGCCGGTTCAAGTAAAAAACCAGCAAATCGGCCACATAACTAATTTAACCGGTTCAATATTTTTTTATTTAAAAAATAATTTAATTCAATTTTTTTTTAATTTTCTTCAGAATTTCATATTAATAACTTTGAAATCTTCACTTCCTCACTGGTTTGGTTCTAGATTAACTCTGGTTTAACTCCGATCTAATCCACTAATCCTTGACCTAGTATTCCGACCGGTTCAATACTCAGGTCAAGTTTAATAACCTTGTACAACATTCATAGTTCAAGTTTGAGAGGACTTCTCTTATGTGTAAGCCTATATGCAGTGGATAGAGTTGTAGGACGACGAACAAAAAAGTTGACTAGTTCAGGACATTATTATATGTAAGATGAATAATATGTGAAAGAAGTTTTATCTTAGCTTATATGAACATGTTTATTATAAATAGCGTTTATTATAAATAGCTCCAAACAAGCACTAAGAAATTAAAAGTATATTCTTTTATAGCTTTGTTATGACCCCTTTCACTGAAAAACCATGTTGTTCTGTTGGACAGCTAATCAGTTTTAATTATTTAGGTATTAGTTGCTATTAGTTATAATTTCGTTGTTGTTCCTAATGTTGTGTTCCATCATCCCTGTATAACCTGCTTTTCTTCGCCATTGCACATTTCTTCAGCTACAATCAAAACCCTAATAGATTAATTACTGTTGGAGGTTTCCTTATAATAATATCAGCAAGGTCGATTAAATATTATTCAGGGGCACACCCCCTAGATTCAATTCTGTTTAGTTGGTGAATGAAGACTTGGGTGATGTTATAACTAAGTGTATGTTTGGAATAACGGTAGGAAAAATGATTTATTATGATTCTAACTTATTAAAAAAGTCAGTTTTTG
This sequence comes from Inga leiocalycina, assembly GCA_963242795.1. Classification (NCBI taxonomy): domain Eukaryota; kingdom Viridiplantae; phylum Streptophyta; class Magnoliopsida; order Fabales; family Fabaceae; genus Inga; species Inga leiocalycina. The sequence goes on from OY725331.1 coordinate 6,740,102, forward strand.
ATTTGTTATTTATGTTTGGATGCGCATCAATTGAATAAGTGATTTTTCATAAGTCAAAACTTGTTTGGATTGGCGTTTGTATAAGTGTTTTTTTAAAAGTAAAAACTTGTTTGGATTAGTGATTACATTAACGCTTTTGTGTTAATTATAACAAAACAATATATTTAAAATTAAAAATTAGTGAAGAAATTGAAGATCATTTGGATGTTCTTCAAATTTTAGATAGATTATATGTGTGATATCCAACACTAACATATCATGTAGCCCATTTTGGCCTAGCTACACATCAAACTCTACCTAGTAAAACTAATCCTCTGTAAAATACAAACTTGTAACTCCAAAGAAGAAGCCCAAATTAAGAATGGAATTTCAGAAATTATAACAGCATAAACATATTGTGATTCACTCTATTATACCACTAGAGCAAATAACTCCTAATCTAGAATTTCAATGACCACAATTGTGGTACGGGGTCCAAATGTAGGTGATGTTGAGTTCAAAAAAGCAAATAACTGCCAAATTACAGAATTTCACATAAAAATATTACTTAACTAATTGAATCACAAATCCTGTACAAGGTGATATCTAATCATGTCACGAATGCGATTCATACGGGTTGAAGATATCACAGCATCATTGGACGAGGAAGCCGCATCGTCTACAATATTATTATCTTCATGAGCTACATTGGCAGTTTCTGTTGCACCGAAATTAACATCACTCTGAGAATTCCTCCTAATAAAGTTATAAATGGCCATAGTTGCGCAAACTAAGCGGACTTGCATTTGGTAGCTGTATTTACGCATTTTTTTGCAATAATTCGAATATATTCTTCCACACTCCAAAAGTCCTTTCAATAGTTTACCTCAAACTAGAATGATAGTAATTGAAGGTCTCTTTAGTATTTGCCAAACCAGGTTGATGCTGAAATTCTAGCAGGTGATAACGCTCACATCTGTAGGGACCAAGATACCCAACTAGTGTGGGATAGCCAGCGTCGGCCAAGTAATATTTACCTAATAAATGTCTCAAATCATTTTGAAGGTGTGAGATTAAGTAAAGTGCATACTGTAAGTAATCAAATTGAATGTGACGAAAATATACCTGCAAGTGGATGAGGGAAATTCATAGGTAGATTTGAGGCAGCAGCTTAAAACACACGAGCGTCATGTGCAAAATCTTCCCAACCCGCCAACACAAATGTAAAACACATATCTCAATCGTATACAGCCATTACATTCTATATTGTATATCCCTTTCTCCCGATATATCTTTTCCGGTTGGGACCAGTGATCACACACTTGATGTGAGTTCCATCTATTGCTCCAATGACATCCTTAAAGTAGGGATAATATCGAGGATCGTCAAGCATTTTTGGGTGGTATCCTTTGAATTCAGGATCAGAGGGTTTGATATTTTCTTGAGCTAGGCTAATACAAGCTTATAGTACCATGTGCAATAGCCAACTGACAGTTTCCCCTAAATGCTGAAACAACTCTTGGACCATCCTATTGCCGATGCCACGGCCAACTATGAGCAAAAACATCGTAACCATTTCTTCTACTCCGACATTCCTAGAATCTCGTAACCCATGTTTGACCAATTTACTGCACAACCAGTAGAACACATGTCTTTCAACTCTAAACATGTCATGACATTGTGTTTCATGCTCCGCCAATATTTCTTGGACAAATAAATGATTGGTTCGTTTACTTGTTTTACGAGGTTCTTTGCACATGAAAGGAACCTAATATTGACATACTAACGCAGTTAATTGTTCATCCTCTATTAACTCTTCATCTATAAGAGCTAGTATCTGAGAGTCGTCGTCTTCTTCCTCCATTCAATTTTCCATTGCAGATGTTACCTGTGCGTTGGATTCAAACGTATATAACATAAAGGTAATTTAGTCAAAGTTGAATCATAAGTCATAAAAAGAACGTTGGATTAAAACATACATAACAAAAAAGTATTTTAGTCGAAGTTGCATTGTTGGTCTAGTAAAAACGAACGAACAAGCATGTATACAATAAACACTAAAATAATTTCCCATAAAGTTCAGATCATGATGGTGTCATCAAAGGAAAGCCATATCGATAGTCAAGAACATAATCCGTAGCTGCTCAATCAAGGGTCGTAACCATAAAACGCAGTCATGCAATCAAGGCATCTTGTTCTGCTTAACAAGTGAGAAAAATGTGTCCCAACTAGTCTTGTCCATAATCAGCTTGATATAGCGGACTTGAAATTCCTCATCTTGTTGCACTTCTTCCAGCTCAAACAGGTCTTCAATAGCAGCATTAATACTCCTTGCTTGAATCTCACTGATGGTTGCAACTCTATTCTTCGATGCTTCTGCTATGACACTCACTGCATCCACAATTTGCTTTGCCGTTGGCATCTTCTGCTTCTTTTTCTTCCTTGTGCGATCAACTCGTTTCCGTTTTCCCTGACTTCCGAAATTAGATGGAACAGAGGATAGGCCTGGATTATAGGGTTGGGTTTGGGCTGATAACCCAATGCTTGCTAGCTCATCTGTCATTCGTGCTAACTGCTGGGTTAACTCCAAAATTCTCGTCTTCGTTGTCCCTTGAACCTTCCTCTCATCCATAGTAGGTCGGTACACATCTTCTTGATCTGCATCCTGTGTCTGTGTCTCTATGAACGACGGTGCAAAACCATCCTCGCCATTGGCCATGACATCCTTGAATATAAGCCTCAATTCTCTTTCATTCTTGAGGTTTGAACGGCAAAAATTTCTATACGCTGAATTCTCCTACATATAGACAAGTAACAAAATCATTAGCTAAATTACACAACAAGATGATTGAGGCAAGTGAATCACTATTATGCAACGTTATAAGTAATTGTAGACATTACTGACCTAACATTTCCGCCGCCACCACTCGGGGTCCGTAGCAACATTTTCGGTTATAAGGCCTCGACCCACACCAATCTCTTTTGTTAACGCATCCCATGTCCTTAAATCTTTTCGTAACATGTCAAACTTATTCTTTAACTATTTTTTCTCATACGCTTTCCCAGTCTTCTCATTGAACATAGCGACAATAGCGTCCCAACCATCCTTTGAAAACGACAACCCTCGACGTTCTTTTTTTAAGATTTGCTTAACCATTGCATGTATAAAGATTTTAGTTGTCGCATCATCCCTTAATGCTCTATCATTCATCTTTCTATGGAAAAGTTTCACTTTACAGTGTGGACTATGAATATATGTTACTTAAAGCATTTTTATGAAGCAACCATGCAAGGTTAATTATTCAAGTAAAAGAATCATGATAAAATTACAAGATAAAAATAATGTTCCAACTTTTTATAAAATGGAAGTTGGAAATTTTCTTCATCTTTTAAAAATTAGAATAAGAAAATCCTTGTAAAAAACGCTAGGATATCAATATATAAAAAATTATTTAACATATAACACAAAATTGATAACACCACCAAGCACTTAGATCTATGTGTTGTGAGACAATCTGACTTTAACCTGAAAGCAGCTCCTATGCATCAATTTAGATACTATGACTTAACACCATCCTATGACAAGTTCAAATATATTTCATATTCTTTTTTTTTTCTTTTTTGCTAACAAATATATTTATCATAGCAATTAAAGACAAGAAATTCATATATAACATGAAATAGCAAATAATGAATTTGATTTCAAATTTTTTTTAACAAGTACAGAATCTACCTCAGCTTACTCTACAAAGTTAATGGGGAAGACATTGAAGTTCGAAAGTCCTTTTCTCTTGAATTGAAAAATTTAGCTATAATGTGATTTTCCTAACAAAAAAAAAACACACACACACACACATACTACAACTCAGACAACAGAGAAAGCACAGGCATCACAACTCGTCAAGCACAGCACGGCATTACACTACAGATCGAACTTAACAAGGAAAAGAAACAGAGGCTTGAATCGGCAAGCAGGGGAAGGGAAGCAATGGCACAAAATCTACCTCAGCTTACTCTGCAAAGCTAATGGGGAAGACGTTGAAGTTTGAAAGGCCTTTTCTCTTGAATTGAAAAATTTAGCTATAATGTGATTTTCCTAACAAAAACACACACAGACACACTACAACTCGGACATCAGAGAAAGCAATGGCATCACAACTCGTCAAGCACAGCAAGCAATGGCATTACACTACAGATCGAACTTAACAGGGAAAAGAAGCAGAGGTTTAAATCAGCAAGCAAGGGAAGGGAAGCAATGGCATTACCACACAAAACGAACAACTACCGGAGACGACACCAATCGATCGCCAGAAAATACAGATCGGCTTATGGCTTTCGTTCACAGCAAGATTTGAACCTTACCCTGCAAATGCAGGCAGCAACCGAGACCAGGGTGCTGACCAGACACACCGACGGACGACCGGAGGAGAATGATCTAAGACCACCGTCTACACTGACCGAAAATGCCGAGAAAGAACAGATCCAACACGGCAACACACCGTTACAACTTCACCTCCACCAACGATCGGCCTTAGCTTGCGAAGCTGAAGTACACCATAAATCCAACTACCGACCACACCACCGCCAACAGTTGAGACGGCTTCAACTGCACGTACACAACCGCTTCACCAATTTCCGAACGTCGACCGAGAGAGGAAGGAGGTATGGAGATCGGGCAACTGTGGGAGACTCGACTAGAGAAGGGAAAGAGAGAAGAAACAGAATCATGTGGTTGGCAGAAGCAATAAATGGCATAATAACGGTAATAAACTCACATGCCAACTTCTGGACCAAAAACAAAAATTAAGCTGCAGCTTTTTTTCAAAAAAAAGTGGGTACCTCAGGCTTATTAAATAAGTTGCGTTTTCGGTTTTTTATTTTTTGCAAAAAACTATCCCAAACACTCAAAAAACATATATTTTGTTTTGAATTGGGCTTATTGAACCAAAATCCAGCTTATTGGGCTGCATATCGCTGGACCAAACACTCTCTAAAACAAAGCTCTATAATACATCAATTCTAATCAGTAGATATGTTAAAAAAATATATATGAAATAAACTTTATTCTGGGCAATAAAGCCTGAATATAAATCCCAACATATAGATACCATAAATATGAAATCTCACAAAGAATCAGATCTTCGTCTTCATTCATCAACTTGTATTCAGAATTAGCCCTTCACAGAATCCAATCCACACCATTCATGGCTTTAGCCAGGGGTCTAATGGCTTCCCAATTGAGTACACAATAAACCCAATCTCTCTTAGCTTCCCAGCATTCAATATGCTCCTACCATCAAAAACAAACGCAGGTTTCTGCATATTATAAAAAATTCTCCGATAATCAAGGGTCCTAAATTCATCCCACTCTGTAAGAACGCAGATCGCATGAGCATCCTTTGTTGCCTCATAAGCATCCTGAACAATCCTAACCTGTTTCATAGTACTGGGACTAATCACTGGCTGGAGGTGAACTGGATGGTCCCACTCAACACTATTCATTGCCAAATCCCTCAGAATCTGATCTTCACTTACCTTTGGATCATAAATGCTCAAGGATGCATCATCTCTCATAAGACCCTTGCAAACATCAATGGCAGGAGTCTTCCTTGTGTCACTTGTGTCCTTCTTGAATGCAAAACCCAGAACTGCAATTTTCTTACCTGAGATTGTGTTGAACATGGAGGATACAACCCTTTTCACAAACCGATCCTTTTGGTAATCATTCATCTGAATCACTTGTTTCCAATAGTTAGCCACTTCAGTTAAGCCATTGCTCTCAGCAATATACACCAAATTGAGTATGTCTTTCTGAAAGCAAGACCCACCAAAACCAACACTAGCATTCAAAAACCTGGACCCTATTTTACTGTTCTTACTTAAAGCATGTGACACCTCTGAAACTTCTGCTCCGGTTGCCTCACACAGAGCAGACATTGCATTTATGGAAGAAATCCTCTGTGCTAAAAACGCATTATCAGCTAACTTAGATAACTCAGATGACCACAAATTTGTTGTTATGATTTTATCTTCAGGAACCCAATGAGCATAGATACTCTTCAGTGCCTGAACTGCCTTTTGCCCTTCAGGGGTTTGTCTCCCTCCAATAAGAACCCTATCAGGATTTAGAAGGTCTTCAATGGCGGTTCCCTCAGAGAGAAATTCTGGGTTTGAGAGGATCTGAAAGGAAACACCGTTGCTATTATGAGTTAAAATTCTCTCAATAGCTTCAGCTGTCCTAACAGGAACAGTGGATTTCTCAATAACAATCTTATTTGACTTGGACATTTCTGCGATCACCCTGGATGCACTTTCCCAATAGGTCAAATCAGCGGCTTTCCCGGCTCCGAGGCCTCTGGATTTTGTTGGTGTGTTAACTGCAACGAAGATTATATCTGCATCTGAGACGTGCTTTCCAACATCGGTGCTGAAGAAAAGGTTCTTTCCCCTACATTGTTGAACCACTTCTTGCAGGCCAGGTTCGTAAATCGGAAGGTGATCACTGCTCCAAGCTGCTATGCGAGAGTGCGAGATATCTACTACAGTTACTTCGATTGAAGGACACTTGAGAGCAATTACTGCCATCGTAGGACCGCCTACGTACCCTGCTCCGATTCCGCAAATCTTTACCATTTCTTCGATTTCGAGCTCAACCTGCAACACGAGTTAGAGACTACGATTTGATCTCAAACGCAGACATTTTTTCCTTTAATGTCGTTTGATTACAAGCATACCATAACTAATTCACTTTTACTGCGTTCAAAATCAAGCCATTGCTGTCGAAAATGGAACTGTAAAGAAATTCTTGCTGCTTGAATCCGAAAGAGCATGATTTTTTAAGTTCAAAGAAGCTTTTTGTACACGTTAAGATTAGAACAACCCTAAGAAATGATATGGCGGGAAAAACCTTCTTGTTGAACCTGTCTTGGCCAGAAAATAGATTTAAAATCCAAACATTGAAGTAAACTTTGTGAATTTACCCTATCATTCAGGAAAGAGTACTTGCAAGTGATAAGCGTCCAGCACTTAAATCACAGATCATAACAATGTTTGCTACATGATGTAACATCAAGATCTACATGTGAAAATAAACGCCACTAGATTCTGAATATCAATTCGAGAGAGAAGAGACCCGAAAATTGTTCAAGATGCGTCAAAATCAGATACACCTACGTTTTCTTCTTCTAGTGAAGAAAATGATACGATTTGACAAGAACAGTTGGTTAGATGAAAGGATAGGTTAGCACAGAGATAGGAGATGTCATAACAAAGAGATAAGAGAAGCCAATTGGGAGAGTACCTATAAATGTATATATCTGCTTCCTTTCAAAGCAGATCACAGTGGAACACAGGAAGCAGAGTAATAGCTGATTTGTGGAGAAAGAGACTGCAATTGCAACTTCAACTTGTCAGAACCAATCCACGTCTCCTTAAATACAACAACAGCCTGAAATTGGAAAATTTTAAAAAATAAATAAATAAAAATCTTTAAAGGAAAATCCCTAAATACAGACCTCAAAATTCTAAAAAGACAGAGAGGTAATATAAAATTCTAAAATCCTACGAAAGGGATTGATGACTTGCCAAGGATTTACAATTTTAGAGAAAATTAACAATTTACCCTTACTTAATTTTTTATTAAAATAATAAAAAACCCCGCCAGTGGGTGCTCCGACCCAGAATATTCCGGGGCTTTGGGAATAATTCCCAAAGTTGAGGGGTGGAGGTTCGAACCCCCCACCTGCATAAAAAGTGCATGATCACTAGGCTAGCAAGCCCTTTAGTATATAAATAATGCAAAAAATATATATATAGTAAACTTTGATTTTTAACTAAGCCAACCAACAAGTTTAGATAAAGAATTGACAGATTGATAAAAGAAATTAACAAGTTCATATAAGGATTTCACAACTTTCGCTTTTTAAGCCAAAAAATCCACCTATTCTCTTAGAACATTCGCTAGTTTAGATAAGGAATTCTCGAGTTCATATAACGAATTAACAAATCGAGATAAGAATTTCATAACTTTTGTTTCCCGAGTTCTAAAATAAATTAAAATGTTCAACAAAATTTTAATATAATGTAATATAATCTAAAAGTAAACGAAAAAATTTAAAATAAAAATATAGTATAATTAAGATAATACCATGAATCTAAAATAAAATAAAATATTAAATAATTAATAAGCTCAAATAAGGTTACTAATTTGCATCTAAGGTTGTGAATTTTTGAGCTTGTAAGATTGTCTTTATCATATAAGGTTACAAAAATAAATTTGCGAATTCCTGATCTCATATATGAACTTGTGAATTCCTTATCAAAACCCGTCATTTATTTATCTAAACTTGATAATTCTGTATCTAAACTTATGAATGGTCTGAGGGCACAAGTGAATCTTTTACTTAAACAAAAATTGTGCATTCGTTATCTCAAGTTGTCAATTTATTATCTAAAGTTAGGAATTCTTCATTTAAACTTGTGAATGACCTGAGAGCGAAAGTGAATTTTTGGTTGAAACAAAAGTTACGAAATCCTTATATTAAGTTGTCAATTTATTATCTGAAGTTGAAAATTCTTTATCTAAACTTGTGAATGGCCGAAGAGCATTCTCAGACCATTCACTAGTTTAGATAACGAATTCCTAAGTTCTGACCATTCACTTGCGTTCTTCAGGCCATTCACAAGTTTAAATGAAGAATTCCCAACTTCAGATAAGAAATTGACAACTTGAGATAACGAATGCACAACTTTTGTTTAAGTAAAAGATTTATTTGTGCTCTAAGATCATTCACAAGTTTAGATATAGAATTACCAAGTTTAGATAAATAAATGACAGGTTTCGACAAGGAATTCACAAGTTCATATATAAGATCAGGAATTCGCAACCTTATTTTCATAACCTTATCTAATAAAGATAATCTCACAAGCTCAAGAATTCGCAATCTTAGATAAAAATTTGTAACCTTTGTTACTCCAAACTCCAATAGATTTAAACGGTTTTGTTCGATTTAAATTTTATTGCAATTATGTTTTTTTTTTTAAAAGTTCACTGATATTTTCTATTTAATTTTATAATAAAAATATATTTCATATATAAATTTAAAATATAATATAGGGTTTTTTAAAATAAAATTTATGATCATATCACCTAAATTTACCATTAAATGTGGGACTTGGCTATTATTGTATGCTCTTGTCATCCTCTTTCCATCTACTTCTTCTCTCAATATTTAGATTGAAATTTAAGTGGTTTGGATTTAATGATTTATAAAAATATTTTTTTAAAAAAATATGTTTTATTACAGTTTTAAATTATTATAACTAAAATAATAAGGTTACGAATTTTTATCTAAGGTTGCGAATTCCTAATATGAGATTGTGAATTCCTTATCTCAACTTATCAATTTCTTATCTGAACTTGCTAATTTTGTATTTAAACTTGTGAATGGCTTAAGAGCTCAAGTGAATCTTTTATTTAAACAGAAGTTGTGAATTCATTATCTCAAGTTATCAATTTCTTATCTAAAGGAGAGAATTCTTCATCTAAACTTGTGAATGGCCTGAGAGCGAAAGTGAATTTTTGGTTGAAACAAAAGTTGCGAAATCCTTATCTCGATTTGTTAATTCATCATATGAACTCGGGAATCCCTTATCTAAACTACTGAATGGTCTGAGAGAGTAGGTGGATTTTTTGCTTAAAAAACGAAAGTTGTGAAATCCTTATATGAACTTATTAATTTCTTTTATCAATTCCTTATTTGAATTTGTTGGTTGGCTTAGTTAAAAATTAAAGTCTATTATATATATATATATATATATTTTTTTTTTGCACTATATATATTAAAGGATTTGCTAGCCTAGTGGTCATGCACTTTTTTGTGCATGACCATAGGTGGGAGGTTTGAACTCCCACCCCCTCAACTTTGGGAATTATTCCCAAAGCTAGGGAATGGCCGGAGCACCCCGGGGTGGCCGGCCGGCCTCCTGGGGCATTTGCTGGCAGTTGGCCGCCGGCGGGGTTTTTTATTATTTTAATAAAAAAATAAGTAAGGATAAATTGATAATTTTCTCTGAAATTATAAATTCTTGACAAGTAACTAATCACCTTTACAAGATTTCAGAATTTTGTATTACCTCTCTGTCTTTTCAAAATTTTGGGGTCCTTTTTCAAAGATTTTCCCAATTTTTAACTCAATCCTATTGAATTAGAATTTGATGGTCACTATTTTTAAATTGGGTGTCAGTTAAGACTTAATATTAACAATAATTTTCACCATTTGCCTTGGTGTTTGGAACTTCTTATAATAAGCATGTTAATGTAAGCTCATGAATTATTATAAATTATAATTGAAAAATTATTTTTAAAAATTTCAATCTTTATTCTAAACAAACCTTATAAAAATAAACTTGAGCCAAATCAAATCAAACTTTTGCAATATCAATAGAAAAACAATATACGTATGCGTTTTGCTTATGCATTAAGGGAATGTATCGTCAAACTCCGCAGTTTCTCTTCCCCAAAAAAAATAATACAATGATTATATGTCTAGGACAAAAAACCATATATAAAAGAATAGACTAACAAACAGCAACAAATCAATCAGAATTATTTTTTTTAAGGGCACTCGTGTCATGAACACAGTGAAAATAGTGGGCAAACTAGTCAAAATAAGCATTAAAATTTCTAAAAACAGAATCACATATGATCATTCAATCTCTGGTTCCAACACACTTAGGCCAAAGGTGAGCCCTTTGTCCAAATCTGCAAGAGTAATATATAATTTTTTTTTTTTTTGGAGCAGAAGAGTGATATATTCATTGTATATTAATGTTGCTAGCCAAATTCATTGTAGAAAAGGGAAAGAAGATGAAACCAAATTAACTTAAAAGGAAGCCAGCTATCGGTCATTTGGAATAAGACGCATCAATCGCTGTCTTACTGTCTCACTCAAGCCAGTTTTCTACGCTTTATTCCTACCAATGCCATCGCTTGGTTGAACAAGTCTTTCGTAAACGTCACTCACTCCAGATTCCAATCCTACGCGTCCAAAACAGAGAAAATTTACAAGACACGTACACAGTCCACTTCTAGAGCACAATTTGTTTTTTAGTTCTTGTGGTCCGGTAATTTTGACTAGATCGTAACCGTAATCTCTATATTTTGATTTGATGTAATTCAGTCCTTATAATTTTAATTATATTATAATTCAATATTTAAATTTTGATTTATTGTAATTCAATTCTGATAGTTTTAACCATTGTATAATATAATCCCCCATCTTTATTCTAGAACGTAAGCACTAAATTATAAAATGATGAAAACTATAAGAAGTGAGTTACAACGAGTTAAAATTCAAGAATCGAGTTACAACAGAGTCAAAACTATCGATATTGAGTTACATTAAGTCAAAGTGTAGGGACTGCGTTACAACTCCGTCAAAACTACAGGAACCTAAAAATTAATTTTTTTTTTTAATCCACTCCCACTTGTCCAAAATATAAAAACGATTAACTTATTTAATTTGTCTTATATTAATAAAATGTAAACTTCTTTTTTAATTTTTTCAAGATATCCCAAACCACTTTTGACTTGAAAGTATCCTAAAAGATTTTCGCTTCTACTAACAAATGTTCTTTCTAAGAAGCCAAATTCTATCCTCTCCCTTGTTGTAGTGATTCCGCTTATCATTTTTATCAATAGCTTTTTGGTATAAAAAAATCAACTTTAACCGTATTAAATAAGATTTTAAAGGTAAGAGAAAAATAGGAAAATCATATTCAAGCATTAATTATAAGGATAGAATTAATAAATAAACAGTTATAGTACGGAAAAATTAATTATTCTGAAAAGTGACTCATATTTGGGATGGGCGGCAAGAAAAAAATTATCTTTTCATAAAATAGGACTGAACAGTATTCAATAAATAAATGAGGTTAGTTTTTGGTATAATAAATGAGGTTAATGATTTCCACACGTAATGCTCTCTTATTTGGGCCTTATACTCAAAATTAGTCAGAAGTGGGCTGAATGACGTGATCGGCCCATATCGTGGCCCAATTCATCGAATATGCACATGCCCACGTGCCTGGTGCATATTCGATATATACATAAAAATAATGTTACAATAATTTATAATTATAATTCAATTTCTATTTCCTCAATTCACCTGTGAATCCATCTGTGGCTTCGATGATGGCGAGTCTCACAGCCTCAGGATTTCTGAAAATCGCAACTAGTGGCATAATCAGAGCTCAATCCCATCAATACCCAATTTTCGTATCCCCCAATGAACACAAATTCTTCCCTCCCTCGCGATTCAATCTGAAGAAAACCACAATTCCGTTCGTCTCCAATCAGTCGTCAAGTGCGCCGACGGGTTCTTCTTCCCCTGGGTTGTACTCTTCCCAGAAATTCGATCTCACCGTTTCAAATGTCGACCTCGTTCTCGAAGATGTTCGTCCCTATCTCATAGCTGATGGCGGCAACGTCGACGTCGTCTCCGTCGCAGACGGCGTCGTATCCCTCAGACTCCAAGGTCCCGGCCCTTCTGCGTCCATTTTCATTTTCTTGTTTTGTTTCCGTCATAGGTATTTTTAGCTTTCTGAAGAAATCCAGAACTGGTTATAGCAGTCCAGCAGATAAAGTCACTTGATTCTACCATTTTTGCTGTCTGATTGGTACAAATCAGAGTTTCAGATAAAAGTGATGCTGTATTGAAATGTTATCTGCATCTGTGATGATGAACAGGAGCTTGTGAAAGTTGTCCCAGCTCAACGACGACGATGAAGATGGGGATTGAACGTGTGCTTAAGGAGAAATTTGGGGATGCAGTGAAGGATATACAGCAAGTGTATGATGATGAAAAGGAGGAGACAACTGTAGAGGTAAGTAGTTTTTCTATCTCCTGTCACGAATTTGATGAATGAATAAAGTTGATATGATAAAAAGAGTGACCTGCAATTGTAGGCTGTGGATAACCATCTTAATATCCTGAGACCAGCCATTAAGAATTATGGAGGCAGTGTGGAAGTATTGGCTGTAGAAGGAGGAGAATGCCATGTCAAGTATGTGGGACCTGAATCCATTGCATCAGGAATTAAAGCAGCCATTAAGGAGAAGTTTCCAGACATTGTGAATGTTGTGTTTTCCCAGAATTAGCTCAGATAGAGATCTGTACGTAAAGTTGCTACTATGTGCAGTTTAGCAAATGAGCAAAGGCATGGAGGGAAACTGGCACCATAATGTATGGAACATTATTAAAGCTTTCGGAGCATACAATGCTAGTCTTGGCCTTTGTTTTTGGGTCCTCTTTTAGCTTATGAAATTTAGCTGATTCAGCTAGGGAACATTGAGTTCATAAGCTAAGGCCTTGGAATGATCAGGAAATATTGTCATTGTCAACAATTCAAAATGCTTAATAATGTATGTTATAATCCAATAAAATATGTCAGTTTTCCAATATATTGCTGACCTAATTTCTTGATAATCTTAATGTTTGTTTCCTTTTCTTTATCAGTTCATATTGGGTGCTTATTACAGGTGCTCATTGCTCTCTGAGATCTATTTTTTTTAATGTGACAAGATTATTTCTTATTTTCAAGTCTGTAAAAAAATATTTATAACAAAAATAAAATTAAAATAAATCTGGACTGTCCTAAATCAATTTGGACGGTTGAGATTGATTATGAGCACCCCATGCTCATCTTTCTTATGAGCAACTAAGTTGCTCACCTGGTTGTTTCTGGGATATCTCAACTCTCAAGCATACATTTGTTTATCGATCATAGTTGCTTGTTTGGTTGTCTGTTCATTGCGAGGTTCAAAAACGCTACAGGTAGGCAGGCCCCAACAACATTGATCATATTAAACGAATCAATACTGTTACATTACATATGCTTCTAGGCTGACTTATCTGAGTTGACAGTAAAAAATGTTCTGAACCATCGTGATAAATTGATCAAGAAAAACGTGTACACGAAGTAGCAAGTAGCCGTCCACGTAACTAGTCCCTGCATCAATTCAAATATGCATCAAAGATAGGGTTAAGGTTAAAAGGAGGCGAGTAAGGAATAGTTTGACAGAAGTAGATGAAGTTACCTGGCCAAAGATATCAATATTGGCATGTGGATAATACCAAAGGTTGAAGAACCTGAAATAACCAAATCATAGATAGTATATTCAACAGAGATTAGATCATAGCCAATGGGATATAATGGAAAGAAGGAAAGATTTACTTCATAAGTGGAATCTCAGCGAGAGGGCAAGCAAGACCAACAAAGCAAGCAAGTGTAAAACCAGGCCATGTCCTGTCCAACAAAAACCATAATAACTCTGCCGCCGCGAATAGTATGTAGGCCTCAGTGTTGTCTGCTATCCCAGCTTTGTAAATTTCCGCACTCACTTCAATAAATAGTGCTACCAATCTAATTCAGACATGAAAGCAAGTTTTAAAAACCATGACATTAGACTAATTACAAATGACACACTAGACTCTTACATCAAAGAGGTAATTGCTTTTCGAAGGCTTCCGTATTGAACGTTGTTAAAGACCCTTTCATCCAGATAGAGCTGGAGTAACCCTAGAATGCAGTAAAACGAACCCAGCAAGAAAGGAACCTAGAGAGATGGATCCAGAGGAGAGAGGTATAAAAAAACAGGACGAATCGCACAAAGAAGAGAAGAGAAATTAGGGTAATACCCAGACGTTAGTGTGGAGGGGGCCGATTTTAATGGAACCTGATTGGTAAACGACAAGATTGACTCGAGAATGGAGGCCGTCAAGAAGGGGGCCGAACAAGAAGCCAGAAGCAAAAAGTGAAAGTGTGAGGGAAGGCCATGAAGTTGTAGGCCTAGTTGTGCTTTCTCGTCTCTGAACACACAGAGGCTTGAGAAGATAAGGTGGGGATATTTTATGGCGACGACGGTGGCTGGGTTGGTAGAAGGATAAGTTCCAAGTCGAAGCAAGCAGCGATTGCATATTCTTCTTCTTCCTGTTCTTCTCTGTCTATTCAGGGAAGCATTCCGAATCTGTTTCGTTTCAAGTCTAAACGGTTCCTGCTTTGTAGCGTGGCTGGCAGGGCAGCCAAGATATGCGACGAAGGAATACCAATAACATCCCGCCATGGTTAAGGAATGATTAAGTGGCGCTCAACGTCAGGACAAGCAAAATCAAACTGAAGACCGAACCGAATCAATTTCGGTTTATCGGCGTTTGGTGAAGGTTCGGTTCTTTTTTTCAGTTTTTTTCGATGTTTCAGTTCGGTTGTTAGAAAATTTTCAGTTTTAACTCAATAACCGAAAAATAAAAAATAAAAAAACCCACATAATATCCCCCCCCCCAACATTTTTCCCTCATCCAGTTAAGTTGTTAATACAACATTGATCATATATGTTGTTTATATTTTGTATAATCTTTCGTGGATCTTGTTAAGATTGTTGAATTTATAATTTGTATTAAGTTTTCTTTATTGAAAATTCAGATATCCCTCAAAAATTTTGGTTTTATCTAAATAAACCCGAAAACAAACGAAATTATTTCGATTCATTATCTTTTTTTTATTCAATTTTGATTCAATTTAAAAAATTCTGAAAAACCAAACCGAAAACCGAATGCCTACCCTTATGAATTTCAAGATATACTTCCTCTAGATGCGTTTTAGAGGATTTTTTTTTCTTCTAATTTTTAATATAAGTTACTTAAAAAGTTATTAAACCTTATATGCTAACTTTACACCTATAATCAATAAGTTCCTCATATATTCCTTCTCATTAAGAACTCATTAATAGGGGTGAAGTTTGAAAATTATATTAATTTAAGATATATTGAGTTAATTCTCATTCAATACTACGCATTCACAATTTGTTTTTAAAAATATTTTAGCTTGGGAAAGACAAAGGGAAAATTATAGTTAAATTATGTTGAAATACTAAAATTTAAACTTAGCTGTACATTTTTAATAAATTCTTAATCAGAACAGAAGGCTTCAGTATGAATTTATAAATGTTATTAAAAGAATAAAATACTCTTATATAGGGCTGATTTTGGTTTTGATTACTTAAAAACCGATTTATGACAAAAAACATTTTCAGTAAATATGTGATTGATCCCAACAATTTATGACATAATTTTCTTTTGAGATCCCGACTGATGATATATGTGGTTAATTATCTTCTACGCTCCAAAGAAATTGTACAAATCGTTTCGTAATGCTTTTTCTTTTTTTTAATCTTTTTACCTGTTAGACATCTGGTTATATAAAATTGATTTACGGTTTAACATATGGGAAAAGAAACTTAATTCCATCTTAAAACAAAGAAATGTTGTGATCACACTCCCAGATAAATCGTGTCAACACCCGTTTCTATTTTGATAATCGAAGAGTAATAAAGACGGAATTCAATGGGCATACAGAAAAGTACACTTATACTGATAATAATATTCGTTCACAATTCTGATATCGTTCATCGACGAAAATAGAAAATACAACGGAAGTTTTAATATTTACAATTTTTACCAAAATATCACAAAATAGACTAATTATGACCACGTTCTTGTCCTTGCCTCGAAACACGTGCCATTCACTTTCTGGCATCTATGTCTTTTCCCTTTGCCCCACTGGTACTCGCTGAGGTGTTTATTTTAAAAATATGGTGAGATTCCGGAGAACCCCAGTAGAAATATGCTATCGTTCATAGAAAATACGAAAAGTAAATATGATATATGCCATGTATGCACCAATTAATGAACATTATAAACATATCATCTATATGTATATATGAGTAGGGCCCAGCTCCACTATTCTGCACCGATTGGGTTCTCACCAACTCTAGTGTAAGTGCCTCTAACACTTCTGGCCTCTTTCTGGGCAAATCATGTTGATTAATAAAGCGCATTTACAAACATTGGCATCCACACAATCATATAACTATGACATAATGTATGAAGGATAATGTCCCTATCTCAAAGCTTTAATATTCCCTTTTTAAATGTGCCTCGAAGAACGTGTTGTATCTGGCCTCCAAATCATTCCTAAAATATTAAATGTACCAGAAATAGGTCATAATCTATCCAAGTATCATTTTAGACTCTTCCATAATGTTTATTGTGGTTATATTAGTCTATGGTGAAAATTTACAAAAATGGCCCCGGGAACCCGGCCCGACCCCGTCGTACCTGGCCTGATGGCACGTTTTCCCAAAATTTTTACTAAGGCTATTTTGACTTATTTTCTCCCAAAGAATCCATTTCCGGGCTCAAAATTACCAAATTCACTATCAAATTACGAAAATACTCTTGACAGCCCCTATTTAGGGATTTCAGTGGCATTTTCGTAAATATGCTTTTTCGGCCTCTACCGAAAAAGTGCCCAACTGTAACCCCACCTATTTTTTCCCACTAAGTCCAATGGAACCATTTATTTCATGAAAATCCAACTCCTGCCAGTTCTGGTCCTGACCGAAATATTAGGGAAAAATGGAAAAAATGAGGTTTTGTGTTTTAGCTCCCAAAACTTGTACTTTTCCACTTCTAATCCTTGATTAAATTATTTAAACACTTCTTAACCATGATTTAAAGGATTTTGGGCAGTATAACCCCTTAGGGTCATAGCTTTTCTAATTTTACAACTCAACCTAAAAATGACAAAACCAAACAACAATCAATCACCAAGAACAACTTCAATACATTAAGAAGTTGAGATTTTGGAGATTACCTCTTAATCCTTGGTTTTCTCTCTCTAGGACGTCCTCTCTCTCTCCTCAACCTTGAAGATTAGCTTGCTAAGCCATGATTAACATGAAGAATAAGGGATTAGAGAATGAACTTACACAAGATAGGAAGCTTAAATCACTTGGAGAATAAGGGATTACCTTATGTCTTGCTTCCTCTTGCTCTCTTAGTCTTCAAAACTCCCAAGCTCACTCTCTCTTCCTTTTCTCTATGGCTTGGACGAAATATGCACAAGGCGAGGGAGAAAATGTGTTTTAGTATTTTAGCCTTCTTCCTTCCTAATCATTGATTCAATCAAGGGCCCAAGTTGTGACACTTGTCACCATTCTCTCTCGCTCACAATTACTCCATTGTCTTGCCATAATTTGAATCAATTGCTTCCTTTGCTTCCTCCTAAAAATCCGTCCCTCTCATCCTCTCTTACAAGACAAGCTAGCTTCTTCCATATAATCATGTGTGTCATCTTCCAATCACTCAAGTATTCCACTCCTTCACTCAAGCTTCTCTTCATGCATTCACCATACCTCCCTTTTGTGTGCACTCAACCTTGCCATACTTCCCTTTTTAGTGTGCACTCAACTTTGCCATACTTCCCTTGTCATCATTTAGGTCCAATTGGGTTTGACTAACTTTTTCCCTTATTTTTTTTTTCTATGTATTGGACGAATTTTAGGGAAGATAGAGGAGAAAAATGTTTTTCATATACTCCATAATTCATATAATTGAACAATGTATAATTCCCCAAATTCTTGATTTATTCTACTAAAAATAATCCCATTTATGCATTTTCTTGTATTTTCCTTGATTAATTGAAATTAACTCCAATTAATTGGAAAATAATTAATCATGGGCTAAATTGGCAAAATTATGATTTTTCTATCCCCTTTATAATTTAATTCAATTTTTGAATTAATTTGCTCATTTCCTTATGAATATGAATATTTCACAATTCACAAGATCCAAATTCATGAATATTCATCATTTTATTGAATTATTTAAATAATTATAATATTTTTTTTTTTATAAATAAAATTTGGGGTGTTACAAATCGATACGAGTTTTTGCTTTTAAAATTTTTCGGATCTTTGATATTGCATTGAAAGAACTATCTATTTCTCACATCCAATTATTGAGTTCTTTCGATGTTGTTTTTCTCCGTTTTGGTTCTGCGCTTCTGGCTAATATCATTATGATTTGAACCTCGTATGAGGGAACAATCCAGTGACCACTTATAAAACGGCAGAATTCATAGGATTGATTGGATCTTCAATCCTATCGAATCCTACTAATCCCGCCATGTTGACATCCTTATTAAATTCTCCATATGGCATGGAGTTAAATATAAATTGTATCCCCTCCGAATCTAAATATAAAATAAAGTTGACTTTTTTAGAGAAATTAGAGAAATTAATTAAATTAGCTTAGACTATTTATATTTATATTTTTTTCTCAAAACTAATTAGTTTGACTAATAAACTGATATATAATCTAAGGATACACAACATATGATATGATTAAGTACCTTATTTAACTTCCTTAATCTCTTCAAAGAAAGTCAATTTTGTCTTACATTTAGAACCGGAAAGAATATTATTTATAGTTTTTTTAATTAAGGAGTGATATTATGATTTTTTAACAAAATTCAGTGATATTATAATTAGGCCTATTGGCCTAATTAAGGATTTGTTAAAAGCATAAGCCTAAATTTAGATTTTAACATTTCAGTTGGATTTAATTGGAATTTTCCAAAAGATAAATGGCAATGACAATTGACAACAAATATTATGTTATGCCATTAAGTGAGGTGAGTTACATATAGATCATATGATGGTCATTAATTATAATTAATATTCTTAGAAGATGCTAATTGCGAAGGCCATAGACATTCGCCATGCAAATAAAGTTACCAACAATTACGAGTCAGATCCATTCACGGTTAGATTCAAATATCAGCTTTGGATTAGTTGATGGAGTTCAAGATGTGGATACATTCAAGAGGCACAAATACGAGTTTTCAAAAGGGAACTATTTGCTCAAACAATCCTTACTAGTATGCTTATTTACATGAAAATTCCCAATGACAATTTGGTCAGAAACACCTAACAACCGTACAAAGCTTTGCCAGCATAAAAATAAAGTTAAGTTCATGCATACCTGCAGATCTAAAGGTCAGAAGAAGCCACTATTGCCATCATTTGTTATGCTCCATTTTACACTAGGTACCGTGATGGGCTACAACCCAGAAGGAAGCAGAGAACTTCAGTTAGAAATTCTGAATTTCTGGGCCATGAGTTTCCACCTACTTTTCACTGCATTCCTCATTCTCGTTGACAGAATTCTATAACTCTATATATTCTCCCAATACACCTGACAATCAACAGCAAAACATAACGTAGTAAATACAGTCCAGTGCACAAAGCTCCCACCATAGGAGGTCTGGGTTTCTTATGCTGGTTCATGCGACAAAGAAATGGAAATGAGAATCAACATATATCCTTTATTTTGAGAATGCATAAAACATCTGAGTCATAAAAGAATGACAATTGCTATAAGCCCTCTAGTATTCTCTTCCAAATAAAACTTGATTCATTACCACTGGATTATAGATCAGAGGCCTTTAGTTTTCTAGGCCTTTTAGACTGAGCCGGTGATGACGGAGCTTCTGATATCCTCCCAGGAGCCTATATGAAAAATTAAAAACAGTTTGCAATTATCAATAATACCGCAATATGCAACCGATCCAGAAGGAGAACAATTATTAAAATAACAAGCAAGACAAAAAAAACTGCACCTTGCGTTTCTGGTCTCTTTTACCAACCCTCTCACCTGAAATCACAGTTATAAACATGGCTTCAACATGTACCTAAAGCTCTCAAAAATTCAAAAAGAAACAAAAAAAAGGTAGCAGGTGACACAAAATTCAAATATTACCTCCAAAACTCATAGAATCTGGAATAAATGTCCTATCCTGATCCCCAACATGATTTAAACAATGTCAGTATGTTCACAATCACAAATTCTAGGCTTGGAACTAGAATTGTGTGCTTGGACAATCACAAAATCAATACAATGAAACAAATGGAGGGGAGAAGCAAGTAGTAACCCCCAAAAAACAAGTTTCCTAACCTTTGGTGTGCCGGGTGTTTCAGTGTATGAACCATCACGACCTTCTGCCTCCTTATACTGCAGCTGAAACACATAGGTCACATGCAATTAAATGAAATAAATCAACAAATAATTTAGAGGAAGTAAGCCTTTGCCGACATTTCAGATTAAAATTTCAAATGAAAGGGCATTTTCAATCCTCATCTGCGTCTAATTATAAAGAGATCATAACGGCTAATTGCCCTTCTATGTACAATAATAAATACCTGTTTCTGAAGATTGAGCAGGGTTAGTATTTCTTTTCTTAATTCAAGATGTTCTGCACAAACAGCTTTGGTTGGAACCCTTGGTTTTAAATTAACCTGAAATCAAGGACGAAGTTATAAAAGCAATGTCTGTGGAAATGAACGAGTATATTATGCACTTCACTACCAACGATAAAAACCACCCATTATTAAAATGGTCTAGCAAAGTTTATTATGAATACACTTCAGTGTAATCTGACTAACTTGCAAGATTCAAATAATCAAGGTTTGAATATAAATGGCACAGGGCATTTTCATGACTGCATAAGTGATAAATAGATTTATCTGAGGTGTGTTCAGGGAGTTTAACAAACCCCAAGTTCTTGCAGTGTTTGTTCCACCCGTTTGATGGTCCGTAGTCCAGCAGATGAGCTTGCAGCTTGGACCATTTGCTCAAGTGCATATGTTCTTAGATACACACGCAGCTGGAATTATTCTGAGTGTTAGACTATAACGTCAAGAATAGATAAATAAATGGCCAAAAGAAGCACAGACAAACAACAAAACGTTAAAAATTGCCTCTCATGAAAGTTATTAGAAGGACTGTGTGACCAAAGGTAGTGGATGCATTTACTTACCATGCGAAGGGAAGCAAGAGTGGATGCATTATCTGGTGTTGATGTGGGTGGAACAACTGTTGATGTGGGTGGAACACTTGATGGGGGATCACCAGAGATAGCCTTCTCTGTAGCTTCCGCACCAGCATTTGATGCAGCAGCAACCTCAGACTCTTCAGCAACCTAAACATGTAGGAAATCAAGCACATTATATCACCTGTCAAAAGCATAAATGTGTGGAAAACTCGTGCAGAAACTTGTAATAAAACGAGTTTCATTAATTTGGATAATAGGGACACTACACAAATTGATTCAATGCCACTCATTCAACATAATTTTTCTTATCAGCAAAACAGAACAATTATCATGTTACAATAGAACAGACAACAATAACAACACTAGATAGGATCGACTATATGGATCGCACGACGCCATTATGCTCTGTTGAAAACCAGATCTTTAGAATAGAGCCATATATAGATACAAGGGTAAAAAGCATCCACTAATTTTTCAGTTCAACAATATGACAAGACTAAACCACTAAATCAGAATTAGTTAATCTTGATAACACATATTTCTCTACATTTAGAATTCAGAATTCAAAAATAAAAAAGGATTAATACCTTAGCAGGCATGCGTGATTCAGTTATTCTTTTTGCCTCGGCAAGAACCTGCATTAAACTAACAACATTAGCACCAACTAGACATAAATGAATAATTAATAAAAAAATGGATAAGTTAAGACCTCTTGATCTTTTCGCTCTTGTTGCTTTGTTTGAGAGAGGTACATGGACAGGGCGCGTTTTCGCTCTACCTCTTGTGAACCATTGTAAGGTTCCTACAATGAGACAGATGAACAAAAGCTAGGTTCACATGGTGTCATGATATTCAAGATTCATTTTACACAGAATAGTCTACTCACAAAGGAAACAGAGTGACTTGCAAGCACCCAGTAACAACTCCCTAGAGGTATTACATTGAGTTTAATGTACCTTAACTAAAGGATTCATTGCAACCTCCGCAGAAGATGGAGCCCTAGCAATTATCAAAGCCCGAGATACTACAGGACAACAATCAAAAAAATCAAATTCAGATTAAATATCAAAATTCCACTTATATAGCCCATAAACAGCCAGTTAAGCCATAAATCTCAAACTATGAAGCTTATATGAAAATGAATCCAATGGGTAGCAAGTGAGCAACACAATGTAGTTCAGTAAATAAATTGACAAGTACCACTATAGTATCGGTCTTTCAATTCCTCTACCGTTCGTGATGATGGGAACCTGTCAGCTATCACAATGAAACGAAGATCAAACCTCTCACACAGGTCAAACAGTTGATCTGTCTCTTCCTTGGTCCACATCTACATAGTTGAAATATAATGGATGAGAGAAGGATGCTTTATGCATCATGAAAGAGAAAGATGTAGGATGCACTCTTGAAGGATAAAAGGAAAAATCAACAAGGGTGAAATAAGGATGACAAAAGAAGTGAAAACAATATCCAGATACAATTCCTATTAAGTGACGTCAAATCTGGGTCCCTCTGGGCCCACAATACATATACATTGACACGGAAAAAGGAAAAAGTCACAGTTACAGTCCACAAAAGAAAGTTAGTCCAAGCTAAATTTTGCATGTTCATAAAATCCCCAGCCAACGATCATTTTAATTTTTTTTTTAAAATTAAAACAAGTTACAAGACTACTGTCAATTGGCATCATTCGTAGCATCATCATCAGGATAACCCAAAAGTTAGAATAGCATTGAACAGAACAAATACATTCTATTTGAGCATGATACTTACTGGATCCGTCAAATACTTCTCATACTCCTCATCCGTGTACTTGATAATGTCTACAGACTGCACCACAGCAAATTAACAAGAATTCACCGATATGAATAAAGATGCTGAACTCAATAATTGAAATGGTTTCGAAAGAAAATCACTCATGGGCCACAGCATAAGTGTGCACAGGCATTTTAC
Source organism: Inga leiocalycina (assembly GCA_963242795.1). Taxonomy (NCBI): domain Eukaryota; kingdom Viridiplantae; phylum Streptophyta; class Magnoliopsida; order Fabales; family Fabaceae; genus Inga; species Inga leiocalycina. Next base: position 6,763,766 of record OY725331.1, read on the forward strand.
CTTGTTATACTTGGCAAAGGAATAGTCCCCTGTTGGTGGAACACCATTTACAACTCGGACCTACAACACGAGACAATAATAATGACATTTTCAGAGCTCATAACTAGTAAAAGATTATACAGGGGGAAAAAAAACATAGAGAACTTACCCAATGGTATAGCTGAAGATTATCCTTGCGAGCAGAATTGGTGAAATGAAGCCACTGCCAAGTGATCTGATGAAATAATCCCAAACATTTAATAATCGGCAATAGCAATGACATCATAACTTAATATCTATAGTCAACTAAAAGCATTATATAAACTATGAAAACCAGGTAACATGTTGCAGAATTTGTTCATAGCATGTCATGAGTATTAGGTGTTTTTTTCTTTTAAATGTTTTACAGCATATTTCATTGGCATTGCAGTAAAGAGTTTGGAAATATAACAAAGAACTCAACGAATTGAGTGAAAAATAGAAAATGACTCAGATGTCTTCAGTTTGCTCATTTACCAACATAATTGGGCATCACAAAGTATTCTTATACGTTCACAACTTTTTATAGCATAGCTCCTTCCTCAATTGTAAAAATAAAGTATTAAAAGCATAACCACCTGAAAGCACAGACTACATTTGCATGTTATGCTCAATATATATAAAGAAAAAGAAAGTCAAATGGAGAATTATGTTTATTGTCATATCTTTGAGAAAAACTAGACAGCTACGCCACATCAAACATGAGTTAGGCTGAAACTACATATTCGCACTTCTTGAATACTTCAAGCATCCAAATGTCATTGCAACCAAAATCACTTCTCAAGACAAAAGTGAAAGCATATAACAAATGGTTAAAGAAAATCAAATGAAAGAACCTTCTCGTCAGATGGAGGCTTTTTCTTTAATTGAGACGAATCAATTGCAGGCATAAGAGGTGCCAAACCACCAGTGAGTGCATATACCTACAGACACCCCAATAAAGACTTGGTCAAATTTACAGAACTTCAACATATGAACATAAATGGTGTTAATAAACATAAACAAATGATGGATTGGATACCTCCCGTGAAATGCCATCTGGTTTTCTCTGTGAATCTCTTTGGGGCCGAGACTTTTTCTCTTGAATTGGCAAGGAAGTTTTGGGCAAACCAAGGATGTCTTTGGCATCCATGGGAGTTTCCGCGGAAATCTAGGGCTAAGCTATCCCAAATTTTTTATGTACAACCAAAAAAATTCAAAAATCACAGCTCATAAAGGTCAACTAGGGTTTTAAATCTTGTCCCAATTGCTGTTTTTCCAATACTTTGATTCAAGAATTCAGACTTCAGTCTGAGGAACCGAGGCGTTCTGAATATTTTTCCTGCAGGAGTGCAGGGAAAGTAATTAGAAGATTTTTAAGCAATATTCAATACATTCATCATTGAGAAGCAGAGCTGGACCAACCCAAGCACAAATATGCAACATATATTTCAATATTCTTAAACATGCAAATTAAGCTGAAAAGTGTAATGTATAAACCTGAGATATGTTCAATCAATATCCAGCCAATCAAAACACAAGTTAAGAAGGTGTGTTCAATCAATATCAAGCCATTCAATGGACATGTCAACAAGATATAAAAACTTGAAGGCTGCTGCTATTCAATCTTCTTCTTCCCTTTGTGCTGAAAATTCATATACATTTCGGGGGTAGTACCTGAAGCTGTTTAATCAATAAACAAGTTGACAGGATATATTCTAGCCAAAACCCATAAGAAACACATAATGTAAAGCAGAAACTTCAAATATTCTGAATCATAATCCAAAAACCATAAGAAACATAAACATTACAAAATCCGCCCGCAAGAAGCTCAACATCTAATTAAATTCATTTACTATAGTAAAATGCATTCCCATGAGGCAGAATAATTAAAGAAAGAGAAACTCGTAGCTACTGAAGATGGAAAAGGAGGTACCTAGCTGGCGAACTTCGAAGTGGATCAACGGGAGGCTGCAAGGGTGTGGGCCAATGGATGGAGTAAAGAAAATGACGAAGACGAAGGCACTTCAGCGATTTTAGGGCGAGATATTAATCATATAAACTAAGAAGGGAAAACAATAAAAGCAGTACCACGCAAACAGAGCAACGGAGGAGAGGAGAGTAAAGAAAGCCAGCAACGTCTAATGGAGACGGACGACGAGGAACGGCGCCGACGAAGAGGAAGGGATGACAAAACGGTGAAACGATCGGGATTTTTTTTTTTTGGCCAACGCTAGATTGGGCATATAGGCCCCGTTTGGCGTGCAGATTTTTGCAGATAGGAACGGTAACTGAATGGAAAATATGTATTCCGAGTGTCTGGCCTGGCTGTGAATATGTTGGGTTGGTGAAATTTTTTTTATCAAAATAGGAATGGAGAAAAAAAATAAGATAGGCATGTTGGATATGGTAGAGAAGAAAATGAACATGATTGAATACTAATGTTCTTAGTGTAAAAATAAATTAAAATATATGCTATTAATTTTTCAATATATTAAAAGTAATTTTTTAAAATCTATATAATGAAAAATTAGTTAAGTATTCTATTTTAATTTCTTTAAACTGTAAAAATGTTTTATTTGTAAAATGTTTCTTATTCTAATTCTAAAAACGTAATAATGATTTATCTTAAATATATGTCATAGCTTTTTTGTGGTAATACTTAATAAAAATAATAAAGAAAATTGTTGGCAAAATGAAAAGTGTAGCGGCAGCACCTAGCCAGGAATAATTTGTTAGTGGAGAATGGAGTAAATATCTCCATAATCCTATAAGATGCGATAATATCATGATAAAAGTTCTCTCAAAAACATACTTATTGAAAGAAACGAAAACACTTTACGTTCAAAATTTGAAAAAGGGAAACTCTTCAACATAAAAAAAAAATGATGAAAACTTGTAGTCCAATTTTTATTTTAATTTGTTATCATGATGGTTCAATTCGCATCAAACATTCCTTAAAGCTTTCTAAAGCGTAAAATTGTAAGTTGGAACCATGAAATGTATAAATGTACAAGGGATGTGTGAATTATAGTAAAATAATATCACAGTGAAAAGGGGACATTTTAGCCCTTTTAAACTAGTTAATGAATATATTTTATTAATTTATTCTGTTACTTGGTCAAAACTCAAAAGAATACCAAACGCTTTGACTCTTGGAATAAGGATTGCCAATGGAATTGATAGATTGAGCTAAAAAAAAATAAACAATCATAGAGTTGTATCTATTTTATGATAAGTTTAGATCTCATTTTAAAAAAAAACTCACACAATCGTTGATCAGGCAAATGGTGAGTACCGAGTGCTAATACTAAGGATGTTTGGTGTCCACCCTCCAATTCCTCTAAAGTATCTGTTTTATGATATGTTTAGATCCCATTAAAAAATAAACCCACTTAATGATTGTTCAGGCAGATGGTGAGCACCGAGAGCTAATACTAAGGATGTCTGATATCCACCCTCCAATTCCTCTAAAGTATGTCTAATGTAGCTTATCATAAATCAAAATAAAAAGGCATAACCCTTCTTTTATGAACTAAGATTGCTTATATGAGATCACTTATCTTCGCAAATTGGAATCTTGAGATCATGCATTCAAAGAAGCAAACCTCCAACTTATTATTGGTCGGACTATTTACTGATAGATCTTGGTTAACCTTGTTTGTTTTTTCCTTATTTGTTCTGCGGATTAATGTCTGTTAAATATTACTAGGTTTTTCAATCTTTGCTCTTGCCTTTGTATGAAACAACGAAAAAGAAATCAGAATAGAATCTTCTTCCTCGGTTCAGGCACCTTTCTGTTAAACTATGTTTCCTCTCCTATGCTTATAGGCCTCAATTTCCTCTCTAATATTGAAAGAATATGCTCTCTCACGAAAATGGAAAATAGGCACAAGAAAAAGGTTTGGCTTGGAGAAAAGCTGGGAACAGTGGTCAAGCTTTTATACTGTTTCATTGATTAGGAAATTTTATAGATGCTTAGTTGCTTCGTTGTAAAACAAGGCCACGTAGGGGAAACGTGGAAAACAATGCAAAATCTCCTTGCTATATACGCACTTGACCAAGTTGCTTACAAGGCAACTAACTTGCTCACTACTTGATTAGTGTATTCTAACCTTAAACCTCACAATACAATAGTCAACAGTGGAAGAAACTTGCATGTTTGGCCTTTGATTTTTTTGGGGCAAGATTTACCAGTCGTATAAATGTAACTTGATATACTTTCATGGAAATTTCAGAGAAAGAAGTGGGAGCTACTACTAGTCCTACAAGGAGAATCAACATTCAGTTTAATGGCAGCGACTTGTATGACTCGTATGAGTTCAGACAAATGACTCATCAGCTAAACATGGTGATGCAAGCCTCTTCCTCCCCAGCTTATTTGAGAGACAAGATGAAGAAGGCTGTTCAAAGCTCTAACGCGGCCTCACCGTCGTACCGTTTCCGCCTCAATTCTCCTTTGTATCGCCACCAGATGAATCGAATCTATAAGGAGAGCGCGAGGACTCCGAGGAAGATTTCCGGTCAGAAAGCAACAGATAAAGGACCGTGCAGGAGGCGAACAGGAGTTAAAGGTTTTGTTGCACGGCTATGGATGAAGGTGAAGCAAGGTTTTCTTGGCAATAATGGAGAAACTGATTGCGTTAGCAAGTAAGTAGATCGTCTTTGTAAACTACTCCCAAATTCTAATTATAAAATAAAGTTAATTTTTTTAGAGAAATTAAGGAAGCCAATTAAATTATTTTAGAATATTTTTATTTTTATTTTTTTCTCCAAACTAATTAATTTAACTAATAAACTAATATATAATTTAAGAAAACTAAAAATATAAACACTCTAAAATAATTTAATTGGCTTCTTTAATTTCTCCAAAAAGTTAACTTTATCTTATAATTAGGACCGGATTGAGTAATAAAAGATAAGGCAAATTAGGTATCCAGACAAAAGGAGGGAAATAAACTATGGAATCTACAAATTGCAAGAGTGTTCCTGAACGACGTCACAACATTGTTTGCCTGTAACTTAGGTGACAAGGAAGTACTCTTTAGGCAAACTGTAGCTTTCCCCGAAGCAATTGGATATGAAACTTTGAATTGATTTCAAAGTTCACTTGAAAGGTATATATTTACACACATGCGCCACCTTGTAACAATTAGATATCGTGTTAAATTATTTATCGACACTATAAATTATATTCTACATTTAAGACGGACACTATAAACTACATTCTACATTTAAGACAGAGGTAGCATAATAATACAATCCTAGGCAAGAGAGACATGCGCTTCTCGGAGCTCATGACACGGCACAAATAACTGGAGGTGCTATATGATTTTCAATACCAATGGAATTTGACGAAATCAACATAAAGCTATCAGATTTTCATTCTCTCTCCGTAAATACATGGGCCGCATGAAAGCCTGCTCCAGAAGCTACAGAGAGTTCAGGCTATAAAGTTTCAAAAATCGAAAAAGGAAGACGAAGGGCATACATTATGTACCATTCAAATGAGCAGCTGAAACATCTCTGGTAACTCGGTGTAAAGAGGAAGAAGTACAAGACACCTCAGTGCCATTTCCCGATGAAGAGCTCGCTTTTGTGAAGCCTTAATTACATGATTTGTTTCAGCAAACTATCAGATTTTCATTCTTTCTCTTCATTGAAAATATAATATCCGTATAAAAGTCTGCTTCGGAAGCAGCAGGAAGTTCAGACTATGATGTTTAAAAAATGAAAAGGAAGAAGAAAAAGGGACTATACAATATGTATATTCAAAACAAAAGCTAAAAAATCTCTAATCACTCAGAAAGGACGCATCTAAGTCAGCCTCAGTGCCATTTCTTGAAGAAGAGCCCGCTTTTGGGAAGCATTGATTACATGGTTTGTTTCTGCATTTTCTAGCACGTCAGTGATTATTGCAGCCGCATGACCTAGAGGTTCTTCAGACACTCTCTTCAGCAAAAAGGCCTGAATAACCACCAAAAAAATAATAATAAAGGGAGAAAGGCACCAAGGATTTTAAAGAACTGGTCAATTAGGAGATGACTAATTAATCTTATGTTGTTGTTTTGGAGTCACAAGCACAACTTTAAACCATAGGTTGAAGCCAAAAAATAACGAGGGCACTGGAACAGAGATACAGTTGTGAGGATTAGAAATTCACAACATTAACTTGTCCCGAAAAGAAAACATTAACAGTATCAAGAGCATTTCTTGAGAAGAACTTAAGTTAAGATTTTAACGAAAGAGGGTCATTTCTCTGATCGATATAATTCAAAATAGCTAATCAGATCTCTGCTATCTTGTAAAATGTAGAATTTCAGTAATGTAAACAGTAAGACATAATGTGTGAGAATAAAAACCTGGCCATGATGAGTAATGGATAATGTACAAGGTTGCTGAAACCAAGGCTCCCCATCAATTTGAACAGGAAATGAAGCACATAATTGTATCTTGATTGACTGTCCTTGTGCAAGTCTTCGAGCCCGAGAAAGCCCAACCTGTTTTCATAGAAAGCCATTATCAGATGATTCTGACATCCATTATTTCATCATTCAAATATGTCATGTATGAATATTGTCTTCCTTTTTTCGACAGTCATGTATAAATATTGTCAGTCAGGCATAAAAAGAGTTTCGTTGTAACTCATATTTAAGCTTAAACAGAATGGATACAGATATATGCCACAAGGATGCACCAGCTTAACCCAACTGAGATGTGGTTTCAGTCCCTGAAAAACATAATAAAACAAGAACCTTCATGGTTTCATGCTTCTCTGTTCCTTGGGTTTTTCATTTCAGGTTTTGTTTCAAATTGAAGTTGATCACTTCCATGTCCTTTTTGAGCTTTCCTCAGTATCACGAGACACTAGGTTTTAAACAGATGCCCCCAAAGGGTCCTTATGATACTTTCTAGTGTTTTCAAATTCTAGCCCCTTTACCTACACCGTAATGGAAATTCCAATCATACAGCTTGTCATTAGAATGGAGGTCAGGATTTCATTTTTACCTGCAGCTTGCCAAGGTGCCATGTCCCAGATATGACCACAACCTCAAGTATCTTATCATGCATAGATTGTGGGTCAAAATTATCGTAGTTTTCATCCTCATTGTGCCACAAATCTACACCTCCCATGTAACTTCCAATATTTGCAACCAGCACACCTTCTGCATCCTGAACAGATTAAAAGCTGGAGTAATTAACTATGGATGGCGATATCCCTTTTCCTTTTTTTGGGTTGGTGGTTTTTTTTGGGGGGGGGTGTGATTTCACGAAATAGACTCACCTCAGGAACCTCAACGTCGACACCGTCCACCTCAACTCTAATTTCCCAAGGGAAATCTTCAAATGTTCTATCTATAATACCTTTAGCGCCTTCTCTTGCATATAGAACTTTGTTCATGAACTGCATTTGTAAAATAATTTCAGCATCATATCTAAAAGTTTCGAAAAATAAGATCAGTGCAGGAAAACTAAAAATTTAAGATCGCCAAGGCACAAGACAGCTGCCATGATGAATTCTCCATGTAATGGTGCTGGATGATAAAGTTAATAGATCTTCAGTTCATGCACACTTTAGTCTATACTGACATCAGGTCTGTTGGATGGTCATATCATTTGAGTATACAACAAACTTGAAAGGAAAGATCATCCATCACATGCAAGGGTGTGAGAGGCTTAGAAGAATTATTTAACAAGCTCAAAAAAAACACATGAAACCCTCCCAGTACAGGAATTCTATAGCTGCCTCTAAGAATTACCATGTAGTAGTTTGAACCCTGGTCAAGCAGTATCGCAAATAGTCATGAAACAATTTCATTTTATAAATTATGTAAACTTTAACATCCACAACCACAAAAATGCACAGGGTTTTCACCAGCCAACCAAAACATAATATGTTCATCACTTTCTTTTAAGACCTTAATGGAAGAATCAATCATTTAGTAGTGCGGAATCCAAAATATCTTATCATCAAATATGTAGCCTTTTCAAAAGTTAATATTGTGCATCCATTTCATTGTTACCCAACAATAGCCAAACAGAATATTCAATATCTAGCATGGCATCTTGAGATACGAGCCTAGGCATCTCTAAAATTGTGCTAAAGCTGCATCAATGGTAACCCTTAAAAATGAAGCAACCTCACCCCTAGAGATTAAAACAAATGGAAAGGACTTGATAACCCTTAAATAATGTGATGGGTTCAAATCATGTGGATCAGAAAAATATGCTTGGAGATTACTCTTATTAAGGCCTGACAATGCTTAATCCAACACGGTAGTGCCAGATATAAGATAGTTGTGCCAAAAGAATATGTAGCATCCCCGTAGTTTGCATTGAGTTTCAACTTTTGATAGTTATCACCATTCATAAACTGGATCTTCAACATGACAAGCAGTCCCAGATTAATTCTAATTAAAGATTACATACCTGGTTATAAAACTTTTCAGGATTCTCCTCTCGCAGGTTATGAATTTCCAAGGCAACTTTTGCATCACAACCAATTCCTAAAACCAAATATTGTCAGGCATTAAGAACCCATAAGTAAAATACTAACATATTCATGATAATCAATAACTGAAGTACTTACATGTCACCATAAAAGGCTGTTAGCATAACTAATGACAAAAGGAGACAAGTGAATGGTATCAACTTAATATGAACCAAGGTCACAGGAATAAGGACAAATTTGCAAGCTTGAGATGAATGCTCAAATTTATAAGCACTAAATCTCGCTGTAGATATAACACAATTGAGTAGAATCAGCCTAGACTGGACAAAGAAGCAGAACAAGGAAACCAAATAAACCCTTCAATTTTCCTCAACCTGATAAGCCATCAAACACTCAAATCATACCATGACATTATATCCAGGTTCCTAAAGCCACATATCTTTCTCCCATAGTCTGAAAGTCTCTAAGCAGACTGACCAGTTGCTGTGAATCATTTCAAATATTCTAACGGACTAAAGCAATCTTAAGAAAAAAAATGAATTTTCATACCAAGGTAGTTGTTCATAAATTTTGGTGGTAGGAGCTGCTTCCCTTGCGGATTAACAATCGCCACCTTCCACCGATCAAGAATAGTAACTGCAGCTTGCTCTATGTGATGCAAAAATGTGCAAAGGCCTCCCTGCCTCTCCACAGAACCCAAACCACCTCCCCAAGAGAGAACTCTGGCAAGATCATTTCCGGTACCAGCAGGAAGAATAGCAACTGGGGGAGGTGAAACAAAATTTTGCTTGTCTATTGCATTCAAAACCCAACCAACGGTACCATCTCCCCCACATACAAGAACTCTAAAGTGAGGCACTTTTCTAAACAGATATAGCCCCACCTCTGGCCCCTGTGACGAGCTCAATTCAAACACCTAAACAAACCAAAGAAAGGTTTATCAGCTGTGTTTAGTGAAACTATTTGCAACCAACAAACAAGAGGGCCTATTGGGCATTTTTAGCATATTTCATGCATATTTACAGGAAATAGTAACTAAACAATAATGTAGTTATGATTTCAAATTATATAAAAATTTAAAAAAAACAAAGGTGAGTCAGTGAAAATTGATGAAAACTTAAAAGATGGGCGTGGCTTATTGGTGAACGAGATATTTCTGAGACCTAAAACACCAAAGACTCCTACTTATATACATTGCACCTCCACTGTTCAAGTAACTGCTGCATAGGAATTTCATGTTTCATAGAATTCAGTTACTACTTCTTACAAAGCCGTATCCATGCATGATTGGAGGTTCTTTTCGTGCTTCATAGAAATCCAAACAATACTTTTCAAAAAAGTTACGTTAAAGTTTCTGCTAAGACTATGATAATGTCGTCCAAAAAGCACATATTTTAAAATAGCTACAAGCAGTAGGCCAGAGAAAATAGGAAACAAAATCAAGTAGCCAAATGATAACCACCAAAAGTGACAACATTACAGTGAAACAAACCTGAACAGGATTTAAAAGTATATTCAGACGTGTCCTAAGTGAATCACCACGCTGTGCACCACTCTTCTTGTTTATGAAAACTAACAAAGGTCTTGCATCTGGTGGCAAATCAATCAATTCATATCGCTGTTTCACTCCTAATACATGAGATTCATCCTTCTGAATGTTTGACGAAGTGCGCCCAAAACTGGGTTTTTTTTCCATCTTATTATTTATTTGGTTTACTTCACCATCTTGATGTTGAAATTCTTTAATCACATGACCATTACAGTTTTCATCCAATTGATGACGGCCATTAACTTTTTTATGAACATCACCAATGCTTTCTGAGGACATTTCACAAGCAGCATCACCATTCCCAGTTTCATTTGAGGGTTCATTTCCATGTTTGTACCTTTTGCTTTGATTCCTGATACTTGCACGCACTGAAGATGCTATCTCATTTGCTCCATGAGTAATTGAGCTCAAAAACCCCCCTGGCAGGTTCCTATTCAACTCCTTGACATATAGTGGAGATAATATCAATCTTCTAAATGGGCCTAAATCACATATATCACCTGTTTCATTAGACATAGTACTATGACAATCAACATGCACCAATCTTTGACACCATAAACAACACCATATAGGAGAACCACCAAGGAAAGACCCTCCACAAGGCTCTTCACAATAGCTACAAAAACAACTTTCATCTGGCTGATCTGCAACATCTGTCCAACGAACAGCCCATTGGTGCATGACATGCTCATATCCAGTCATAGAGACACATTTGCAGTCCTTAGGAGCATTAGGAGAACAGCTCAGATGAGCTGCTGCCCCACAAATACTGCACTGATGAAGAAAACTCTCTGAAGCCAACATGGGACCTAATGTCTGAGAGGGGGACAGGGACTTCAAGCACACACAGCAATTTAAATTCTTTCCACGAGATACAGATTCTAGAACCCAATCATGTGGAGCCACAGGTACTTTGTGCCTTGCCTTAGGGTTTTTCTTAGATCTAGCTATGGCTTTCATCCAACTTAGATTGATGTTTCTCCTCCACTGAAAGGCTGTATAGGCTATGGTCAAAATTCCAACTAGAGCAGCAATAAAGCAGGAAACAAAGAAAAGCCTGTCAGAAGGATTCTTAGTATTCCAACTGTGAAGAAACGTTTCAAACTCTCCTTCATCATCCATTACTCTACAATGATGCAACTGTAGCGGTATTTAGAATTGTTTGGTTGCCAAGGGCAACAGGATAACTTAGTTCTGACAAATTCCTAGGATCATACCCTAAGTGTGCGTCCAACATCCAAAAGTTGCATCATCAACCTGAATATCATCTTATAATATGACTTCATATTTCTCATTCGTCTACACTTGTCCATATATGCTTTGAAATGCTGCGTAAGATACAACTACACATTCTTAATCTGCTGACTGTTGCCTCTCAGTTACACCGGTTGAACTGACACCCGTGCAGAAAACCTATGCCCAAAGAAAAGTGTGATCCTCACGTTACAGTAACTTAATAGACACATTGGAGGCATATTATAACAAGAGTGATCTTAGCTCCTTCCACATAGCTTGTGATGACCATTAACCAAATTCCAAACCCAAGAAGAAAATATTAATAAAATATATTTGCACATAACTGATAAATACACGAGAGGTGGATCACTGCAAAGTATCCTTACCCAAATCAAAGTGATAGTTGAACTTAAAACGATATTCAGGTAACAGGAAAAAAATGAGGGAGCCAAAACAATCGTACGTAGGTCAAGGGAAGAATTGGATAAAAAAACCTCCCAGACCAAATGGCGTACTAAGAGACATTAGCAACGTTTTTGAAACCAAAGTTATGAAAGCATCACCGCTTTGTGCTTGTTTGGGATCACGTTTGTGACTCAACAGAGCTTATTTACGTAAATAAAACGAGACAAAACTCCTACACATATTTAACATATTCACCTTGTATCCCGTAAATCAAGATGAAATGCAGCATTTGAAAGTTCGGTTCCAATTGCTATCACAAACAACAAACAAGCACAATGTCACTTCTTTTTCTAACCCACCATTTCTCAGTAACAGAAGCTTTCCCCCCCGAATCAGTTATAATGTCAACATAGCAACCATACACACAAATTAACCCGGAATTGATTAAATCACAATCTCCATACATTCCATGGTTATAGATGAAGAGAAACTTTAGAACTTACAGTTTATGTTGCGCCAGCAGGATCAATCAATCAAATTGATCAGCGAAAACCCTAGTTAACTCATACAGAGGGTCACAGTTCGGAAATAAGGGAGGGAATCGAAGCAATCAAAACCGAGGACGAAGCTTTTCCAAGCACTCCAGCGAAATACAAGAATCCTCTCGCGCTTCGAATCTGAAGTTTATATATATATATATAGGTCTCAAAGGTTTTTTTTTTTTTTTGTGTGGGGACAATGGTAAGTGGTGACCTAAGCAAGCATGCGAATCCAATTCTTCGAGTTCCACGTCGATAAAGAAGAAGGCATGTAGCTAGCGGACCCGACTTCTGTCGTGTTCGTAGAAAGAAAAGGAAGCTCTTTTGTTTTTTAAACGGTGTTTTTATTATTCAGATTTAATATATTATAAAAATATAATTATTATAATAACATATTAAAAATATTATTATAAAATTATATTAAATCCATACCATTAGATCTCAATTCGACGATTAGAAAGGAAAGGAGTGGGGTGAGAGCTAAGCATCTTGTAGGACCCAGTTTCTTCAATGACGGTCTCTGGATGACTGACTGAACAGCGCATTAACGTAGGACACGTGTAATTGATCCAATGTCTTGGGCGTCGGCAAGGGAAAGCGTTGTCGTTTTGAAGGGAACGGCGAGATGCAGATCTCTTCAGCAAATTCCAGAACTTTCCTTTTCCTTACCTCATTAAGTGCCACTAAGCGTCTGTTTGGTATGAGAGATTTGGAGGAAAAAGGAGGAGAGGAAAAATTTTTATGAGTTGACTTTAAGAAAATTGGAGAAGTTGAATTACAAAATTTTAACATAGATAATATGTAAGATTAAAGAGTAAGAATACTTAATTAAAAACTTCATACCCCATGTTTTTCATTTTTTCAAATCCATCTCAATAAAATTTTCCCTCTATCCACTTTCCCTCCCCTCTCCTCATATCAAACAAGCCCTTAGGTCTGTCGGGAAGACGTTAGGGAGCAAAAAAAAAAAGCTCATCTGGGAGATAAAAGCCCAGTTGATGCAATTTGCCCCATTTGAAAAAGCGCATGGAGCAAATGGGCTTCTCTTAAAAAAAGCAGCTTCTCACATAAGCTGATTTCAGGTGCTTCTCACATAAGGTTAGAAAAAAAAAAATCAATTTTGTCACCATCAATTAAAACACAAATCATATTTACAATCCGACTTTTATTCTATCTGCTTTTTGCAAAAGTCAGATTGCAAAAAAAGTTACTTCTCCATCACTAATCCAAATGAGCACTAAGTGCATGTTTGCTAAACACCTAAACAACGGTTTTAAAAGTCCTTTTTTTACCTCATAAGTTATAAAAATTATTTTCTAAAAGCTAATCCAAACACACACAAAGTACAACCACCTCAATTCTTTAATACTAGTTGCAGTGCTATAAGACTTGGTTGATTTTTTTAAATAGATTGAGGAAAATAAATAAGTTATTTTAAACTATTTATATTTGTTATTATTTTTTAAACTATTTTGACTGACTTGTAAACTGACATGGAATATAATGATATATAATATATATTATAATCAATCAATTTATTTAGTTTATTTAATCTCTCTCTGAAAAAAAAAAATCCAACTTAATCTTATAGTAGAGACCGGATGGAGCATAACATCTTATTTTGGTTTATTAGTGGATGCAAGACCTTGAGGGTGTATCAGGGGATCCAGGTTAAATTAGTTGTAAGTGTGGACTTGTTAAATTAGTTGTAAATTAGTTTTAATGAAATTTATTCTGTTGCCAATATATATTATAAATAAGATTAGAGTGTGTGTATATATATATATATAACATCTTATTTATAGGACAATTTATAAATTTATATTACAAATAATGAAATCTTATAATTAAGGATCGGAGGTAACATAGGAGTATAGTGTCTAAACTCAGCTGTTCCCTCAAGGCAGCTGGTGCTAGCTTTCAGGACGTTAGCTAGGAGTTTAATTATCGTTCTCGTTGGATTATTATCGTTATTTCTCCGTCAAATTTAAGGTTCAACAGTGAGCCTTATTCACAAAAATAAAGGGGGGGAAATCTACTTCCAAATTTATTCATTGGATTTGGTTCATTTCATTTTATGTTACCTATTAAATACAGTAAATTTTAAGTATTTGATTGATTCTGAAATTGAACTGAGTCATTGTGTTTACTGACATAAGGGCACTAATTCGAATGACTAATGAAGAAATATATATATATATATATATATATAATAGCTAAAATATTAATTACAGGTTCAACAGTCTTGCTAAAACAACTATGCATTTAACAAATATTTCATCAAAACCGAACGTCAGATATTGCCCCAAAAAAAAAAGAGATAGTAGTATATCAGATTAAAATTAAGATCCTCCAAGCTTGGAGGTCTGGTCATGCTATCTTTTCATCCCATTTTCATTTATTAGAGTGAGTAATATCTTCTTCTTCTTTTTTTATTTGGTTAAGGTTAAAAAGAGGCAATAGATTATACGGAAAATCCTATTTAAATACCATTTAAATTCTCAAAACCTTAGAATATCTATTAAGACATTGAAATGACACAAAGGTGATTGGGAGGAATCTAAGATTTGAAAGTTTAATTGTTTTTATTAAAATACCCCATTCTCTTTCTCTCTCCTCTCCCTCTCTTCATTTCTTCCTATTCTCGTGAAGCCAGCACCTCAAAATTGTCACTAAATGTGTCAGATGGGCCCAAAATTGTCAATGCCCATCCCTTTTGGGCTCACACTTTGACACATTTGTGATGATGTCTTTTAACATTCACATTATCCAATTTGCTAAAATCATTACTGAATTTATCAATACCGTTACAATATTTGTCAGTTCCCCCTTCTTGGCCAACAACACATTGAGGACGTCATGCATTATTTATCATTCCCATTAGTCTTTTTATCAAAACCAGTTATGACTTTGTGAATATCATTGACGACCTTGTCAATCCCGTTATCCTTTTTGTCAAAACCATTACGGTGTTTATCAATATCATTTTCCTTGGTATCAAAACCAATTATGACTTTGTGAACACCATTAACGAATTTGTTTAAACCATTACAGAATTTGTCAATCTCATTATCCTTGAAGACTTTGTCAAGGATAATGGGAATGACAAAGCCATTAATGGTGTTCACAAAGTCATAATTGGTTTTGACACAAAGGATAATGGGATTAACAAATTCTGTAATTGTTTTAACTAATTCGTTAATGGTTTTGACAAAAAGGATAATGTGATTGACAAATTCATTAGTGGTTTCATAAACTCAATTGATTTTGACAAAAAAGATAATGTGATTGACAATTTCAGTAATGGTTTTAATAAAGTCGTTAATGGTTTTAACAAAAAGGATAATAGAATTGACAAATTCATCAGTGGTTTTCACAAACTTATAATAGGTTTTGACAAAAAGGATAATTCTTGTAGGCACTCATATTGACAAGATCAATGAAGTCAAGCATTATTTTGACCATAAGTTCACCATCAAAAATCTCAGACCTCTCAAGTATTTTTTTGGGATTGAAGGGGAAAGAAGTACGGAGAGGATAGTGATAAGCCAGTGGATATACATCTTCGATTTGTGAAGGGAAGTTGGAATAGAAAGGGTGATGACTCCCTATTTTTAGATCATTTTAAGATATATTTTAATACATTTGGGAGTCATCTATAATAAATTAAAAGGATTTTAGTCAGAGTTTAATAAAATATTAATTTAAAGATATTTCATTATAAATATCAACATTTAGGATAAAAATAATGATTTTGATATTAAAGATAAAAATAATGATATTAGTAATAAAAATAATAATTTAAGATAAAAAGGAAAATATATTTCAATTATTATTGTTGTTGTTGTTGTTATCATCATTATCATTATCTTTTTTTTTTATTTGATTTTATTTTGCTAAGGAGATATTGCATAAGGATCTATGACCCTGACCTATATATAGGGGTTAAGCTTCTCCAAGGGAGGAGGAGAACACAAGTTTGGGTACGGACGGAAGGAGAGGTATTCAGGTTTGATCATTATATTCACGGAAGGACGAGAGGACTGTGGAGGCGACTGATTTGAAGACTGGCAACACCACTAGATCAGAGAATGTTGTGGAGAATTGGGGGCAATTGAAGCTAAAGAATCGAAGCTTAAAAGAGATTTAAGGCTCAATGTTTTGGTTTTATTAATTTCTTCTCTTTCCTTTCAATTGACTCTTATTTTGTTGTGGATTATTACTGCTCTGATTTGGTTTTGGTTATGACTATAAGTAGCTAAATTTCCTATTCTATGATTGCTTTGAACTATTAGATGGATTAAGACTTTTTTATTTTTTTTATTTATTAATGAAAGTTATGTCACACCCTCATATTATTTTCACCTATTTCAAAGTATTTACGAAAAATGATATTATATGCACGATTACGAAAATTCCCCATAAGAATTCATACTTGATAATTACAATTCATGTAGCCGCGTAGGGCTACTTGGGTATCTAAATCCATTCTAGTAAAACAGAGACATTTTCTCGTCTTCATTTCACCATTGCGATCTCCTTTGTACAAATCTCTACATTGTTCTCAGCATATATTATGTCTTCTCCTCTCTAAATTGTTGGTAGGGGAGGGTGAGATTCGAAAGAATATCAATAGGAAAACAATATTAATATGCATGCAATATAAGTGCTTAATGCATGATATACTTGCCTTACATAACTCATGTTCACACAATGATATATCTGCGTGCTCAATGTTTCAATCAACATACTATGGTCATAGCATAAACAAAAACAGAGTTTCAATCATTCATATATGTTCCACATAATCAAGTAAAGCAATAACATGCATCAATACACTAGCACAAATATCAAATACATGCAGGAGAGGTAAGCTTCCTATCTCAAAGTCTTATCAATCCTTTTTTAGTGTGCCTCGTAAAACGTGTCGTTTCTGGCTTCCAACTCAGTCCTAAAATATTAAACGTACAAGAAATAGGTTATAACC
Organism: Inga leiocalycina; assembly: GCA_963242795.1. NCBI lineage: Eukaryota > Viridiplantae > Streptophyta > Magnoliopsida > Fabales > Fabaceae > Inga > Inga leiocalycina. Next base: position 6,780,931 of record OY725331.1, read on the forward strand.
TATCCAAGTATCATTTTAGACTTCTCCATAGTGTTTCTTATGGTTATATTAGTCTATGGTGGAAATTTATCAAAATGTCCTAGGACCTCGGGCCGGCCCCGCTGTACCCGGACCGATGGCACATTTTTCCAAAATTTTGACTGAGGCTATCCTAATGTATTTTCGCCCAAAGAATCTATTTATGGGCTCGAAATTACCAAATTCAGCATCAAATTACGAGAATGCCCTTGATAGCCCCGATTTAGGGATTTTAGGGGCGTTTTCGTAATTATGCTTTTTCGGCCTTTTCTGAAAAAGTGACCAACTATAATCCCACCTATTTTTGCCCACTGAATCCAATGGAACCATCTATTTCATGAACACCCAGCTCTTACCCCCTGTTTTAACCTTGGCCGAAAGTTTCTCAAGAAAAAGGAAAAATGGAATTTTTGTGTTTAAGCTTCCAAAACTTATACTTTTCCACTTCTAATCCCCTATTAACTCATTTAAACACTTCTTAACCATGATTCAAAGAAATTTGGGCAGCATAACCCTTTACAATTAGGGCTTTCCAAATTTATAAACTTGACAAAAATCACCAAACCCAGACACAAACCTCAACAACAACTTTATACAGGAATAGATCTAAGGTTTGTCTGATTACCTCTTGAGATCTTGAATCCTCTCTCTCTAAGGGTCTCCTCTCTCTCCCCCTCTCCTCGAGATAAAAATGAGTCTTCAAAATCACGGATTCATGAGGAAAAGGAGTTTAGAGAAGGTTTTCTAAGTAAGATTACATGAAAAACTTAAGAAAGCACCTTCTTATCTTATATTTCTTCTTCCTTCTCTCTAGAACTCCAAGTCTTCTTCAAGCTCTCTCTCTCTCTCTTCTTTCTTGTCTCTTGGCTGAATGTGAAAGGAAGAGGAAAGGGAAATGTGTTTTAGTCAAGTGTCTCTTCTTTCCTCTTAGCCAATGATTTTCAATATGATATATTATTGTGACACTTGTCACAACCCATGCCTCCTTCATATCACAACCCATACCTCCTTCGTATCATGACACACTTACTCCATTAGGCTTCCCATTGATTTTGAACTAACTTCCTCCCTCTTGCTCTTCTAACTAAATGAGTGCTTTTCCAACTAAACCAAACTTACACTCAAGGTAATTCCAACCTTACACTCAAGATAATTCTTACCATCATCAATCATGATTGCTATATTCATGTAGCATTGTTTTAATGCAATTGAATATGTACTCATCTTCATAAATCATAATCCAATCCCCTCTTCATATGATTATGACACTTGTCATCTTTAATTCCATTAATCAATTTCTAACATATTTTATTTTCAATTTTTGGGATAATGCCAATTCTGGCAGATTCTCTGCCCTAACTTTGAAAAATCATAACTAATTTTATAGACATTTTTTTAGAGTGATTCTAAAGGCTATAGAACCCTTATTGAGTGTAGTTTCAAGGAAAAATATGAAATTTTACTAGATGGAATATTATCATTCCCGGATTTTCCATCCTTGACCACTGCTCTAGAGACTTTTCAGATTTTCTAGACTAACTTCAAAAATTCATAACTCTTTGTACATAGTTTCAATTGATTTATATGACCTATTAAATTAAAGGTTAGAATGTCTACTTTCACTTTGTAAAATTTCATAATTTTTGCTCATTATTTGGTCTTCCAAAACCACATAACAACCTTACTGCCTCGCAGACTATTTCACTGAAAACACTGTTTACCTTTCTACTTTCAATATTTAATTCCTTTGGCTTTAAATATTTACCATTTTATTGAACATATATAATAATCACAATATATTCTTGGTGAATAAAATTTGGGGTGTTACAATTTATGTGTTGATTTTATCTTGTGCTTAGTGCTTCTGGGTGATTGACCACCACTTAGATTGTTGGATTCAATTGAGTGATGCTTGAGAAAGCTAATTTAATTGTAGAACTTAGATAAAATCATGCTAGACTTGAAGTTTAGGGGTTAAATGGATGATCTGTTAATAGAATAGAAATATATCTATTAGCTTAGTATTGTCTAATTGAGGATAGAGCTTAATGAGTATTTTATTAACTTAGACAAGAGATTGAGCAAGTTAATTGAAACTATAAAATTGGTTTTGACTTGAGAAAAAACTTTATTAATTAATTTTGGACCTCTGACTAGCACATATTTTCATTATCAATTTAAGATTTAAGTTAGTCTTATGAAGTACAATAGGGATAAGTAATCTCATGCTCCTCCCATCTTGAAGTTCTCAAGTAAATTCTCTTTTAAATCAATTAATTCTTAAATATAAAATCTCTTTCAAATTACTCTCACCCAACCTAATTAATAACATAAGTGTGATAATTAATTCATTTTTGTCATAGTCCTCGTGGGAACGATCTTTTTATATTACTTGCGATCTGTGCGCTTACAGTTAAGCTAGATGGCTAATAAGGGTGTAGGCCGATTGACACTCTGATGGAACATAATTGTAAGCTGGTGATAAGGAAAGGAGATAGGCCAGAAAATGAAGGTGAACAGAATGTTGAGAGTGAATAAGACACCAAGGAAAACAAACCGGAAAATAGGAAATGTTATCGCAAACTCATTAAGAAACTAATATATCTAACGATAACATGACCTAATATAGTTTACCCTGTGAATGCCCTAAGTCAGTATTCTTCAGAACCTCAAAATAGCTCCACATAAACGTTGTAGAAAGAATCTTAAGATATCTAAAGTCTACCCTTGGACGAGGTACACTATAAAGAAGTGATGGAAATTTGGAACTTAAAGGCTACTGTGATACAGATTGGGGAAGATGCAGCTAGATAGACGATCGTACACATGATATATCGTTAAATTAGAAGGGCATCTTATATCCTAGAGAACTAAAAAATAGCGTGTGGTTTCGCTGTCGTCAGCGGAATCAGAGTATAGGCAAATGACAAATATGGTGAGTGAGCTCATATGGTTAAGATGGCTGGTTAAGTAGTTAGGTGCATACCAAAGAGGTGCAACTACTCTGTATTGTGACAATTAAGCAACTCTGCACATCACTAATAAATACATACTATATTAAATAGCTTAAATAATTTTTTAAATTAAATAAAATTAAATAAATATATCTTATATTAAGTATCGAATGCAATATATTAAATCTTAGTGGAGATAGGGGGGGGGGGAGGCGGTGATGAAGGGAAGACTATGGAAGCCAAGTCCGGGTTTTCATGGATGGGCTTCGTATCTTGTGCTTCTCACTCATCAGTAAGGGAATAACAAAATTTTGGCACAACTTGTCATGTATTTTTTATTTTTCAAAAAGGTTAGAAGACAAAACTACCAATGAATTTTTATTTAAAATGTGTTTAATACCATATATTTTGTTGTAAGTGCAAAAATACCTAAGAATACTTAAATTAGAGCAAAAGTGTCATAACTATTAAATAAAACATAAAACCGTTCCATATTCCTATGCATATTAACCCTCCAAAAAATGGCGAACAAAATGTATTGAATGGATTTATTTTTTGGTAAAGCAACTAACCAAAACCAAACATTCAACTCATCTGATTAAACTTGCACATTTTGACCTACCTAACTCATCACAAAACGGCCAGCACACACGTTTACTGTCAACTACCCCTCGTGCGTACCGTCATAACACGACCTTCTCGTCACACTTACCAAACAGCAATTTATATTTTTGGTCAAATTCCACCTCAATTTCTCATCTCTTCCCCCACAAGTAATAATAACAACTTTTAGATACATTTATGATCTGTTTGGTGTGGGGATTTGGAGGGAAAAGGAGGAGAGGAAAAATTTTTATGAGTTGAATTTTAAAAGATTGAAGAAGTAGGATAATAAAATTTTAATAAAAAAAATATATAAGATAAAAGATTAAAAAAATTAATTAAAAATTTTTAATCCCATTTTTTAAATTTTTTTAAATTCAACTCAAAAAAATTTTCCCCAATTCACTTTCCCTGCTCCCCTTGGAACAAACAAGCCCTTAACTTAAATGTATAAATCCGTACCCACAAAGGCAGCTCCTATCAGTCCCTCACACTCTCTCTATATATTAAACACTAGATGGAACCTTGTACTAACCAGTTATCAAGACATTTTTGTTTCTGTTCTCATTAATACTCTGTTTTCTTCTTCACGGTTTGAAGAAGAGAGAAGCGTATAGTCTCGAAACTCAGACGCCACCATGTCTCCTTTGCTTCTTGGCTTGGCCACCTTAATGGGGGCCATCCTGATTTACAGGCTTTTCAAGCTCGTCACTCGCCGTTCACATCCTCTGCCGCCGGGTCCACGGCCCTGGCCGATCATCGGAAACTTGCCTCACCTAGGTCCTGTGCCGCATCACGCGCTGGCGAAATTGGCTCAGACCTACGGCCCTCTGATGCATCTCCGGCTAGGGTTTGTGGACGTCGTCGTGGCGGCGTCAGCCTCTGTCGCGGCGCAATTCTTGAAGGTTCATGACGCCAACTTCTCCAGCCGGCCTCCCAACGCCGGGGCCAAATACATCGCTTATAATTATCAGGACCTTGTGTTTGCTCCCTACGGGCCAAGGTGGCGAATGCTCCGGAAAATTAGCTCCGTTCATCTGTTCTCCGGCAAGGCCTTGGATGATTTCAGACATCTCCGACAGGTTAATTAACACTCTTCTTTCTGAAACGCTTACCTTCATTTCTTTCTTGCTATAGAGTGATTGATTGATTTACCCACAGCGTATCAGATAGTGTGCATCTAGCGTTTATAGGTCTTGGTTGAAACGCGTTCCACGAATAACTTTCGTTCTTTCGGTAATCATCTGAGCTTTGTTTTTTTTTAAAAAAAAAAAAATAGGGCAACTTTTAGGTATTATTAATTGGGTCGGGAACGAAGAGAAGAGTTATTGAGATTTATTTGAGTTAATATTATCTTTATTTTTTTTAAATTTGTCCTCATCTTAATTTTAATCTCTTAAGTTTTAAAACATTGGTTTTAATGCCTTGAGAAATAAAATGGTTTAAATTTTAATTGAATTATAAGAATCAATGTAATAATTAAAATGAAACTAGAGAAACTAAAATCTATCGTTTGAAATTTGTTAGACAAAAATTAAAGGTAAAGTTAATTAAGGAGTAAAAATTATATTAAACCAATTTATTTTTATACTTCCATATTTTGTATATTGCCACACATCAAAGTCTAGCGTCAAGAGTTCATAACTTCACATGAATGTGTCAATTAATTATAGGAAGAGATAGCAAGATTGACGCGCAATCTCGCGAGTGCGGGCTCGAACTCGGTGAACTTGGCTCAATTGCTTAACGTATGCACGACAAATGCATTGAGCCGAGTGATGATAGGGCGGCGCGTGTTCAACGACGGCAGCGCTGGTTGCGATCCGAGGGCAGATGAGTTCAAGAGCATGGTGGTGGAAGTGATGGTGCTGGCCGGAGTTTTCAACATCGGTGACTTTATTCCGGCCTTGGAGTTCCTTGACCTGCAAGGAGTGCAAGCCAAGATGAAGAAACTGCACAAGAGGTTCGACGAATTTCTCACCAGCATCATTGAAGAGCACAAGGTTTGCAAGAGCGAGAAGCACAATGACATGTTGAGTACCCTGTTGTCCCTGAAAGACCTTCCAGATGATGAAGGAACCAGACTCACTGACACCGAGATCAAGGCTCTCCTTTTGGTACCTACCCTTCCACTTTAATTACCAACAATTGAGGAATCAACACCAAACTGGATTTGACATTATTATCATCTTTAAGTTTAATAAATTTTAATCAAAATTAATATAAATCACTCAAATTAATTATGGATGGTAAGAGATCACCGTGTTCCTGCTTGCAATTAATAATTTTGGGAAACATGGAATTAATGCTACGTATCCCATTGTCGCAGAACCTGTTTACTGCTGGAACTGACACGTCATCCAGCACAACAGAATGGGCCATAGCTGAACTGATCCGTCACCCAAGAATTCTGGCCCAAGTCCAGCAAGAGATCGATGCTGTGGTGGGCCGAGATCGGCTCGTGACAGAACTGGACTTGCCCAACTTCCCATACTTGCAGGCCGTGGTGAAGGAAACCTTCCGGCTCCACCCATCAACACCACTTTCTCTGCCACGAATATCGGACAAAAGCTGTGAGATCTTCGGCTATCATATCCCAAAAGGAGCCACCTTACTGGTTAATGTCTGGGCCATAAGTCGTGACCCCAAGGAATGGTCTGACCCATTGGAGTTCAAGCCTGAAAGGTTCTTGCCAGGTGGCGAGAAAGCTGACGTGGATGTTAGGGGGAATGACTTTGAGGTGATACCGTTTGGTGCAGGACGTAGGATTTGTGCTGGTATGAGCCTCGGCCTTCGCATGGTTCAAATGCTAACTGCTACACTGGCCCATGCCTTTGATTGGAGCCTGGCAGATAGGCTTCAACATGAGAAGCTTAATATGGATGAAGCCTATGGGCTGACCCTCCAACGGGCAGCCCCACTCATTGTGCACCCTAGGCCTAGGCTTGCAGCAGAAGCCTACTAATAGCAATCACCAACCTCCCAACCTGTCGTACAAATTGCCAGCAGCCTCTCAGGTTGCGAGGATTCCAACAGAGGAAAGAGCATCACCTACTTAAATGGATTGGGGATACACCTTTACTAGTATATTTGTATTACGTGGTAGAATGATTATGTTGATCGAATTTACTTTAGTGGTTATGAACAAGAGAAAATTAGACATCCAACAGAGAACTTAACTATCTATCTACATGTAACTTTAACAATAAAATTATACGTTTATTGCTTCTTGATATTCAGGTTGATTCTCATTTCTTTTCCCTTTTCTTATTTATTACTCGTATTCATTTTTTCAGTGTACAATTCCCTCGTCATCATAAAAAGATGCGGACAACTAAATTTGGAATTTTCTGTAAACCAATTGGGATTTTAGTGGATGAGAGATGTTTTTTGACATAACTTTCATTTTATTCCTTTTATCTGTCATTCCATCCGATTATTTTATTTGTTCTGGTCGAAACCTCCATCCATGATTTCAAATAAAATAGCTAGGAAAAAAAAATTAATATTTCCTTAAACACTAACCTGTATAACCTTAAACCTCCACCCCTCTAAAAAATGTAACACGAAAAACAGACCCCCACAAAAAAACTAAACAGGAAAAAAAATAATTTCCTTCTGAAGGATAACATCTTATATGCCAGCCTTGAACTAACGAGAATATCTTATATACCATAATATTCACCGATGAGAGTTCCATCGCTTAAATCCTGCTTCTATTGTTGACCACCAAGAAGTTCTTCGATCGAGTGTTCTTGTTCAAAATCAATGTAACAATCTGAGACTAAAATCAGTTTCATACCCTGTAAATAAAAAAAGTTAGAAAAATACAGAGACACATACTTTTGAATAAAATAAAGCCAAATTGAAAGGGATTGTGGACCACATATTTGGGAGGGAGAAACCATTTTTACCTGAGTAGTAGCTGGGGTTTGCGGTAACGCCATGGAGGTGACCAGGTGATCCGGAAAGGAAACCCTTTTCAACGCATAAAGCTCAGATGTAGAGGTGTTACCAAGAACCAACCACCATTGTTCATCTTTTATCTGTATTAAAAAAGAATTACTAATTACAGTTTGAGTCTACTAAAAAAGAACAGCGTAAGAACTTCACCTTAGGGAATCGAGGTACAAAAGCCCTAGAAGAGTGTCGCCTAGAATTTGTCTTCTCTAGCCTGATGTTCAACACGAGGGAACTACCACCGTCAGTGTCCTTCCTCTGAAGCTTTACTTTCATTTTGACACGAGGGAAGTGCTGCAGATCCTGGGTTCAGCAAAAAGAAAGTAACTAACATATAGCCACCTAAAAAGGTGAAATGCCAGTCTTATTTGACAATTTGATCAATAATCAAGAAGTCTAATTTGACAAAGACCATCGACATGCAGGATGTAACCAATCAACCACTTCCCTTCTATCATGTAATGTTGGATCATACGTAATAAAAAAGAAACTTATTAGGGCAACTATCACATACGCATTGATAACCATATACAATTAGATTATTTAAATTTAACATTTGAAAATATCCCAATTTTAGTATTTAAGATAAATAGAAGAGGGGAAAAAATTAGGACACAGATTGGTCAATGGAACCAACATTGAAATATGTAAAGATCTAAATTAGCCAGGGATTTTTTAAGCGTCACAATGTGACTAATGTGCAAGTCAATTGTTGGACGTGGACGTGGACGTGGACGTGGACGTGGCTCTTTTCTCCAAGAGGCCATGCTTCATAGGCAAGAACTGACCGCTAAATAAGGCTGCCCATGATCCAAGACAACCTACAAAACTCGCAGAAACCCACAACAGCTGACTGGTTCCAAGTAACAAATACAAATCGACAGGTTTTTCTTTGCAGATGAATTGCTTCTTCAAGCAAAAAAAAAAAAAAAAAAAAAAAGGTAATGGTCAAATTCTCCATTACGTATGAACCTTGTGGTTTTTAATATTTTACCAAATGCAAAAGACTATTGTGCTTTGCATTATCCATCACTCTGCTATCTAGATTTACATTAGCACATATCACAATTTAGGACAAGTATGAAAACAGGAAAAAATTTCTATTAAGAAAAAGTAGGGAAAGTTAGCACTTTACCTGATATAATTTTGAAGCCGGGAAATTTCCAATTACGGTCTGCAACGCGGCCTTAGGAATATCTAGGAGTTGCTGTACAGTATTAATTCCATTTCTACTTAGTGAACTTATCAGATCAGCGTTCATGCATGGCAACATCCACAAGGCAGAGTCCTTATCAAACCACAAACCCTGAAAGGAATAACGATATTTAAAAGTACACCAGAAGGGGAAAATAAACTGTTAAGGTGCCAGAAACCATCCTTCAATACTCTGTTTGTGTGTGTATTATAACTAAGCATTATTTTTCTCCAATCCAAAGGCTACTACAGTATGAGCAACAGAGTTAAATTTTGCATTATCCATAGCTAAACTAATTAAAAAAAGGATTTAGGGATACAATGAATATTGGAATATGTTGTGTTTCCTCTGCTTTACAAGTTACGATGCAAATCATCGAAAAGTGGTATGCTCAATCAAATAACAGTACGTAGAAGAAAAATAAATAGATGCTAACATTAGACAAGAAAATATTTTATTTCGCCTTCACATTTGAGTTCAAGTAATTGTTTGCATTTTCCCCATCAAATAAGAAAAACACTACGAACTAAATAATAGATTTGTTAGGAACTTCACAAAAAAGTGTTCCTCCAGATTTTTATGACTTCGCAGGTCGTGTGACCTCACGTTTCAGGGGATAGTATAATGATCCATGTAGCCAGACTCTGAAATAAATAAATAATCCAGTATAATAGGTCTATGCAGAGCAAAAGCAGAGTAGCATTTATTATCAGATGGAAAAAAACCCCACAAAAAAATATCCTACCTGCAGGACCATTTGCAGAAGATGCATGCAGGTAATTGAGCTTGAAAGCCAACCGCTGTTTGCACATATATCAATCATGGCCTGAATTACACGTATACTCTGATCTAATACTGATTTTAAGTCTGTGATATAGTCACTGATTGGTAACTCCAATTGAGAAAAATGAGCCTGTAACCCAAAAAAATTGTATAATTAGAGATGCAAACAAAATAATCAATGAAAATAGAAGAATTGTAGCATGCTGAATTCCTTCTTACAGACATAAAACTGACCTGAAATAAAAGATTTGCTTTGACATGAGGATCGTCTAAACAATTTTTATCCACTGGATATTTAACTTTCTCAGATAACGCTTCATTGTATTTTTCCTATGGCATAAGGATGATGTAATATTGTCAACTTTCATGAATGAATATGATTCTGAAAGCATATAAAATCAACTAAATGTAAAAAGGAAAAGTAACAGTGATCAAACTATGAGAAAGGGCAGTAGCCCACAAGTTTAGTTGGTGTTTTAACATAGCAATGATCCATCATTTAATGCATGTTCAAAATGTATTGCATCCCCAACAAACATTAAATTTAGATGGCATGAAAAATATAATCTATGCATGATTATGCCATTTGTTAACTGAAAACAGAGACTTCATTAATAGTCAATTTAGAAAAACAATACCTCGTTATGACGCACAGGAAGTTCATCAAATTCGGAGGCAGCAGACAAAATATGCAAAAACACCTACGGCCAAAAAATAAAATCTTCTGTTACTTTATTTTTTAGGTAAAACACCTTCTATGGCAATTTCAATGAATAATGAAGAAGCATTTAGAATTAGAAAACACCAAAAAGACAAGAGAAAGGGGAAATTTTAAGGAAAAAAGAAAACTTACTTCAAGTGATGTATTAGGACCAATGTTTGACCCAAACATAGATACCGTCTTGTAGCAGAGATAATACTGAGATGCTATCGTACCTAGCATCATTGGCTCCACCTCATCTTCATTCATTTTGATGCATCCACTATCTTCCAGATCCTCAAATGTGCTCTGCACTAGGCTGCCAAAAGAGAATGACTGATACAGATGATATCTCTAACATGAGGTTCAGAAAGATACAGAATTTATACATTACCTAGACAAATATGAACTGAGAGTTTCAGGATCCGCATTCTCCAGTCCATAGTAGGCAGGATTGACCACCTAATAAAAATTTCTATTAAGCATGACTGCAGAACAGTATCACTACAATGGCTATATCTATAAGTACTAGTTCAATTTCTGATCAATACAAGACATGATGGTACAAGGAAATGAATTATTGGCACAAGTTAAAATACCCTAAGTGGCAATTAAAAAAAATACTATGAAATTTCTGTCAACAACTGCTTTGCAACAGAACTAGATTAATAGTTAGATTGCTGACATATAATTGTTTGCATAAGCAAATGAAAATAAAAACTTGTGCATTCCATGTCATGCGTGTTATATACTTAAAGGCTGCAAGATGACAAGAATAAGCACACAGAAGGTATGTTTAGCTAAATGGGTTTTAGCCAAAAAATTAATAAGGTCAGATATGGGAATCATAAATGAAATGCCTTAGTTTAAATATGACTTCACAAGCATATGACCCCTATATCATTCAAATATAGTAATGTGCCCAAACTCACAAGTCTACGGAATAAGTAAGTCCATGTAAGATAATGCACTGCATCTTGTTTGTGGCATATTGTTTGAGAAACAATTTCTGCGTTAATGTGATCATGCAACTGCTCCCTCAAACTGCTCTCAACAGGAAAAGGCTCGTACAGGAACTGCAAATGACGCAAAATTATTCTATTCCCCAGATGATTGAGGTATGGACAATTATAATAATCAGTATCGAATTTGACCTTTTTATAGAAACTCTTCTTGGGTTCATGAACAAGAATGACTGCTTTCCCATGCTGGTCAAATTGAGGCCGTCCAGCACGACCCATCATTTGCAAGATATCAGTTATTGGAAAATCAACATACCTCTTTGTCTTTCCATCATAGTATTCTGTCCCCTGCAAAAGAAACAAAGTAGTGCTAAAAGGCGTAACAAATTCAGAGAGAAGACATTAATATTTGGCCATATACTACACATATCATATGCCAGACTAACATATAATGAAATTGATTGTTAGCTACGAAGGGTACATGTGCAACAAAGAAACAGTAAAGGCGCACACAGGTCAAACAAAATAAAAATATTTTTTCACTAGTTCGGCCCCTGCTTAAAAAAAAATATTGTATGCAATTACTCTAATTCATAGTAACCTCAACATAGAAATAAATAAATAAGAAGCCATTAGATTCAGCAGACCATTGTGCCATCTCCCAATGACCCCTACTTACAACAGGCAAAGACTAGATTAAGTCAGACATAAGTCTTCTAATATCAGCTTTAGATCAAATTTTAAACTGATTCTCATCGATCAAAATTCACCCATCCTGACAGTTGTTGAAATTATGTAAACCTCAGTCCTCAAAATTCAGGATGTTAAGAGCTACACATGACAATTTGAGGGTGAGCAATACAGAGTATGAGATCGTTTGTAGGTCACATAGACATCTTAGCATTCACAAGTCTGACAGCAACCTAAAATTGTGACTTGAAATGTGATGGGACCTAACCCACTGCTACAACCAAAACACATAGAAGTAGACATAGAGGAGTGGAAAAAGGGCAGAAAATGGTGGAGTGCTGGTCCAGAAGAAAACACACAGCCAATTAAGACAAAAAAGTGAAGAAGCACACAAGGTAGTCATGACAGAGATAAGAGGGAGCAATTAAGAGTTGTTGATATGGTATAATTAAAGAGGAAAACTGAAGAGGAAAAAGAGGAGGGGGTTTGGAACACCGGGTCAGGATTTTGGAGGAGAGAACCTCTTGAAAGTTGGCAAACCTATTATGTGCTTGTGCCTTTAGTTTGTGTTTGCGCAGGATGTATTTAAGCCTTATGTTTGTCTTATTTTCTATTGTTTTCAAACCATGGTCCGTGTCTTCAGTTTTAGCAGCGCCGTTTGTAATTTATGTACTCCCTCTAGTCCTAAATATAAGACCCACCTTTGAACTACAAAGTGGGTCTTATATTTAGGACCAGAAGGGTACTTCTCAGTACTATGTAGCAGAGGTGCATCAATAGCCTTTGCATCATTTTGTGTTAGTTGATATATATTTGCATTTTGGGTGTATTAGCGTGTTGGATCTTGGGGGGAATCAGCTGTATGCAGGAACAGTGTAAAAATATGCGCTCAGTGGCAAAGTAAAAAATCAAGTTCCGCAGCTGGTTTAATTTGTAGAATTGTAAAGCCAGTTTCCCAATTGGTTTGATTTCAATTTATATTGTTCTGAGTTTTAGCTGAGAACTTCAATTGTTCCTAACAAAATGGTTCTAGCATGGTAGTGGATCTCTTATGACAAAGTGATCTAGAGTTGTATCCTTGTTAGCCCGAGTCCCTAATGAAGGGAATATGATTGACTTGGCAACAAGATTACCCTTTCATAAAAATTATATTAGTTTCAAACATTGCTTGATAGATAAGTGCAGCATTTTGAATTATTCAAGCTGTTACTGAGCCGGCTAAATAAAAGCAAGCATGACTAGGGCTAAAATAATAAGCAATATTGTAGACAATTTGAGAGAGAAATATTATTTTGAATCCATGAATAAAAGAAAGTAGATATGGGCCTTTATATAGGCAAACCTAAAACTAACCCTAGAATCTAATTTAATATAATAAATCAAAATAACTAAGATATAATAAATATTAAACTTAATAATAAAATAAAAATTAATCTAAATAATCCAAAATAAATACACAATATTCCCACAAATATCAACTGGACCATACATGAAATCTCCCTCATCCAGAAAAAATTGTTTCTGCCATCTCTCCTTAACTTGCCAGAGAAATGTCAAATCACTATTTATGGATAAAGAAAGCACAACAAATTCACCTCTTTCTGGTACTATTTTACTTAACATCCCCCCCCCCAAAACAAAAAAAAAAAAACCTGACAAAGCATAAGGGAACAAAAATGCTAGTGCAGCCAATCACCTTGATAATCACTAGATGAGCTGGAAGATTCACACCCCAAGCCAAGGTGCTTGTACAAACCAATACCTACATTGATATCATAAAAAACCTAATCAGTCAAGTGAGAGCCAGAACATAATTTTGACAGTGCCAATTTTAAGTTACAAATGTATGCCTGAATCTTGTTATTTGCAAATAGCTCCTCAACCAGTGATCTGTCTTTGTCATTAAGACCTGCGTGATGTAAACCAATGCCAAATTGTAACGTATGCCTCAGGTTCTGATCAGAAACTTGAGATAGAACCATTTGCAGTGCTTCTTCTGGCATATTGAGGAACTGTCTTGGAAGTTCATCTGAAGCAGCAAACTAGCACCAAGAAGAAAAACTAATTAGAAATTCAAATGTTCACTTTTCCTGACATGAGATCAAGTCTTCACCTGAATTAAGTCCAATGCAGTAAGCCTTGTCTGTCGTCGTGATGATACAAATATCAGAACTGGCTTTGTCAGTGAATGTGTGCATATTGCGGCATAAGCTGGTTTATTCATACTGTTCATCCTTGGGCAGTAATACTTTCCAGGGTATCCCTGCAAGATGAAGAACAAATTATAGTGACATATAGGCAACATTCTCTTCAACTTCCAATAACGAACAATCATGAACAATTTAAGATTAAATTTCACTAAACCATCTATATAGGAGGTAATTAAATACAACCTCAAGAAAAATTGAAGTTTTTTTATGTTTTTGGGATATCATACCTTGTGACTTAACTGAAAAGTCTCTCTCAAGTATCTTATTTCTTCATTATTATTGCATGTTTCTGTTGCTAGTAGTTGGAATTATTGTTCTGTTTTCAAGATCTTAACAGAATTTTATTTCTCCTATGATATCAGGTTAGTGAGGCGGGCTTGATGCCTTAAGCTTGTATTTATAGCATAGCCATGATCTATTAACATTGATGGGCTGAGAATAAAATTTGTCACAGCTAATTTCAAATTTCATAATCATCAAGCAATCATAAGCAACAAATGCAATAAAAGCGATTATGTACCTTCATATATTCTACAGTTTCCAAAAGCAAAAGAATTTACATTCTGATGGAACCCACGCTGAAAATACTATTAAAATGACATGATTCTGGCAGAGTGTAGGTCTAATCAGAGAAACTACAAACAAAATAAGAAGAATGACAGAAAACTCACTCACACTCACTGGTTCCCTAGCTTTCAAGAGGCTAGAGTCTCTCCCACACAAGTACTCACTGTCTACTTAACCCCTCACTAAACCCTTCTGCCGAAATATATACAGCACACAGCCCTCCCTCCCTCCCTCACTCTGTGTCTCTAACAGCACACACTCCACATGACCTAGCTTTGGACCAATAGAAGCTAGAGGTCCATCACATTCTCTTTCTCGAGTTGCAAGTTCTTTTTGGTTGTATTGTATCGCATTGATTCTGTTCATTATTTCAAATGTTTAAATTCACAAGGTACTCTAGTTCAGTAAAGCAGAAGAAATCAAGGATTCTGACACAGCTCTCATTCAAATGAAAAAATTTGGGTGTGCTTGGCAGAAGAAAGAGACCGCCAGGTTTGAAATGGATGGGTGAACATCTATAGGTATTTGAACACAACGTCAGTCAGAGTCCACCCCTCATTATCATTACTCCCTTCCTCAACATTTCATTTGACCAACACAACTGCATCCAAGCACTATACCGTAAAAGGGGCATGCAAAGGCATAAGCTACAGACTGCAGAGAACTAGGATAACTTACCTGAATATGAACTTCCAGAGGTACAGGCCTCACACTTGGCTTGAAATTGAAAAGTCCAATATCCTCAACCCCCAACCAATCAGCCAAATCACTATATGTTACCAAAAATGAAAAAGGCAAATTAGAAGTTTATCCAAAATTTCCTAACAGATAATTTCTTAGGTTAAGAATTCATTCGCCAGAAGATCAAAATCAATCCCATGAATACCATTTTGCAGAAGTACTAGGGAAAGTTTGCATTGCCAACATCAATCCATCAACATATAGCAAATAAAATACAATATACCTTTATTCACCAAACAATTACAATCCATCCATACATGCATGGACATATATCAAGTTTAAAACTCAGGAAACGTGCAAGTGAATAAGAATAGGGCTTCTCTATGACATGCATTCGGAGGAAACATACCCAGCATTAGCTAGAGCAGTAGAAAGACCAATAAACCGAACTGCACGCTCTGTTTGAGATGATATGTATCTCATCCGAGAAACAATAACCTATAAACAGAAAATTTCACAGTTGAACAATGAGAATGCATCTATAAAACAAGCCAAGAAAGCTAACATACACACTATCGAATTTGTTAAAACATTGGGTTAATGCAGAATTATGATCAGTAATTAAGTTTCCAGAAAAGGAATGGTTTGTGCTTAGTCCTTACTTAAAGCCCAAAAGGACTGAGTTAAAGGACATGTCAAGGATTGTGATAAAACTATTCACTACCGAATAACTTAACATTTCGAGTTTGAGTGGTCTTGAGTAATACTAGAGCATGTGTTTTACCAAGAAGTTTAAAATAAAGAGAAGTAGCCAAAGGCCTTGTAGTCTAGTGGTGTGGAAGCTCCCCTATAAGTGGGAGGTCATGGGATTGATCTTACCTATAACTTTAGGCCATTAGTGTCTGCCACTTTAATTCCTAAAAAAAACAGAGAGAAGTAACAGGCTAGAGGGACCATAATATGCCACTAGTTCATATACATATACCTCAAGGATGGGCCCCCGATCAGCTCCCAGTAAGTGAATTTCATCCAATATCATAAGACCAACCTATTGATCAGTGCCAGCAAAACGCAAATGTGAAATGGATAGCATTAAAAAAATAATTTATCATTTAAAATGTAATACTATATTCAGATCAGCACAGCTGCTCAGGACATGTATAAGAACAAACCTTGGTAACATAGCTTCGACTATGCCAATTACGACTAATACCATCCCACTTTTCAGGAGTAGATATTATAATATTTGCTGACGAAAGGGCCATCAAATCTGGTGTATAGTCTCCAGTCATTTCAACCTGATAGAAGCATAGCATCATTATTAACACTACCATATGTTTATGTCTATCATTTATTGAAAAAAAGTCAAAACAGATTAATACCATCTTTTTCCCTAGCTGAGATACAAGACGTTTTTGCCAATCATTTATTCTTTCCCTAACAATAGCCTTCAAAGGTGCTATATAAATAACCTGCATTTTTTGAGAGCACCAAACTCACACACTTGAGATAATGCACAAAGTAGCAGCATTCCAAAATGTTATTTCCGTGGCAATCATGCATCACAATAAATTAAACACAAAGTAAACAAAATGTTTCACCTCCAAAAAAGCAAAAACACTAAGTGCTTGTTTGGTTCATGGAATCAAAGGTAATGTAATGGAATGTAGTGCAATGTAATGGAATATAATGTAATGATAATTACAAGAATTTGTTTGATTCGTCATGAAGAAAAAATGATGCATATGCATAAAAACGTTTGGTTGGATTACATCGAACAATAGAATATATGGGAATAATATAACAAGAGACAAAATTACCACTGAATACATATATATGTATAATGTACTCATAGGGTTCATATTAATTTTTTCAATTTTTGTAGTGTACATGTTAGGTTCATAGAATTGTTTAATATTTAGTGGTGGAAATATTATGCAGTGTACAGGTTGAGTTCATGGTAATTTTTTGATATTTAATGGTGGGAATATTATTTAATGGGATATTTTAATATTTTTAACAGTGGAATATAATTTTTTTAATTTTTTCATGGGGGAATATTTTTTAAATTTTTATATTATTAATTAATTTGCCAATATTTAATGGTGGTAATTATTTAATATTTAATAGCGTTTAAAGGTGGGCACTTTGGTCAATTTAAAAAATTATAATGGCAATAATGTATTTTTCACTTGATTACAGGATGTCTGGCCTCCCCATTCATCAGACCTAGCAGGGTAATTCTGATTATATTTGGTATAATCAGGATTACAAGATGTAAACCTTTTTACATCACATAAACCCAACCAAATGTTGTTATTGGTTTATTGCATCGGGATTACATGTCATCCTCTCCCATGGAATCGAACCAAACGAGCTATAAAGGTTTAAAAAATATATCATCAGCAATCAATAGAGCACAGGGTGCCAAGCAAAGGCCCTCCTTTTTTATTTGCTAAGAAGCATGTAATAAAAAACTGGGAAAAGGGTGACAATGCCTACTTCACAAGTGGTTAACATAGTTAAAGGCACAAAGCAGATGCATCTGATCATTGCTAAGATGATGGTAGACTGAAAAAATAGATTACTTTTTTATTCTTTCTGCATTACAAGGTTTTCTTTTCCAGGCATGTATAAAAATATTTTCTCTGCTCACAAAGTTCCATAGCAGTACATCAAGGTATTGATATGCTCTCAATTCACTTTTCCAAGGTACAAGCAGAAATTTTTTTCAGAGAAAACATCAATTTATGTTGTTTAATATTTTTTTTATGCAATTTCATTACTCTGACTATATGTTCTCAAGATGATATGACAAATTTAAGAGCAAACCTTCATATCAGGTTGAGTATTGAAGAGACGCAGCATGGCAAGCTCCGCAGATATGGTTTTTCCACTTCCAGTTGGAGCTCCTAAGAGAACATTATTGTCCGTGTGATACAAGGCATGGAATGTCTGCCAAGTTCAGTAAGGCAAAAAAAGACAAAGTCTTCATGTGTTAATATATCTAGAATCCATTATGCATAACCCAACAAACCTTGTAGCAAAGCAGTTCAACCAAACCTGTGTTTGTATAGGATTGAAATGTGAAAATTTATACAAAGCCTCATAAGCATTGTTTTGAAGAGAGGTCACTGGGAGAGGTTTTAAATCAAGGAGTTCTGTATGAGCAGTACGAGCCTGAAGACAGCACAGCCTTATTGTAAGATAAATGTTCCGCCAGGAGCCAATTGTCATAAAATTGTGCTAGAGATGAGATAAATAAACAACAAATACCTCAGGCAGCGTTAGATTATGAAAAGATACAGTGTAGAATGCCTCTGAGCCCAACCAAGAATCAGAAATAGCATGAATGTAGTATTGTGGTGGATGAGGTTCAAATATTGGCACAGTGAAGGAAAGCTTATGTGGTTCTCCCCTAGCCATCTTCTTTGTCATAGTGAAGAGTTCTGAGTGGTAGATGTGATCATTCTCAGAGTCCTGCTTGAAATAGTTGAGCATGCACCCAAGTTAGAGTGAGTACCAATTGTCCAAAAAAAAAAAAAGTGAGTGCCAAATTATCAATAATCAATGAGTGAAATATTTAATGATACGAATAGATGTTTCAAGGCAAAGTGGGACTATGACAAGTGACATTAACAGAAAAAATACAACAAATCTGTGACATGCATTTGCCATTTGAACATGGAAATTGTAAATCTTGTTGCAGGCTGGATAAAAGTGAATACCTCTCATGGCTAAGACTCATGGGCACTTCTAAACTACAGAACTCTGAGCACATCAAAATATTCAACCAATGAAGCATTTCTATTAAATATACGACACAAACAAGAAGATCACAATAAATCAATCATAATCTGGATGGAGTGCTAGCTAATTAAGACTTGGAACTAAATTTTTAACTGCTTTTTTTTTCAGTTTATTTTTATCTTGCAAATGGAAATGACTTATCAGTTATTTGCTCATCCAGCATACATCTTGTAGCAGAACTATTATTGGAAAATTTGAGCACAAAACTTCAAGGGATTCTGAGTTAGGGGAAAGAATTCACCCAAGGACAACCTAAGAAAATAAAAGAAAAGGGCATCCTCAAAAGTTAAATCCATCATAGGAACAACTCAAATTCTTTTTTACAAACTCAGTATTCATGAATTCTAGATCTTCCTTTACTGTTCTATTATTCTTTTACAAACAATTGAAGGGCTATCATTGACTCATTTTCACATATTGCAATGCATTTCAATTTTTTCGTAATCAAGAACGTCATTAATGATGTCTCCTCTACTATTCTTCTGAAGAACAATATAAAAAATTGACTTCCTCAATTCATATCATACTGAATCCCAACTGCAGTGCAAGAAATTGTGGAAGTTTTGAGCAAAAAGCACAGCCAAGGTGAAAAAAATAGCCCAGTACTTGATTTAAATAGGATTCACAACAAACAAAATATCCAAACTGTTAGAATATTCGGAAATAAATTAGGATCCCATGATTAGTATCCTATCATATCCCTTGATTATAGCCCCTCTAGTTTAGGAAGGATCCTAACATTATATTGAGTGATTGTAATCCTTGTTTTTAATTCCTCTCTTTATGAGGGCTCTCCTTTGGAGTCTATAAATTGTGCTCTTTACTCATTGGAATAAGACAATATAGAGAGCATTATGTCTCTTATCTAAAACATGGTATCAGAGCGTAAATCACAAAATCAGAGACTGCAATGGTGAGGCAGAGAGAGAGAGAGAGAGAGAGAAAAGCATCATGCAAACTCAGATTTGGTAAAGGGCGGCACGTGTGAGCACACCGCCACCACAGGCACAACCGGCAGCCGTCGATCGGTAGATCTGAGAGAGACGGCGATGATTGGAGCGGCACGTGGGACCACAGCACCGACGCGTGACCTCCACGCACCATCATCCACGGCGTTTTCCAGCAACTTCTTCCCAGAAACATGAACCCTTCTGAATTCCCTCCTCTTTTCAGCTTTGTTCCTGAAAATTCAATTAAAACCGGAATCCGCCCAACTACACTCATGTCCGATACAACTTCCACAAATTCTTCTTCATCCAACAATTCCTATTCTTTCACAACTTCCTCCACTACCAGCAGCACCTCAATGGCATCAGAGTTTCCAGAACCTCAAAGTATGGTTATTAACCATAGGTTTAATGGAAGGAATTATCTCTAATGGTCCCAAAGCGTGCTAAGGTATATCCGTGGAAAGTGAAAAGAAAAATACATCAATGGGGCAGCACCACAACCAACCCCAGATGACCTAACCTTTGATATTTGGTTTGCTGAAAACTACCAAGTTATAACTTGGCTATGTAACTCTATGACTGTTGACATCAGTGAAGACTATCTCCTGGCACCACTGCAAAAGAGATTTGGGATGCAACCAGAAGAACCTATTCTTCTCTTGATAATACTGCTGCCTTGATCCATTTGAAGTGGCAACTTTGAGATTTGAGATAAGGTAACCTAACGATAACTCATTACTATAACGCATTGATCAAACTTTGGCAACAACAGGACTTGTTTGAAGTGCACCCATAGAAAAATGTGGAGGAAGCTCAATTATACAAGAAGATAGTGGAAGAAGGGCAAGTCTATGATTTTCTCCTTGGACTCAATGATTCATTTGAGGAGATACGGGGCAGAATACTGGTCATAAAACCCCTACCGCACCTATTTGATGTCATCAACCATGTGCAGTTTGAAGAAAGCATGAAACTCTTGAACCGAAGCAACCCAAGTCCAGTTGAGAGTTTAGCACTTGCAGTACAAGGGCCACAGGAGGAATGGAAAAACAAATGGTGCAATTATTGCAAGAAGGGTCACATCAAGGAGGAATGCTGGAAACTGCACGGAAAACCATCAACTAGCAAACCACAAGGCCATCATACCTCAACTGAACAGAAGGCTGAGGATACTACTTCATTAAATCAAGAAGAACTACAGATGCTTCATCGAATACTTGAGAAACAGAATAAGTCCAACTCTTTACCAAGTATTAACCTGGTACAATCAGGTAATTCTATTATAGCCCTTAATACTATACGGACTAGCGACAAGACATGGATAGTCGATTCAAGAGCCACAGATCATATGATGGGCAATCGAACCTTATTTACAACTCTTAAACTGTGTCCTGAGAACCTTTGGGTCAAAGTTGCAAATGGGGTATACACCAAAGTTGAAGGAATTGGCACAATCACACTATCCAATTCACTAAACATTCACAATGTTCTATTTGTTCCAGTGTTTACCTATAATTTAATATCTGTGAGCAAGTTAACAAAAGGACATGTATGCCGAGTGATATATGATGATGATATGTGTCTGTTTCAGGATTTACACTCGGGAAAGATGATTGAAACTTCTAAAGAGTGGGATGGACTTTTCTACCAAAACAGATCAGAGATGGAGGATAAAGCGATTTGAAACGTATGAAAAGCTCTAGTCAACTCAAGTTCTCAAGACAAAGATGTACTTTTATGGCATTGTCATTCAGGACATCCTAGTTTTGATTATATGAGACGTGTTTCCAAGTTTATTCAATAAAGATTCTGTTCCTTTTTATTGTGAAACTTGTCAACTCGCTAAACAAACACAATCCTCCTATCCAAAACAATCCTACCGACCCACCACTCCTGTCCAACTAATCCATATTGACATTTAGGGCCCAGCAAGAACAACCACTCGGAAAAATGAGAAATGGTTTGTTACTTTCATTGATGATCACATCGGGATCACATGGGTTTACTTGATCAAAGAAAAATCCGAGGCGGCTCACATTTTCCAAAGCTTTCACAAGTTTGTACAAACCAAATTTCAATCCTCTATCACAGTCCTCCAAAGTGATAATGGTCGGGAATACCAAAGTCGTACCTTTAAAGAATTTCTTGATCAGCAAGGAATTCACCATCAAACCTCCTGTCCTTACACCCTCAGTAGAATAGGGTCGCCGAACAAAAGAATCATCACTTGTTGGAGGTAACCCGAACTCTGCTAATGGAAAGAAATGTACCCACGACCTTCTGGGCAGATACAGTCCTAACTGCGGCCTACCTCATCAACCAAATGTCTTCCAAAGTCCTTAATTATGCCACCCCTGTCCAAACACTTCTTAACACCTTTCCCAATTGCCCTCTTATAAACCCCTTACCTCAGAAAGTATTTGGGTGTGTTGTCTTTGTCCATACCCCTTATGGAAGTAAGTTTGATGCCCGTTTCCAGAAATGCATCTTCCTTGGATACTCCTCCACACAAAAAGGATACAAGTGTTACTGTCCGACCTTAAAGAAACTATATGTCTCCAAAGACACAATGTTCTACGAGGAGGATGCATATTATCCCAAATTACCCATTCAGGGGGAGTACTCAGATATTGAATGGCTAATTTCACATGAACCAACTTCCAAAACCACTGATGCCCTACCTGTTACCTCAGAAACCACTGATACCTTGCCACCAAACCCTGATACCTTACCTTCTACATCTCCTAATACCACCCCTAATGAGCTGGAACCACAGATTGAGATCATGACTGGGATGGATGTAGGAGATGGATTAGGAGATGTCAGGCAACAATCTCAGGAGGCAGAAAGAAACATCAATCCCACTCTAAGGAACGATCATGAATCTGACTCGAGAATAGATCCTAAAGAAATGGGCTGGCCTATTGCAATGAGAAAAGAGGTAAGGTCTTGTACTCAGCATCCAATTCAACAGTTTGTTTCATATTGTAATTGTCTACCAAGATGCAAAGTTTTGTTGTAAACAATGCACAAATTGTAATCCTTAACACCTTCCAACAAGCTATGGCTGATCCAAAGTGGAAACAAGCTGCAGAAGAGAAGTTTAAAGCACTTGAGGAAAGTAAAGCATGAGAAATCATATCCTGCCCTCCGGGAAAGAAACCTGTGGGATGTAAGTGGATCTTTACCCCAAAATTCAATCCTGATGGCAACATCAACAAGTATAAAGCAAGACTAGTTGCGAAACGATATACACAGACCTATGGAATTGATTACCAGAAGACATTTGCTCCAGTAGCCAAATTCAACACAATCCAAGTACTGTTGTCAATAGCAACTAACTTGGATTAGTGACTGCATCAACTAGACATAATGAACGCATTTCTGAATGGTGATTTGGGGGAAGAGGTCTATATGGAGGTTCCAGATGGAGTCCTAGCTCCAAACGGCTCAGTCTGCAAACTTAACAAGTCACTGTATAGACTAAAGCAATCCCCAAGGGCATGGTTTGGCTGCTTCAACAAAGCAATAAAGAAACTTGGGTACAACCAGGGGCAAGCAGACGACACATTGTTTATCAAGCATGATGATGGAAGAATCACTATCTTGATCGTCTACGTGGATGATATAGTCATTATAGGAAATGATGAAGCCTCTATTGCCCAACTTAAGCGGGATTTGTCCACTGAATTCCAGGTTAAGGATCTCAGCCAAATGAGATACTTCTTGGGTATGGAGGTGGCAAGAACAAAGGGGCATCAACGTGTCCTAGCGGAAGTATACCCTAGACCTGTTGCATGAGACAGGAATGTTAGCGGCACAACCTGAAGGAACACTGATGGAAGAAGGCTTTCATCTAGAAATCAAAGAGAATGGTGTCCCAGCTGACTCTGAACAATACAGAAGACTTGTAGGGAAGTTGATATACCTAACCCACACACGTCCAGATATCAGCTATGCAGTTGAATAGTAAGTCAATTCATGCATCAACCACAGGAAGAACACATGGCAGCTGTCTACAGAATCTTGAGTTATCTAAAACTCAATCCAAGAAGAGGAATCTTCTTCAAGAAGGGCACGGCCAGAAACTTAGAGATCTACACTGATGCAGACCATGCAAGAGACAGGGAAACTAGAAGGTCAACGTCAGGATACTGTACATGTGTGGGGAAATCTGGTGACGCAGAGAAACAAGAAGCAAACTGTTGTGTCAGAGTAGTGTCGAAGCAGAACTGAGAGCTGTGAACGACAGAACATATGAAAGACTCTGGGTTATTAGGTTACTGAAGGAATTAGGAATTCCATACGAGGGCCCCATACAAGTCTGGTGTGACAACAAAGCCAACATTGAGATGACGAGAAACCCTGTTTATCATGATCGAACAAAGTATGTTGAGATAGACAGACACTTTATTAAAGAGAAAGTTGAAGCAGGCATTATGACATTGCCCTATATACAATCTGCAGATCAGATTGCAGATGTAATGACCAAACCACTGGGCAGATCTAAATTTGAAGGTTTTCGATGCAAGCTGGGAATGATTGACATATATTCTCCAACTTGAGGGAGTGTTAAAATATTAGGAAATAAATTAGAATCCCAAATTTTAGTATCCTATCATATCCCTTGATTATACCCCCTCTAGTTTAGGAAGGATCCTAACATTATATTGAGTGATTGTAATCCTTGTTTTTAATTCCTCTCTTTACAAGGGCTCTCCTTTGGAACCTATAAATTGTACTCTTTACTCATTGGAATAAGACAATATAGGGAGCATTATTCTCTAATCTAAAACACAAACCAGATTTAATTTAGAATGATCTATTAATTTCATAATAATATATAACAAAAAAATTTGATCAACTGATAATGTTTACTTTAGTTTTTCAATATTGAAGCCCCTAGTTTTTCAACATTTCTCTATAAATAGGCACAAGCAGATCCAGCCTTAGGTCCTGTACGTATAATAATTTACTCAATGATCATAATTAACCATGCATCATGCTGGACAGGTTTTAACAATAATACAGTAATTGATTAACATGACTGATCATCCTAAGGAATCCTAATAAAAAATATTCTCAAGGCATCACCTCTACAAGAATCCACCAGCGTTCAGCAGCACCATGAAAACGATCTTTCCAAATAAAATCAGGAGTTATGACCAAATCAATCTGTAAACAGCAATTTACCTCTGAAATTGAATACAAGGGAAGATATTTGGTTGTAAAAGGAAATGCAGTCTTGATTATTCTGAAAAGAAACATTTACCATAGTATTACCTTCAAGACAGTCCTGGTTATCGGACTCACAGTTGCTGATAACTGAATTGATGGAAAATATCCGAGGTATTGCTTAACCAACTAAGAAAATGAAGGGAAAAAGTTAACTATCTTTGAATATCTATGTTCAAATCCAAAGGAATTCTTGAATGCTATCCTACAACAAGGTGCATACCCTTCCTCCAGGTGCATATCGAATTAATGCCCCAATATCTTTTTCTTCCATCTCATAAAGGCGATCCAAGTCAGCCCCACGTTCTTCAAGCTTCCGCAATATCTAGACCACCCAAGGGAAATTATCACACACTAGCATGAAACATAGCTTTAAAATTAGGAGGAATAAAATAATCAGGACAGACTTCTGCAGAGAGGTCCTTGTTGAATTGCCTAAGGGGATGTTGATGAGGCCAAATTTGACGATCCACAGCTTTGCAATATTCCAACATGAACAAAGTCATCTCACACCATCCTCTCCGTAAACAAATCTCAAATAAAGCCCTCATTATACGAGCCAAACTTGCACTTATGTATGCAGCATCAGATACCAATGAAAAGGCGTCTATATAGCCTCGAGATATGTATAACTGCAAACCACATAATCATCATTATTTACACATGTTCTGGTAACAAAACAATAAAACAGAACCAGTTATGACGGAAAACCTGAATCAGAATAGAAATCTTTCCATGCTTATTGGAGGGACCACCCTTAATGTCTAATGGGCAAGATGTTCGTGCTAACATCTCAAGCTCATTTTGTTCTTCTTCTCGAAGAACAATATTCTCAAATTCAGAAGAGTGTGCAACCATGTTAATCACCTATAGTAGAACAAGGTAAAAATAAGTGTGAAGGGACGCAATGAACAATTTACAAAATAATTTTGATTGGGATTTGGATTAAGTTTCCCAAATAGATTGAACCAAGATGGAAAATGACTAACTGTCAATTGTCACATCTTATCCAATCTTGCAGTACAATTAGTATATGTAAGCAAGAGAAGGTACTTCTCAAATAGTATATAATAAGCATGAGCAGAAACCTTTAACAGTAAAGAAAATCCTTCATTGCCAAAAACCACAAAAAAAAAAGAAAGAAAGAAAAAGACACCAATAACCTCACTATCGTTCATGTGACGTCTCAGCATTTCATTGTATGTTTCAACACTGGAATACTGAATGTAAAAATGACTTGCAATGCGACCAAGCTCAGTACAGTAAAAATTCCCACTTTTCTCATCAAACCGCATCATTTTTGCTTTATCAAGTGCCCGCGCAGCCTCAATAACAAAAGATCTTTGCTTAGTACTCAAAGAAGGATCTGCCATAACCTAAAAGCAAACAAGATCCAGAAAGCACACTTTAGATCATATATAGAATTATTAAAGAATAAACCTTTGAATATATATACATATATATATAAAGGTAACCAAGTAAAAGATGTTCAAAATGATAAGTGACAGGAAATGATAAAAATTCTGTGCATTGAAGCAAATTATCAAGTCACAAGTTTGAAAAAGTGATGGTAACTATGGATTATGTTTGGGGAGAAAGATAATGATTTTATTGGTAAGAAGAGAGAATGAAACACACAAATCAAATAATACAGAACTGATCCCCCTCAAGCAAACGAGGGGGGGAATATCAAACCGATTCTTGCAAGAAATGGCATCTAATATTTAGGAATACAGGGAAAAGCAAACCAAGTTTCTCTTTTTAACTAGCAGATTCCCCCAGTCCAGGGGTTAGAAAGAGGCAGGGTGGATATTTGGGAATGCATAAACGGCATCTAATTTCTGAAATGCTGGCAAAAGAGCCCTGAAATTCTTGCAAAACCATATTCTCATAACTTGGTAAACACAAAAAACACAATCTTCGATAAGAGCTTCTCCCCGTCTTAGTTCTCTCATGTTTCAAGTTGAAATACTCATCTAATTTCTAACTTCAATGTGGCATCTATTCTAGATAATCCAAAATTTATAATCATATAAAAACAATAATTAACTAACGGTGATCTTTGGAGTCATATTAATCTCGTCAGTCAAAATAAATAGGAAAAACTTTCTACAAAAAATAAACCATTAGGAAAAATAACCTAGTGACTAAAAGCCAGATGGGGTAAGACTAAAGGGGTAAAAATTCTATGCATTTTTCAACATCAGACAAGACTAAAGTATACAGAAAGAAGTTTCCTAACAAAGTTGTTGTATGTTAGAGATGGGAGGAAATATGTAGGGAGGCACATAGCACAATATTAATTACCTCTTCCCATGAAATACCATATGCCAAAGGATTCATTCTCATCCTTATGAAAAGATATGTATAGCCAAGCCAAGCACAAGCTTCCTTAACATTAGTCACAGTGCCCAATGCCACCTCAGCATTTAAATTATCTTTCAAGGAGCTAACAAACTGCATATAATAAAAAGTCACCAAGCAAATGGCGCTCAATTCATTAAGAACATTTTTAGGATAAAAACATCTTGTGCATTATAAATGTGCCGCAAAATAGAGTCAAAAAACAGCAAAGAAAATGACTGCCTCAATGTAATCCATAGAGTACCTGGCTTTCTATAGGAAGTTGACTTGTCAATAGGCGGAGATAATATGCTAGCTTGTCATGAGATGTAATTATGATACCTTCACCACTTTTGTCAAACTGAGGCCTTCCAGCCCGACCAAATATCTAGAGTGAAATTATGATAGAAATGGCACTTTAGCTATTGATCAAGCCAATATAAAAACAAAAACACTTCATATGTACTTTATGAGGAAATTCATGGTCCTACCTGCATAACATCAAGCATACCTAAATCCCGCCACCCACCAGCTTTGGGATCATACAATTGGGTGCCCTGGAGAATGACAGTTAAGATCAAATTTCAACATGAAAGTAAATAAAGACCACCCAGAATCTATGGGGATAATATTAAAACCAAGCTGCTGTTGTCAAAGTGTGAAGTAAAACCCAGTAGCTATCTACATAATATTTAAGTTTAAACACCATAATAATAATAATCTGCTACAAGATGATGTGAAAGCATTGGAGTTTGAAATTTCAACATCTACCTCATATGATGCAAAACTATATTCATGCATGATATAATATTAAGATAAAATTACACAAACCTTAATGACAACTGTGTGAGCAGGTAGATTGACACCCCATGCCAAAGTTGCTGTACAAACAAGTACCTAAAACCAAAATATATATATATATATATATAAACTGCTGGCAAATTCTGAAAATCTAAGCAAAAATTCTACAGAAGGATAAGCTCTACTTTCAGAAGTCCTTCAGAGAAAAGCCGCTCAGTTAGCCCTCTATCTGCTCGTAACATCCCAGCATGATGAATGCCCGTCCCAAATTCAAAAAGTTCAACAAGATCTTTGTTTCTTGATTTAAGAACTTCTTTCTGGAAAGGCATAAAATTGATAACATATAAAGAAGAGAAAACACAGGAAGAACCAGAAGAATGAAGCACATCTTTCAATCACCTTGATAAAGTTATATTGCGGATGCTCATTATTCCTAAGGAGCTCCAGGTCTTCATACTTTCGTGCCAACTCGACCTATCAAACAGGCATACAAGTGATGGTACTTAAGCTTGGAACAGACTACTACTTCTGTTAGCAATTACGAAAGAACTACTACAAATGGGCTAGCTTGTACATTAATATGCTAAATTAATCATTTAGCAGAGCCATGCTCATTCAAGAATAAATGTTCACAATGAAGTAATAGCTCTTGTCCAAAAAGTTTCTCCAAACAAAAGAAGAAAATATACATGTCAGTCACTTTACAACTTTGCAGTAAAAAATAAAGAACAGCAAAGGTGCACAGAGAGTCAGAGACCACAATTTGATTTTAGAACTATAGTATATTGGTATGAGAACTGTATGTTTGGCACCAAATAAAGGATAGAAAAGTTTCACAAATATCTGAAAATAGTTTCAACAGAGCAATGCTACCATACCCTCCCTGTGTGTACAATGAAAGGTCAGGATTTCATCTGTATGGTGGGGCCCACTGTACTGATCAAATCTTGACTCCCAATGTGCACATACAGGAGTGGCACGACAGAAATTTTCCTTTCCATAACAAAACAAATTTGAAGAATAAAGAATAGAATGTTGAGAGTGCCCCAACATATAGGCAAAAGAACTTAAGCGGATAGCGGACTATATAGAACATTCTAACTCATAAGCCAGAACTATATAACACATCTAAATTTACAAACCAGTTTCTCAGCAGTTTTTGCAGTGTCTTTCCGTGAATGGACAAATACCATTGCCTGATGACCTTGCTTAATAGAATCAACAACCTGGTTCAAACAATAGTACCAAATAAAGCAAATTAATCACCATAGATTTAATATGTCTAGAGTTGAACTGAGGAGGAAAGAGACCTTCTTGTAGCATATCTCATTTAACAATTCAATGCGTGCTGCAAAGTTCTGCTCACTAATTCCAATATATTGTTGAGCAAGAGGAACTGGGCGGTAGCTAGAGTCAAAGAAAAAAAGTCCTGTTTCTGGATTCACTCTCAAAAATTGTGCAACCTGGTGACAATAGCCATAGCTTATAGACACTTCAGCATTCAGCATGTATAAATAGACGTAATGAACATAAGTGTATATTACTGGGATCAAACACCTCTAGATAATTAGGAAGAGTTGCCGAAAGGCCCACAATGCGTATCATTGTCTGAGTTGATTCAACCTGGATATTTTAAAGAAGATTAGAATAGGCGCGTTTTTTTTTGGGGGGGGGGGGATAGGTCAATCAAAGGCCCATGATCACGTGAAGGGAGTGAATGCTATTAAGTGATTGTACTTCGATCACCAAGTAATAGCATCAATAGTATTACTGCATAGATTAGTGCATAATCAAAATACTATGTAACATAAATGCCATGCATTGTTTCTCAAATATCCAAAAACAATTACATAGATCAATTAGGCATTAGTAAGGCTTGCGGCCTGTTAAAACCAATGCGGCTATAGCCAAACAAAAAGGAAAACATAACAGTTTCCTTTGATTCTTCCCCTCTTATACTCGCACAACATTACATTCTTAGCTCTAACAATATGCATGAAGTTCTTTTGTGACTGAAATGCTATCTTCATGAATTCTTCTAAGCCGTTAAGTCAGATGTTAGCCACTTTTTTGTGTTCAGGCCTTTGTCTCTAAAAGGGAGTCCTACTAACAATGGGATTGAAGAGCATTAATATATTGAGAACTTTGTCTTTTGTGTTTCTTCATTAAGAACAAAACTTAATACTATTTTTGTATTCATTATTTTATCTTCATGAATAATATTTCTTCTTTTATAAACCTAATAAAAAAATTGAAATATGATGCACTTCTTGTATGAAACTCATTTTTAAAAAAAAAGAATCAGTCACAAAGGCTTTACCTGACGTAAAGTCCTAGCAACTAGAGCCTCTATTACAGGACCTCTATCATCATTAAGTAGATGCACTTCGTCAATTATTAAAAGTTTCACAAGCATTGAGAGCGACATATCACTGCTCTTGCGAGTAATAACATCCCATTTCTCAGGTGTTGTCACTATCATCTGATTCAAACAAGGGAAAAATAAGATACTAAGTTCCCATTCCTGCAAAGAAAAACCTAAACCTGCAGTTTTGATAACAGGAAACCTGAGTTTCTTCAAGTTCACTTTTAGATAGTTGCATATCTCCAGTAAGCTCTCTGACGGTCATATTTAAAGGAGCTAACCGTTGGCTGAATGTTCTTGTCACTTCTGCAGCCAAAGCCTATTAATGACTATGTTAATAATAAACGACAAGGTTCAGAGAACAGAAAGAAAAGCTCAATGGAAACACAGAATGAAGAAGAAAGGCTTCCAGATACCTTCATTGGGGCAACATAAACTATCTTAAATTCTTCTTTGTGCAAGTACCCATCCCTGAAGTGCTGCCCAATCTGCATATAACAAAGAGAGTACATAATTGGAGGATAAAACATCCTCTGGGTAGAATTATTAAAATAACAAAGCATAGAATAGAGGGCATCATCAATACAAATAATAATTAATAACCTCTTACTGCACTACCCATCTAACAATGGACCTCAGAAGAAACACGACAACATAAATATATGTATCCTATTTGGAAGCCAAGCCTTATGTCATGGACCATCCCTTCATTTGAGAAGACCTTTCAGTCTTGAAACGAGAATGAATAGAAGTTTCAGGGCGATTTTTTATTATCAAAAGAAGGATTATAAATGAGAAGAGAGAAAAATACAAAAGAAAAAAATATCTTTCCTATCCTTTCATAGATCCATAAGGAACACCCAAAAGAACGCATTAGATTAATTGCATAAGAGGACTTGTCCCCAGAAGGTGTAGATGAAGAAACTACTAACATTTTTGTCGTTTTTCATTCAACATTCGGCCAGACATTTATTAGTTCAAGTATTATCCATACTTGCCAGGTTTTAGTTGTAGTAGCAGCTAGAGCATCAAACTTTTCAATATAATCCCTAGTTGCAGGCTTTCACCATATACTTTTCTTTTAGAAGCCAATTATTAGACATACATAATTCCATAAATTTATAAAATATAAGCAAAATGTAGTGCCGAATCCTTCTTCTGTTTCTTTCCTCCACGATGATCTTCTTGTTCTTTCAAGTTACAACACATTTTCAATTTTTCATCCCTCTTAGCAGAAAATAGATTTTCCTCTATCCCTCATATATTAACCATCAGAGTGCTGCGAAATTATCATTGCGGATCTTAACGAAAACCCACAAGTTATTCATCAGATTCAGAGCCTTGCTAACAGTCAAGCGAAATTTCTTGATGACTTCATCAATCCAAGTGATATACACTTCTTTTCTAGCCCAACATATCAGACCTCAAATCCAAAATCATTCCAAGTTACACACAGAAATACAAAATTGAATATACTAAAATTGATAACTTAACATTAGTCAATAAAGAGATGGAAGAACCAGCCTTTCTGATTATTTATCATTCATCTGAAAGATTGCGACACATAAGTAGTCACTTGTTACAAATTTAAGGAAATTTGTTGTGAGGATTGGTTTAGTCTATACCCTGAATTGCAACAGATTGACAAGGCATTGGACTTGATAATGAGTTGAATGTTGAACTATTAATTCAAAAGACAACGTTGAGGATGGTGGAAGAAAGTAAGGAAAACGCAAATCACAAAGCTTTTCTGAAAGATGTTGCATTTTTTTCCCAGTCAACAAAGATGTGGATTTTTTGGTAACATGGATATTGTCAAAAGTTTGGCATGTCATTTCATTGCATTCACATTAAGATAATAATCAGAAGAAAACATCAACTTAAAGCATTGATTTTAGGCAATGTGACTAATCATACAAAAGCTAAAAGTGTCAGCAAGAGTACATTAGAAGTGACTATTCACCTCATGTAGGATTGAAATCATAGCTATATTAGTTTTGCCAGCTCCTGTAGGAGCACACACCTGCAGAAACATCAAAGTCACTTACAAAATATTAAAAAGCATCAGTAAAACTCACCTTTATCTATTTTGCACTACTGATATTCTTAAACAGTTATTACTTGATACTCATCTTTGGTAGTCTGTTATTAATTTCCTGCAAACTTAAAAACTATAAGACTGGAGCAAAGATCACTCACTAGTATGTTTTCATTTGTGCCATAAACAGCTTGAAATATCCTGCTTTGTATACGATTTAGTGATTTGTAGCCATGGAAAGCAGCTTGAGCAAAGTCATCCAGCTCCCTGATCTCGATCTGAAAATAGATAATTGTAACAGAAATGCCAATAAGGAATTTCCTTCATTAACAAAGCGTTGCCCTTGAGATCATTTTGAGCTCGGGGGAGCAGTAGTTGTAAAATTTTCTATACAAGTAACAAAAGATAGAAAGTATGCAAAATGTGGATTTTAGAAGAGACAAGGTATCAGCCAGCAATTATTAAGACACAAAAAAGTTTCAATGCAAAGCAAACCATTCCTGAACCACAACATCAACTTCATAAATAAACTGCCAAGAGTTCAATCTCTCATTTCTTATGTTCATCAAGCATTTATAGACAGCAGCTGAAACTTATTTGCTCTTATGAATAAATCGATGCTTTCTCACAAAATTTATATCTATATATACCAGCTTTTCTCCAGGTTTCATTGGTGCCGTTGGTCGAGGAGGGATAATGACCTCCTCATAACCCTTAAAATGCTTCCTAACAGTTCCTTGAGGAAGAGCAGTGACAACCATTGATTGATTCTTATCACCAGAACCAATCACATCATCAATTATATTTTTCCTCACACTTGCTTGAAGTAAAGAAGAAAAGTCTGCTGCAGACAAGTCACCATCACCCATATGATCTATTCCACGTCTATTTCGCTTTTCCTCCTTGCGTCGAAGTTTGTCAATTTGCCTTTCTGACTCTGTTTGAACAGTTACCTAAAAATAAAATATAAGTTTGTATGAGATAGTGAGTTACTATAGAGTATAGACAAGTGAAGAAAATCTAAATGACAATAATTAACAAGGTCAATACCTGAGTCCCATAACTCGGCATTCGCAACTGAGCATTTGAAGCATTTTTGTCAGACTTCAGTACTGATAAGCCATGACGGATGGCATCAACAATCTCCTTTCGATGCTGCAATTAGACATTAAGCCAACTATAATGCAAGTAAATTCACCAGAATTCCAACACTTTCAAAGTATCCAGTAGATGACAAGCATGCATTTAGTATTGAAGTAGTTGTCAATTAACACAGTATAAACGCAGTTATTTCAAACCATGCAAAAAAAGTTTAAATATCCCAGGCAAAACCAACACTATTATATTTAAAAATTCAAATATCAAAACATATAAAGCAATCATTACATGAATAATCAGTGGAATATACTAAGATCCAGATATAGCCATCGATGTAAGCAAACAAATCAACCGTTGCCTCACCAATATAAGGTCTTGCACCATTTCAAATGCACTATCACCAACAACATCCAACAAATCTCCTGCTATCTTCACACAGGGGAAAAAAAAAGTTTAGACACTCATGTGATTTATATACCTAATAAAGAAGATTAACATCAAGCAATACCTCTTCTCCAGGCTTTTCTGAGTCAAGCACCCTACAAATGGTCATTGCCAATTCATCTCGAGATAGTTGCAAAACGCTATTCCTAACTATATTATCACATTCATCTCTTAACCAACTCAGGTTAAACTTTGCCCCATCCGGAATAGAATGTTCTGTGGGTCCAATATGACCATAATGTCCTTCTTGAACAGCTAGAGGAGCAGTGCCTTCGTAATCCATCATATCCTCAATGTCTAAAGTCACATCAATTAAGAAACGAGCTGGTGCTACAAAATTAAAATCAGCTC
The DNA here is from genome assembly GCA_963242795.1 of Inga leiocalycina. NCBI lineage: Eukaryota > Viridiplantae > Streptophyta > Magnoliopsida > Fabales > Fabaceae > Inga > Inga leiocalycina. Next base: position 6,815,689 of record OY725331.1, read on the forward strand.
CAAATTCTAATTCCTCACTGGCATCAGGATTTATTTCTATATTAATGCTAGGCTGCACTTTGTGTAGTGTCTGTGCAAGAGATGCAACTCGCCTCAAGTTGGCGTCAGCAACTGTATGGCCAAGGATTTTTCTCAATTCTAACCTGAAAAACAATTTCACATATCAGAAGTCAAGGTTCTCTAGCATATGCTCTGTTCTCTCTACATTCAAGACTAATAGAAAAATATATCAGAACTCAATATCATGGCATCCGCATTTAGTGAGATGCACATGACAGTATAAAGTATTCAAGCACACTAGGATGGAAGATAAGATATCCAAGTAATAAAGAGAACCATATACACTTGAACAATCACTTCGTTCTTGCAAAGCACAAACTTGAAATTCCAAATTCCATATTGCATTAATAATTAATAATTCAAAAACCCATTTGAATTCAGAAATTGTTCAAATATCTGGAAATGGAAAAACATGAGAAAATAATAGACAGCCCATGTAGTGCACAAAGTAAGCATTAAATCCCTTCTTCAGCCATTTTCTTTCAAAATTTTGGCAGCCAATAGCCCAGTACTCACTTCTTATCTGATATTATTCTATCAATATCATCCTCCTCCATCTGGCTGCTGAAAAGACGATAAAGAGTCAGCGCCACCTCGTGGAACTCCTCAGAGGACGTTTCTTCATCAACCAACTGCACTACCGCTCCTATAAACTGTTTGTATGCCTGTCGCACTTCTGATGAAGCTGCTTCACCAATAGATAAATGTAAACATCCTATAGTCCGATCATAATTCAGGGAATAATTGAACATACTAATTCGTCGCTAACAACTGCACATACCTTCTTCCCATTTATAAATGATCTTCCGTGCCAGTACTGAGTCATCAAGCGAGCTAGCAGAACTATAGCATAAAAATTAAAATCCAAGTTTTATTAAGCATTATACCGCACAATGAAACATGAAAGGAGCAAATTAACACTAGGCTAACGAAACTAAAACCAAAAGCATAAACCATTGAAGACTCAAAATTCACAATAGATGGCAAGCAAAATGGCCAGTCTGTGAATGAATTGCAATAACGTTATTGACGTTACTGTTTCACCACGCAAATTTTCTTAGGAATCGAACAGAACATAAATGAAAGCATAATCTGAAAAAATTGTTCTCTATATGGAAATTACTTGCGAGGCTCTCGATTTTGAAGGATATGTTTCCGGTGGAGATACGCCTGATCAACATCGAATGGGCCTCTGAGAGAATTTGTTAGCCGGGGAATCTGAATCAACATCGTTGAAAGTTAGCTCTCACAGCTCCTTGTGAAGGAATCAGAGAAGAAGGCGGATGGTAGAAGTCAGCAACGTTGATACCAGTCTCCACTCTCCAGCAACTGAGACTGAGAATCAAAGTTTTATTTTCGATTTATTTCATTTTGTTCTGGCCGCCTCATCTTGTATTGATCAGCAATGAACCCGCGCTCTTTCTGGAGGGAATTTCAGTCTATTTCCCTTTTTTTTTTTACAACATCTCCCTTTTTTCTTGAAAAAAAACTGTTTAAAAACACAAATTGTTTAGAAAAATCTCAGTTAAATACCTTTAATATTTGAAAATCTCAAATCATTTATTTCAATTTCTTTTTTTTATCAAAATTTATTTCAATTTCATTCATCTTAAATAATCCCTATTTTTATAACATTTTAAAAATATTTGTATTTTTATAACATTACCCACAAAAGAAAAGAAAAGGCCACCTCAGCCAGCCATCCTCGCCGACCATTGAAGCTTCGGCCGTGACCCCGGCGGCCACTCACCAATCACTGTAGGCCTAACACCAACGAAATTGTTTTTAAGATAAAAGAAATGTAACACTTTTATAATATTTTGCAACTTTTATTTTATAAAATTAGAGAAAAATCAAATTTCAGGTTTTTTGTCAAGGAAAATTATCAACAACAATGACAACTCTTATCCTACTAAGTGAGGTCGAGACACAAATAACACAAAATTATTGTGCTCTATTGAAAACCAGATCTTTAGATAAATTATAAATCAGAATATCTCACTTTATAACCTTGTTAAGTATTTATTTCAGTCTTTCTCGACCTCTTTTTAAATAACTCCATATTGTTTGACCAACCCTCTTCACTTGTGTCCTCAATACCTTTCTTTGAACATGTATGAACCACCTCAAACGATTTTCTACCATTTTCTCTTCAATAGATGCTATTCTAATTTGTCCGCCTATATGATCATTACAAATCTTATATTTTCTTGTCTGACCACACATCTATCTTGACATCCTCATCTCAGTTATCCTCATTTTATGTTTATGTTGTCCATTTAAAGTATTCACTACCATATAGCATTGTTGATCTTATGATAGTGCAATGAAACTTCCCTTTTATCTTAGTAGGTACTTTCCAATCACAGATAATTCTAATAGTTTTTTTCCATTTATATCATCCAGCTTAAATTCCATGGTTAATATTTCCATCAATTTAATCGTTAAGGAAAATTATATAACTGTAACAAATCTATTTTTTATCCTGGATATGTTTTTAAAATAATAATACTAAAAAGTTTTAAATTTTTTTAAAATTCATTCTAAAAACTTACTATACAAATTATATTAAGAGCCTAAAAACAAACAATAGAATCAAATAAGTTATTATACTTCCTTTTTGTCCTTTTATTTTTTCTTAGAACAATTACTTTTATCACTTGGAAAATATGCTTTATGATGTTAAAAATAACAAAAATGATTATTGAAAGCCACCTTTAAGAATAATTTATATTAATTCATTGATATTTAATTTTTTTTCAATAATTTATTAATTATTAATTATCAATTTCATCTAAAATAGTAATGAAGTGTAAGGGCCTAGCGGTAGAGAAGTACGTTCACACAAGCTTATATAAAACTTCTCTCACATACTTGCATCGCAAATCACACTGGGAAATCAATTTTTACTTTTAAAACAGGCACTAAATCTTACTTATAAAAAAAACAGGTACTAAATCTAAGACCCCCTTATTTTTCTGTAGCGATTGAAAAAAACTACTCGCAAAGATGAACAAGATAGTAAAGATATGAGTAAGAAAGCTAGTGAGAGAAAGAGTGGGCACACTAACCAGTCAATCAACCATGGCACTGGCCCTGATGATCCCATGGAGATGTCAAAAGAAGAAGATGATATCAAAGGGAGGAACATCAAAAGAATGTCAGACCAAGAGCGAGGGATTGAAGAAATGAGCAAGGCAAAGGTGGCCATATGGATACAACCATGGTGAAAGGTGGCAATCAGGTCACTAAAAGCATGATCTCATAGAAAGCTAAGCTATTGGGAGAAGAAGAGAAGGAACTTGATAGGAGCTTTGAGGAGCAAGTAGAAGAATGGCTTCAAGAGGAAAGGGAGACTAATCAGGCAATGACAAAGAAGCAGAGGAAAGTATTGAACTTAGTACCGTGTCTCAACATCCCAAACGAAAGGTTCAAAAAACTTTGCAAACCTTGGAAGAACGCTCTTGTACTAACAATGTTAGGAAGAAAAGTTAATTTGGTTATGATGAAAGATAGAATTAAATGGATGTCAAGATCTGAAAACTTCGATCTTGTTGGCTTACCTAACAATTATTTTGTTTTCAAATCACCAAAAAAATCCTTCTTTGCAAAACTCCTCTTTGAGGGTCCTTGGTTGGTTCAGGGTCACTATCTTGCAGTACAGAGATGGAATCCCAATTTTAATCTGTACTGCAATAAGGTTAAAAAAGTTGCAATATGGGTAAGAATCCCAACCCTTCCACTGCATGTGTATTCGGAGGATTGTATGCTTGCAATTGGAAATTTAATCGGTAGAGCTCTTAAAGTTGATTTAAACACTTTAGCTCACAAGGAAAGTGATAAGTTTGTGGTAGAGAGAGGGAAATTCGCCAAAGTCAGCGTTGAAGTGGATCTAAATAAACCACTTCAGTCCAAATTCTCTCTCAGAAATCGAATTTACATGATGGAGTATGAAGGCCTAGAAATTATATGTTTTAAATGTGGGTAATATGGACATACTCAAGAAACTTGCCACCAAAAGCAATCGGATCAGATGGCAAACAGAACGCCAACAGAGGTCTCGCCAAAAAATAGATCGCCGGTAGTAAGAAATGAGAAGGAAGAACGTATAATACCTCTAATGTATATACCAGATGTGGTAGTAGAGGAGGAGTATAGGGAATGGATGAAGGTCAAATCAAGGACTAAGCAGAGATTCCAAAAAGCTGATTCGGACATGAAAAGCTCGATGTAAACGGCGCCCAATGTTTGGATGAATGGACAGGTTAAAGAGAGAGGAGAAGGATCGCGTTTTCATATTCTGCAAAATTCAGAAGCAGAGTCGTTGTCTAAAGATAGGGAAGGATTAATCTTGAGAAAGAATATGGGAAAGCAATGGAAGAAGAAAGAAGTCGCAATAGGTATATTGGAAAAGAAGAATTTTCAGAGTGTGCAGAATTCTGACAGAGCAGGTCCGAGTGGAATAAAGGATGAGGGGAAGCAGATGGCTATGGAGATCTACGCAGTAAAGAGTCAATAGAAAGATAAAACGATGAAGCATGCTAATAAAAGGGAAGAGGCCAGTTCAGTGGGGTCAAACCAAATTAGGCCTGATATGACCTAAGCAGTTCACGCAAGCAATAATGGGCCAGGGGATAATGCAGCTAGGCCATTGAAAACAATAGTAGAGGGAAAGAAAAAAAGGTATTTCTAGGCCTAAATTAATTACTCCCTTGTTTAAAAAGAAGCAAACAGTACGGGCTCATCATTTGGTCTTTAGATCTGTGTCTATATCTGGGCCATTGGACATCAACAATGTGAATCACTTGCTAGAGCAGCAAAGAGATATTAAAAAGGAGGGACATGGTAATTTAGACACACATGATCAAATGTTTCAACAACACTTACAGGAGGAAAAACACAAAGAAGGCTGAGCACTAAACTGTGCCTGCTGAGACTCCTAAACCAGTTGACTCCCAAACTGTACCCGCCGAGCCTCCTGATTATTCTCTTATGCAAATCCAAATTTACGAAGAGGGCCACCAGGAAGGCTTGAATGACGTTTCAGTAGACTCATTGGAGGTCGGAGATGTGATTAACCACGATGAGGAGGCAACAATGGAGCTCTCTAATTCAGGCCATTAGCCTTAGGTCTCAGGTTCTTTTCTCTATCTCTTCTAATTTTTTTTATGGATATTATTTCTTGGAACTGTAGAGGCGCAGCCTCAAAAAATTTTTCAGGTAGAATCAGGGATATGCTCAGAGGTAAAATGTTAATATTCTTATTCTCTGTGGAACTTGTGTCAGTGGTAGTAAAACGGACAAAATTATTAGGTGTTTTGGTTTTAATGCTTGGCTTAGACTTGAAGCTACCAGGTTTGCTGGTGGGATTTGGATCCTTTAGAATGAGGAGGAGCTGAAGCTTCAGTATATCTCTTCCTCCACTCAAGTTATTCATGTTAGAGCTACGGCCAAGAACAATTATGTTAGTTTTTTGCTCTCATGCATGTATGCTGAACCTAATTGTATGCTGCGTCAAAACCTTTGGACTAATATTGTCAACTTCAGTGACTTGGTTAACGAGCCATGGCTGATCATGGGAGACTTTAATGCTTATTTGTCTACTGAAGATAAGAAAGGAGGCTCAACTCCAAATCTTCAATCTATGCATCATTTCAGAGATTGCATAATAAAGGTTGAATTGATAGAACCTGACTTTGTTGGAAAGCGATTCACATGGGAACGTGATCTCTTGAAGGAACGGTTAGATTGGGCCTTCATCAGTACTGATTGGAACCAGGCTTACCCTCTCACTAAAACTCATCATCTCAACAAATTTGATTCTGATCACAGGCATATTCTTCTCCGCTGCAATCTGGATAGGTCTCATAAAAGAAGGACAATGCCCTTTCGATTTCAGGCTGCTTGGTTTCTTGAAGATGGTTTTGCGGATGTGGTTAAAAATTGTTGGAGCTTAGATCAATGAACTGATAAAGTGACTAATTTTGCAAGCTCGGCAGAGGAATGGAATCAGAAAAAAGTCGGTAATCTAAATGAGAAGAAGAAGAAGATTTTAGAAGGATCGAAGGGGCTGAACGGGCAAGGGTAAGATGTGATAATCAATACCTAGCCAAAAACAGAGAAGGAACTATAAAAGGATTATAACAAAACCTTAGCTCAAGAAGAATTGATGGGGTACCAGAAATCCCGTTGTCAATGGCTCAAATAAGGGGATAAAAATAGTAAATTCTTTCACTCTACTGCTCTAATTCGATGAAAGAAAAATCACATTGAGGGCTTGAAAAGGGAGGATGGTAGCTGGACGTTTGATGAGTGTGAATTGAAGTACCTTGCCATTAATTATTATACAAATTTCTTTAGCAGTAGCGGGCTTTGTGTCAATCAGCTTATAACAAGCTTATGCTTTCCTAGATTGAGTGACAGGGATATGGAACAACTTCAAGCGCAGGTAACGAATAAGGAAACAAAAAAAGCGATCTTTGATTTGGGGGCCTTCAAGGCGTCAGGACCTGATGGTATCCAAGCTATTCTTTACCAAGAGTTCTGGCCTATAGTGGGTGAGTCCATTCTCTGGTGAGGGATTTCTTTAATGATCCTATGTCGGTCAGGGGCATAAATAATACTAATATTCTGCTCATTCCCAAGATAGAAAGCCCACAAACCATTATGGATTTCCGGCCGATATCTCTCTGTAATGTGAGCTACAAAATTATTACAAAAATTATTTCACATCGGCTTCAGGAGATTATGGGGAAGGTTATTGGCAAACATCAGTGCAGCTTTATAGCTGGAAGACAGAGTAGTGATAACATCATAGTGGCGCAGGAGGTTATCTATTCTATGAAGACTAAAACTGGCGAGATAGGTTGGATGGCAATCAAGGTTGACTTAGAGAAGGCTTTTGACTATCCTGAATAGGGTTTTATGCATGATACTCTTAGAGTGTTGGGCCTTGAGGAAAAATTGTGCGAAGCTATCATGGCATGTATTACCACCTTATCTTCCCAAACTCTATGGAATAGCCAAGTCACTCCTACTTTCAATTCATCTAGAGGCATTCGCCAGGGGGATCCAATCTCTCCCTATATATTTACCCTGTGTATAGAGCAACTAAGCCATATAATTCAAGATGCTATTGACAATGGCACGTGGACACCGATTCAGCTGAACAGAGGAGGACCTCGTATTTCTCATCTCTTTTTTGCTGATGACCTCATTCTGTTTGGGCAGGTTTCTGAAAGTCAGGTAGAGGGGATGTTAGATTGTATCCAGAGGTTTTGTGAGGCTTAGGGCAAAAAATGAATCGAAGTAGGACAAAAGTATGTTTTTCAAAGAATATTAACTTCTCCAGAGCTTTAAGTATGAGTCAGAGTACAGGAGTAAGCCTTACAGGGGATTTGGGGAAATATCTGGGAATTCCTTTGATCCATAAAAGAGCCAACTACATTACTTTTACGCCTATCTTGGATAAAACTAGGAAAAAGCTTTCACGGTGGAAAATGAGATATTTGAACCTGGCCGAATGTGCTATACTTGTTAAAGTAGTCTTAAATGCCTTGCCATCGTACTACATGCAGACAATGTTGTTACCCAAAGGAATGCTGAAGAAATTAGAAAAAAAGAAGCAGAAACTTCCTATGGGGGGAAGAAGATGATAGAAAGAAACTTCATTTGATATCTTGGGAACAAATAACCAGAGATAAGAAAGACGGAGGCCTTCGGATCTGAGAGATGGGCAAACAAAATGAGGTTTTTTTATGAAGTTATGTTGGCACCTTATAAACAGCAAAGATGCTCTATGGGTTAGGGTTCTTCGATCGAAGTATAGATGCGGCACTAGCTTCATGCTGAGAATTCAAGGCAAGACGAACTCATCCGTGACTTGGAGAGGTATATGTGCTGTATGGGAGAGGTTTAGCAAAGGCGTAAGAGTCAATATTGGGAATGGAAATTCGACCTCTTTCTAGCATGATAACTGGTTTGAGATGTATAAACCTTTAATTGAACTTATTCCGGGTTATAAAGCTTTTGTGGATAGGGAAGACAAAGTAAGTGATTACATTAACCAGTTGGAAGAATGGGATAGGGAAAAGCTTTGCCAATGGCTCTAGCCTTATGTTACTGATCGACTTATGTGCGCCCACCCACCTCGTAAGGAGAGGGGTGAGGATCAGTATTATTGGAAGCCTTCTTCGGATGGTTATTTTTCTGTTAAATCTGTATATTATTTTCTTTCTGCAGGTACTCGCACTGTCAGAAAGCCATTCTGGAGGACACTGTGGAGATGCTCAATACTAAAGAAGATCAAATCCTTTATGTGCTTAGCCTCTCATGATCGACTGCATACGACAAAGTTAAGAACCCAGAGAAGCCTTCTGGATTCGACAAGTTGCCCCTTCGACAGTAACCAAGAGGAGGACATGATGACATGCTTAGAGATTGTGGGAATGCTCGGGAGTGATGGATTGCTTTAATTTACCCGACCTTGTGGGATAAATTCACATCCTTACAAGGGAGATAGTGGATATATTGGAACCTAAAACATGGATTTGGCAGAGATTTTACGAGAAAAGTCAAATGGGCTTCTTTGTTTGGTTATGTCTGTTGGGATATATGGATAACCAGATGCAGGAAGGTCTTTGGCGGGGATCTTGAGTTTTATTCACAGGATGCACATGCCAGCTTTTTTCGCGCTAGTTGGAATCAAGATCTTCTTTCCTAATGTCAGTTTTACTCTCACCAGTCATCTGAAAAATAGAGTGTAAGAGACAGGCAAGCAGGCTTCGTACACTTGGAGGTAGATGGATCGGCTATGGACTCAGGTCAATGCAGCTGCGAGGGAGTTTTACGTGATATGAAAGGAACTTGGCTTGGTGGTTTCACTTGTAAGCTGTTAACAGTTCCTCCTACAATCACAGAGATTTTAGCAATTATTCAAGGGCTTCAGATTTGTTAGAGCAGAGGCTACAAAAACATTTTGATTCGCACTGATTATATTGAGGCTATCAATTTGTTAACGAGAAGTGGAGAGCAATACCACCTTTTCAGTGTTATTATTATAGAAGCTAGGTTATGGTTATCTAGGAATTTGCACGTTTTGTTGAATTATATTCCTAGGGAACAGAATGGGGATGCTGATCAACAGAATAGGGATGCTGATCATCTTGTTAGGTTAGGGCATACTAATGCGGGGGTTTTTGTTTTCTTTGATCAACCACCACCTTCGTTAGAGGAGGCGGTCATTGATGATTGATATGGGGTTCCCCTTGACTCCTATTTTGTTTTGTATTAGTTTTAGTTGAGACTTAATGAATTCCAGATTTCATTCAAAAAAAAAAAAAAAATCTAAGACCCCCTTCCTAGTTGCTTGATTTCATCCTTCCAAATGTATGATAATCGTCTTCATCGAGATCCCATGCTCCATGTATGCCTAATCAATGTCTCGTGCACCAAAGCGAAATGGGCATCCCTTGAAGCCATCATGACTGTTTGAATTAACTGTAGAAATTATTGTTCTAACGTAATTTACAGTATATGAGGTAAGTATATGAGAGGAGTTTTGTTTCGACTTACGTGAACGTGCTTTTTGAATGCTAACTCAATCAAGGACATCATATTGTGGAACCTGAGAAAAATCCAAATGTGGTGTGCTTATAGTCAGACTAATTAACATAGACAGAATTCTGGCCCATGGCCTCATTGCGCTGCTTCGTCGCATGCTTTCTAGAACTACCTCCAATCTCTGAAAAGCTTGTTTGTATTGTGTAGACTCTTCATCATCTCACTGGTGAGGAGTTTGAAATCTTACGCCAACTTGATATGAAGGCTAGAGGACAACAAACACAATAATGATTTTCTCAATATTCCTTTGTTAAAAAAAAAACAGTGAATTAGCAACAAAATTTAATAATTCTATCTTTAAATAGACTATTACTAATTAATTAACAACGAAATGTTTTCGTTAAGCCAATTTAGTGGTGGGCATGTTGGTTAGTAAAGATCGCCTGATAGATGGGCATGTTGATTTCTTGAATAATCTCAAGAATTAGCCCAAAAAATGTTGAAGCAAGCTTGTAGTCCATAGTCTTGAGGATGAATGTTGAAAGACTCGGGCAGAATCTCTCGTGTAATTGAAAAATCTGGATGGTCTCTAAAAATAATAATAATACAAAAATAACCTCGGGGAATAGTTTGGCTCACACTTAAATGAGAGAGGATACTAACTCACGTAATTGTTGTTTTATACTTTTATAGCACGATCCTGATGAACCTCTTGTCACAGCTTCTGCATTGTGGAGCTACTAGCTGCTTAACTAGTCTAGCTCTTTCATTCATCTCTCTCAGTTTTTTTTTTCCTTTTTCTTCTGCATTTTTTTTGGTGAAACCTCTCAGTTTTCTTTTATCGAACTGGTTTATATATGTGTGTGGGACCAACTTCTGATCCCCGCCCATTTTCTGTATGTCACGGTCCAAACTAGTGTCATTATTCGTGGCTAGTACAGTTCAAAATTACAATGAATTAGGTGGCCCCCCAGACCCCCCGTAGTAAATTTCGCAGCTGCATAAGCATGTTTGTTTTGACTTAAAAAAATTTATAAGTTGCTTTTTACGTAAATCGAGACACAACTCCTCTCACATACTTACTTCGTATACCGTAAATCACTATTAAAAAGCAACTTATAAGCAATCGAATCGCTCAACCAAACATACCATCTCCACCACCCATGCTTTTTATCTGTGGTCGCACAATTGTACTTTTTCACTGCTTATTCTTTATACAGTACAAATGGTTTGTAATTACATAAAGAATCACCTCCAGGCTCCAACCAAGACACAGGCTTATTATTCATTTTAAACTCTGAAAAAAAAGGGTCCCATGATCTATTCTAATTATTTAACTAATTTAATCAACCTTCCAGCTATTTTGGTGAGTTTAGACTTTTAGACCCTAGGAAGGGACGGTCAAGAAAAATGCTCAATTTGAACTTGGTTCACTTTGGATACCGAAAGCTGTAACACAAATGAAAGCAATCGAAAAAAGAGATACAACGGCTACACATTCTCTGAGGTCAGTTCCCTGCTTGAGGTCTCTCCCACTGGGCAAAGCTTTTGCGAGTCCCCGTGAGACTGTTCCTATTGGGTTCCTTGCTATATGGTAAACAAAAGAAGGAGCGTGATAAAAAAAAAAAAAAATTCACCACTATCTAATTAATTAATTAGATGGTAAGCTTTGAGTCCGCGAAAGATTATTCTTATGCGATTTAGAAGTCACATGTTTAAATTTCAAATCCCAAAAGTAGTTTTTTTTTTATGATAATAAAGCTATATATATTTATCTCTTTCCATAACATTATGCATTGGGTTGGCTTTTTTATCTAATTAATTAATTAATAATTAATAAATATTCCATTTGATCCTAAATATAAGACAGAGTTGATTTTTTTTAAAGAAATTAAGGAAACTAAATAAATCATTTAATCATATCATAAGTTGTATATCATTAGATTGAATATTAGTTTATTAATTAAACTATTTAGTTTAGAGAAAAAATAAAAATATTCTAAAATAATTTAATTAATTTACTTAATTTTTATAAAAAATTTAATTTTATCCCATATTTAAAATTGTAAGTAACTAATATTAACCTGAAGGTAATGGCTTGAATTCAAAACTGGCAGAAAAAGTTGCCCACAAGCCGACACCAAACGGGGCCACTACCACGCCACCGTTTACACCTTTACATGAATCTCCACATGTTTTATATTTTGTCTTCGCATCCTTCCCCCACACTCTCATCTGATCTCACTCTGTTACGCACCCACCACCATTGTTCCCTCTTCCTCTTTTTCTTCTTCTCACACTCTCTTAGCTGTACCTCTCTTTCTATTCTCAGCAATCTCTCTTTGCCCTCTCTCTTTTTCTCACCATTCTCTGTTCTTAGCCGTTCTTCTTCTTCCTCTTCCTCTAGTTAAGCTCCCATGGCTGCTCTGGCTCTCGCACTGCTTCTCTTCGCCTTCACTGGTTCCACAAGTAAGTCTTTGAAGCTTATTTATTGTTTTTCATTTTCCCCACATTTTCTCTGTGGGTTAAAGATCTTATCTTGTTTTGAACTAACTTGATCTGCTTGTGACATTATCACTTCTGAGGAGCTCTTATGGTTTTGATCTCTTTCTCTCCTCTTCTTTTTCTCACTGAGTATTTAAAGACGAGGCCTTTACACTTTCTTGCTTCATATTTTTGTGTATTGTTAGTGTTAGTGTCACTCACATTTCTTCTTTTTGAATTTGAAAGGTGCTAACTGGTGTGTTTGCAAAGACGGAAGTGAACAAATCCTTCAAAAGACCTTGGACTATGCTTGTGGAGCTGGGGCTGACTGTAACCCTATCCATCAAAATGGGCCTTGTTTTCAACCTAACACCGTTAGGGCTCACTGTAACTACGCCGTTAACAGTTTTTTCCAAAAGAAAGGTCAAGGCCTAGGGACCTGTGACTTCGCCGGAGCGGCCACCGTTACTGCATCTGACCCCAGTAAGTCTTCAAAGTTTAAACCTTCTTCATTTTTCTCTTTTCTTTACTTTTTTTGTGAGTACTATACATTGCTTACCTTCTCTAGTCACTAAAGAACCCTAGAATAGAAACTAGAGGTAACTGGGCTGACTCTTCTTCTTTTTTTTTTTAAAAAAAGAAAGTTTAACCTTTGTTATGTGATTGTTGATGACAGGTGTTTCTGGTTGTTCCTACCCTTCAAGCGCGAGGTATGTGTTTTGATCTACATTTCTTCTTTGTTTTCCTTATAGCTTGGAATGTGATTCTTCCAACCTTTTCAATGAGGCATTTTTCTTTTATTTAGTTTGATGATGTGGGTGCTTGATCTAAGTCTTGTTTTCAAATTCCATTGATTTGTTTTCCACAAAAAGTGGTCTTTTTTGAGGGGATGGGATAGGAAGATTAGCTCGGCATATTCGCAGCTTATAAAGTTTATAGATGGTTAGCTTTTTGCCATTTCATTTTCTCACACTGCTTTGTGATGTTGAAGATGGCGATATATTAGACAAAGTGACGCCATGGGATAACTTTCACAGCAGTTTTTTTTTTAAAAAAGGAAAATATTATCGAGCATTATTTAACTTCAAAGAAACAGTGTTTAATTTCCATGAAAAGGATGACGTGATCAAAGCGATAAAGCTGTAAGCGGTGGTTTTTTTTTTTGAAAAAAAAAAATCCACAGAAGCGGTGAGATTTTTTTCTTTTGGCACATTTCCAACATTCTAGAGCAAACTTCGAGCAAAAAAAAAATACAAATTCTAGTTCAAACGAAAATTTTCGTTAGAACCAACGGAAGCTTAAAAATTATGTATAGTAAAATGCTTAGGTTTAAGTAAAAATATTTTCTCCTTTTTAATTGGGCGTTTTTCTTTTTTTTCTAAGGCCAACAAAAAATTCGTACATGTATTCTAATATTTTTTTTAACCTCCACTTTCACTAAAAAATTTGCTCCCCTCATCCTCCGTCACGTGGTCCCATGGTGATGAGCAGCATATTTTAAATGAGTATTTTCTTTTATTTGTCCTATCTTGAAGTTTAGGCTAACAAATATTTAGCTCTTGTACGCCATAAAGTATAAAAAATATTTTTATACTTTTTAACAGGCGTTTTTCATTTTTTTTAGGCTAACAAAAATGGGTATATTTCTTGTTCAATAAAAATGCTGTTTAATTTCGTATCTGTATTCTAATTTTTTTAACCTTCACTTTCACTAAAAAAGTTTACTCCTCTCACCCAGTCATCCTCCTCTCACGTGGTCCCGTGGTAATGAACAGTATTTTTTAAATACTATTTTATTTTAATTGTCCTATGTGGAAATTCCATGATTATGCCCCATTGCCGTCTGTCTATTTATTGATGAGCTTGGCTGTTTCTGTAAGACTTTTAACATCACTAGAGATTTGCAATAATTGGGATTCCATACCTTTTCGGTTAAAAGCTTGAACCTCATTAGTATTAATAAAAAGTCCATCATTACCGGTTCTTGGACACCAAAAAGAACTAAAAAAAATAAACAAAAGGGACATTTTTGTTATTTCGTTCAAATCGGGCTGCCTTTTGATAAGTACCAAACCAAACCACACCGAACCAAGCCAGGAGAATGGTGAGAGTACAATAGTAGTGTTAAGCGTGACCCTATAGGGAAACCTCGTTTCAAGATTCAATCTTTTTATGTTGAGATTATTGTGATTTTGATTCTGATGACAAGGGAATAGGTAAAAAGCCAGATAGATAGGTGTACCTCTGCTTTTGAATATGAGCAAAAGTTAAGATAAAAAGTCCATGTTTTCTTGGTTAGTGTGATGACTAGCCTCTCTCGACACCTCATATAGGAGCAGCAAGCAGCCACTATAGCCTGGACTTGGGCCCTCTTTGATTCGTCTTAGTTGCCACACTAGCTCATGGGGCTGGGGACCCTACATCCTCTAGGGCCTAGGATGAATGTTAATGAGACATATTAACCCAAGATAATCATTATTTATCATATGATCATATTGAGCAGGGGTTTTTTAAGAACTTTGTCCCTAATATTTGTATGTTTGTGCGTTTGTTTTTATGCTTATGTTCTAGTACAAAGATCTGTGTGGTGTTGTGAACAAAACATCTGAATCATCTTAGGTTGAGTGCCCACGGTGTTGCTGGAAATGATTCTAGTTTTTCACCAAGAAGGAGCTTTGTTTTGTTTAAAATAGTCTTCAGCTGCAAGTTAAACATAGAAAGAAATCTATTTTTCATAGATAAAACTCTTGTGCCTGTGCTGGTTTTCTGGTTTATATAGAATAGAGCTTCTTCAATTTTCATAACATGTTTGTTCTGCTTGATTGATTTTACATGTTTCAGCTTATAATCTCCTGCAAGTATGACTCTTCTCCTTAGCTTCTCTGCCTTCATGTTCTGCATAATTCATGTTGTATCTATCTAAGTTTCCGCATCAAGACACAAGCTAAGATTGCTGGTTGGTTTGAACCTCACTAGCAATAACAGGCCTTATTGTGCCACAACATGCATAATAAAAAGATGTAAAATTGAAATTACTAGCTTTTAGTGGTTTTAGTTCCTTGATTGAATGTGGACTTATTTTTTCCCCTCATCAGTACTGCTGGCACTACTACAACTCCTACAACTGGGACAACTACACCAACCTCAGGCACGACCTCTCCCTACTCCGGGACTGGAATGCCGTCCACAACCACCGGCTCTGGCTCTACCACTACTGCCACGCCTTATGGTGCGACGCCTGGGGTATTAGGAGGAATTGGCAATGGCATGGGACCTACCGGAGCTGGCATGACCACTGATGACACCAGCGATAGTGGGCTGAGACTTGTGGACCATATCTCAGTCCTCTTTTTCGGGTTCATGATGATGATGATGAGACTCTAGTAAATATTGGAAGGATGAGATCGCAGTGAGTGGGATACGACTCTGGCCGTCATCAACGGTGGGGTTTACATGATGCTGTGTTTCACTGTGCAGGAGTGAGTGATTAACTAGGTGTTGAACTTGAACTAGGAACAAAAAAACGTGAGGTTTTATAATGAACTAGATTCGGTACTGTTATCTTCGACCTCATGGGCCTTTTTTGATTCTTTCCAAGTAGTAGTTCTATGGTATGGTGTTGCTTATGGGACTCTCGTCACTCTCTTCTGCTCTCTCTCTGTCTCTAATTTTCAAATTCTCTTCATGTACATCTTTTGGATCTTCTCTCTGAGGTTAGTAGTTAATTACTCCGATAACAGCTTGGTCTCATTCCTTGTCTCTCTTTCTGGCATGGACACCTAAGCATTTCATTTTCTTTTCTTTTAAATAACCTACCTATTGTTATCTCTGGTTTTTTCTTGGGTAAGTCAGATGTGTTTAAACTTTCAAAACATTATATTGTAATAATTTTGGCTGAATGCCTGAATCTAATGAGAAATGAGTGAAAAGTTTTGTTTGAAAATGTTTCAAAAAAAGGAAACACATAACATGCTTGTTTGGCGAAGTTCGAAATTAAAAGTATTTTTTTACATGAATCAAGATAAATTTTTTTTTATTTATTTACATTATATATTGTAAATTATGTTTGAAAGGTTATGTTTGAAAACACAATTCGTAGCACCGATGCTTGCATAAAGATGGATCTGGTATCTCTCTTTTGCCCTAAAAGAAGAAAAGGTTCTTTTCCTTCTTATGGATCGTTGAATTAAAATTTTAATGATCCAAATTTGATATATTATAA
This sequence comes from Inga leiocalycina, assembly GCA_963242795.1. Taxonomy (NCBI): domain Eukaryota; kingdom Viridiplantae; phylum Streptophyta; class Magnoliopsida; order Fabales; family Fabaceae; genus Inga; species Inga leiocalycina. The sequence continues at coordinate 6,832,016 of OY725331.1, forward strand.
AAATATAATAATAATAATATTTTTATAATATATTAAATTTGGACCGTTGAAATCTTGATCCAACGGCTCATAGAAAAAAAAAGTTCTCTTTTCTTTTAAAGCAAAAGACCGAAGCCTGTTCTGAATAAAGACACCCTCGCCGATAAAATTTCCAATCCAATCAGAAATGTTATAAAAACTGATGCTTATAATTCATGAATATGCAGGATGGCAAGTTAGTTTTTTGGACTCCCTCGACAATCAATTCTTAAATACTTATGATATTTTATTATTTTGAGTAATTATTTTATTATTTACTTACTCAGAAACTCAATATATATATATATATATATATATAGCAGCCCCGCCAGGACGGAAAAAGACGAAAACAGCAAGAGAACAGTCTGGAAAATGGGGTCACATGTCAGGCAAGATTTGCAGAAGGGCCACTATTTATGGTTATGTGGGAGAATCTACATTACAAGTGTGCGTGGCTGTGTTTCTTGTCATTTGGCCGTTGCATCATTTTCATCATAAACACCCCTGAAATAATTTAAATAAATAAAAAATAACAATGATATGCAGAATCCACATTACAATTTTTAAATTCTTAATATTTATGCATATCACGTGCTGCCCCATTTTGATTGTCTCCCCTTAAACCCTCTCCGTATCAAGTTTGTTCGTTCTTTCTTTCTTTTTTTTAAAAAATAAATAATTAAATTAGGTTATGAGTGTAAAATATTTTTTTAAATTAGACTTTCAACCTGATATAAATCAAGGTGTATTGGACCACATGATATGAAATATTTTCAGTAACAATTTTCTTCACACGCAATACTTGAATATAAAACTTTGCTTTAGGTCTTCAGGGAAACAAATTTAAACTTAAAAGTATTTTGTTGGCCTTCTTGTTTTAAGTTATTAGCTTGGTGACCATTTTGAATGTACATGATTCAATTTGTACCGTTGCACAAGTGGCAGCTGAGCTGCTCTCTCTGAAATTTTGTCTGCCTACGTTTATACGTTATATAAAACTACATGAATATTGAATATGCTGCTGAGATTTTAATATCATGACTCTCTCTCTGTCTCTCTCTCTCTCAAAAACATAATATTTTTTTCTACTACTTATTATATTATTTTTAATGAATATGCATGCATACATGTGTGTCTCTGAGAGAGAGAGAGAGAGAGAATTAACAATACAACTCTTTAGATGAAAATTAACAATACAACTCAATTATATTATCAAACATCTGCTTAACAAGAATCACAACTAAGAAGTGGGACCACCCACTGAAAAATATAATTAGCAAAATTGGAAAGCTTGCTATGAGGGATTGAAGTGTTACGTTTGGAGAAACGAATAATTGTTTTGATTAACTGATACAGCAAACGCATCACATGAACGATTATAATGGAATTTCAAGTTCAAAGTTGATTGTCTCCTCATCTACACGACTTGATGCGTAGCATTGTACTAGACCCAAAAATAAAACTTTAACTTATTGAACTAATGATTTAATTAGTAGTAGTAATAGTGCCTATTTAAGTACACGTTCAAGAAGTACATTCATGAAAGCTGAGACAACTTCTTCCACATACTTACATTATATATCGTAAATCATATTGGAAAAGCAGCTTCTACTGCTAACCCAAACAGACACTTGCTGGTATATTTGTTTGTAATTTTTTTTGGACAAATGGTATATTTGTTTGTAATGGAATCCGCACATGGTGTGTTTATTTATAGGCAAATGGTGTGCGCTAACTAGTTCAGTGGTACTCCATAGCTTTTGTTGCTCTTCTGAAATGTTTGGTCATAAATAGAAGCAGCTCGTGTGTATCAGCAACCAGTATCATTGAATGTGAGGACCATTATGTGACTTGAATAAATAATAAATTTAACATTAAAGAAGTTACTGGATGTTTGGCATAGCGATTCAAGAGGGCAGTCGCACATTTTTAAGAAAAAAGTCCAATGGGTATATTTGAGATTGTTTGGGAGAGCGTTGATAACCACTGTACTTTTATAACAAAGGTGGCTTTTTTCCAAACCCCATTAAACACAGCAGTGGAGAATTATTGTTGACTAATGATCAGTGCAGTGCAGCAAGTGTGTGGGGCCATCAAAAAATATTAAAAACAGTTTATACTTTATGAAAAAGGAAAAGACAAAATGCAAATGGCTTTATGCGATGTTGTGGGGTTTGTATGGGAAAAATTTGTTTGAATTATATATATAAAAATTGATGAATTTAAATTTTTTATGTAAAATCATAAAAATTTAAGTATCCCAGTTTATATTCATAAGATATTAAAATGTCACTTATTTTAAAATTATTAAAAGAAAAAATGTAAAAAAATTTGAAAAGTTGGGTATTAAAAAAAGGGTTAAGGTACAAATTTGTTCCAAAAGTTTTTGCTGAAAATCAATATTATCCTGAATATTTTTTTAGGTTCAATAATAATTATCACAATATATTTTTATTTTTTTTCAATAATAATTTCACCTTTTTTATTTTATCAAATTTTTTTAATGTTTTTTTACTTCAATTATCACAATATATATATATAACTAATATATATACATATATAATATTTAATAAGATTCATGCTCTTTTCAGTCATTTCCCATCTAAACGGGCTTTTCAAACTCTAATCCAACCAGGTTCAAGATTAGAAAAAAAGTTACTTCTGCTCCCGCTAATCCAAACACAAATCACATTTATTTTTTCACTTTTAATCCTACCTTACTTTTCTAAAAATTAGATGGTAAAAAAAACTACTTCTCCACCGCTAATCCAAACGGACACTTTGTTGTTCTCTTCCACCACAACCCACCTCAACTTCTTAGAATTTAGCGCCTCTAATTTGATTTCCTCTAATACTCTCAATTATCCCTCCTTTTGAATACTCCATTTTTCTAATTTTTTTCCTTTCTTCTTTTAATCATTAGATTCTAAATAAAATTGGTGACATTTTGATAATGATGTATTTGTTTCAATTTTCAAAAAAAAAAATCATGTCCTCTCACTAATAATATTAACAAAAAAATTTGATTTATTGTTCAAATAAGAATATTTTAAAAAAATTAATAAACTTCAATTTTAATAGTGCCTGATTATTCTTAAACATTTCATTTAGCTTTTTATAATTTATAAAATTTTAATTCAATTGCTATTGCTAAAATTTTGGAATATTTATTTTTATCCGTATCACTATTAATGACTAATTTTTTTGATACTATTAATAACTAATTTTATATTCTCTCAATCTTCAAGAAATGGATAGTTTACATCAATATAAATAAAAAAAAATATAGAGCAAACAATAAAGCAAAATTTGTCATGAATATAAACAGTTGTGGATGTCAACCTTCCCCGTCCCCATTACCACTTCAAGTTGGTCAAGTAACTCATTAGCGCATTACTTTTGCGAGTTATTTTTCCACTTTCATAGACAAAAACACTCTTTTTCATGTCTCTAGTCTACCTTTCCTATACGTCCAATGCTTTTCAAGTTAGTTTATTACCCCACGCAGACAAGACAATATTGATAAAAATATGATAATAAGAATTCAACTTGATGAACTTAATCGCAAAACTTTAATCCAAGGCCTAAATGTTATTTTTTCCATTGATTTTCCTGAGGTTCAAACATTTCTGGGTTTACACTTGGATTTTCTCTCCATGTATATGTCTGCGAATTTCAGTATGATACCGCAATCCATCCATCTTGAGGGGAAAAAATGGTTGGGAAGTAACACGATTGAATCAGAAAACGTTACCCAACCTCTCGTGCAGGAGATTTATTCTTGTCCACTGATAGTGTAGCAACTTCTTGAAAATTTTCACATGCATCTCTTTCATTAAAATGATCTCTGAGAAATTCCACAGCCATGAATGTCAGCGCAGAAGCAGGAATATACCATGTAATCCTAGGAATGCTCCCCTTAAACATCCCCTTCATGCCTTCCATAGCCCATATATTACGGATCGCATCCAACCAACCATTATACCTAGGACAACATAAAATAACATAATTACCAGCATCAATTTAGCCCAGTCCCTCAGAAACAAGAATAACCCCCAAGTTCATGATCATTTAAAGGAAAAGAACACGGTAAGTATCCTGATGACAAGTCAGCACCAGGGATAAATTGAATGAACAGTCACAGAATTGGCCTGCTACCTTGTAGTGGAACCCTGCACTTGCAATCTTGTTTTGATGACATCCAAGGGAGTAGTGAGATAAGCACCAAGACCTGAAAAGGATCATTTCGCATCACATATTATTAATCCTGAACAATTTGCTAATTGAAGGGAAGTATAGGACATACCACCAGCTAAGCCTCCTAACACAAGTCCCTCTAAAGAACTGTTAACATGCCAATTTGAGCTTGATATCCATCTTTGCTTCCCATATTCTGTCAAATCTTTCATAGCTTCGTAGAACATGACCTGTAAGTAAAAACGCTTAGCTTCAAAGCAGGGGTGCAAAAGCAATAAACCATGGTAAATTTATGGTTCTTTTTCTGGAGTCAAGCCATCACTAAAGTGGTTCTTCATAGAGCGTGAATACACTAAAACTATGGGCCATGTATATACCATCAGTCCAGCAAATGGGACATCCCTTGCCAGAGTAGACCAGTATCTGCCAGAAACAAGAAAAAAGAATTATATTTACGCATGAAATCGAGAGAAGAGGAAGAACAAATTCAGACTTCAATGATTCACACATAAAAATGGATATCATGAGGATAAATACAGACTACAAATAAATGCCTCCATCTATTTGCAAGCGTGAAAAGCCTCAAAAATCTTATAGCAAACTGCCGTGGGTCTTATGAAAACTAAAATATATGCAATGCATGATCATGACACAGCATGAAGGGGGTGGCTTGGTTTGGGCCCAGGATATTATGCTGACTAGTGCACCATTTCCAACAACTCTCCAGATGAAAAAGGTGGCCTCCAATGGCAATATGCTAAATAGGGCTATATTACACCATTAAAATAAATAGAGAGCTATTCTAGTTACCCTGCATACAAACCCCTTAAGCCCTGCACTTTCCATATCGAGCAACCAGCATGAAACATCCCTGTATAGTAACCATAAATTTGAGTGCTAGGCTTCTTCGAAACACTATCTTTGATAATGATAGAATTCCAAGATGAGGTTGTGCCTTGAACCTGCATGCGTAGCTTGATCACTTCGCATGGAACATACACAAAAGAACCAAGTGTATCTCCTGAAAGTATCAACAACAAGGCAGAAATTGAGCCCTTGGAGGTATACTCAAATGCTCATGATTGTAAATACATAAAATACACAACAACAAGCATTGCTGCCAGCAATAAGAACATTCTGACCTGAAAATCTAAAACATATTTGAGACATGAGATTGGATAGCAATTCAGAAGTTATTCTAGCAACACATAATGACAATTTGTGACTTAGACATGTTACAAGTCCAATCCTATGCATTCCCATCAGTAACTCCTGAAAAATATGCAACCTTTGGAACTCAAGATGATATAAAAATAGCTGGACTTATGGAATCCAGACTTACCACCAGCTCCAGCAATGAAATGTGCCCAGTGGCCACCAAGACTAGGGTGTGTGTCCTCAATCCACTTTTTAGTGGACTCTATGACACCAAAATATGTTGCGCCAGTAGCAAGAGACCCCATAACCCCTGGCGTTATACCCCTGTAAAAGCCTACACAATTCAAATCAATCATGGAGAATAAATATTTATAAAGCACAAACCTTTGTGCCTAAAAATATTTGAGAAAATATTGACCATATATTTATCAGTAAATTAGCATGATGAGCGTTTAAAATCAAAATCAACAAACACTAGAGCCAAAGAATTGACAGTTATAACTCAAAAAGGCATACCTCTTAATCCATCAGCCTGCCAGACAGACCGCACCATCTGTAGTATGTTCTTCTGATTCTAGATGATAGGAATGAAAATCCAAAAAAAAGAAGGATTTAGCTTAAACTAAAACACATGACACAACAATGTCCATGTAGGTTTTGTTGCTAAACTTATAAGAAACTATCCACAGCAATGTTTGAACAAGTATCAATAACTGTAATGTCCGAAAGTATTTGCAAGCTGGCATTTTACCTGAATTCCATCAATAATTGCTTGACTTTGCATTCGTGTTTTAATGGTGTCCACTGGATGCATCATCCCTTCACCAAAAGCCCCAGCAATAGCTCCCCAAACAAACTCTCTCCAGACTTCAATGACATCAATATAATACAAATAAGATAATTTATTCTTTTTAAATGAATTTCTATACCAGGGAAAAAATGTTCTCATGACAATAAGCTTTGCTTGAAAGAAATGAAAAGGAGATAGCATAAACAAACATTTATAATCATTTTTCATTCTTTGCACCATCCAACCAAATCCCAAAATAAATCTTATGAACCATCGAAGCCCCTGCAAAAGGGCCAGCATCTTTCCATGCGGTTTCTAGAATAACACATCATTGAACTTCATGTCATATTATAAACACATTTTTCACAAAATAAATAATGTCTTCAGTAGCTTAAAAAGCAAAATAGTATACACTTTATGCCAACTTGATACAGGCATATCTAAATTTCTCCATCAGATTATTTAAATTCATATAGCGCATCAAGACACCAAGTGATCTGAATTGTAAATATCCCCAAAGTAGTATGTGAACACAACATCGATTTTACTCCCCATAACAAGTAATTTAAACACCAATTCCAACATTTCCCCCAAACAAGCAAAGTAATTCATTTATCAACTTAAAAATGGTCACTATAATGCATCTATTGCCCAAGAAAGATATTTATGAGAATAACCAGAGCTAATTCTAGTGAAGTATAATTTGTTAATTATTGGTCCAAAAGACTCGAACAATAAATAAATCATTCAAGTCTTTCCTCCACCTTTGGAGCAACTTCTAACTAAACCAGTGCGTCCCGTTGTTTTTACTTCTTCTTTTTCATCAATCATGGTCGACGAAATATCTTCATGAGCCTAATATATTTGAGCCACTTCAAAGTCAATAGCTTACCAAAAAAGTGAGCATGAGGAACCTGTGCATTCCCGGAAGATGAGTTCTCAGCCACCATTGTAATGGCAGAGGCAATGCTCAGCTTCCTCCTTCTAGGGTTTAAGCGCGCTCATATTTCTTGAGACTTCAGATTACAGTTGTGGCGTGAACTGAAACGAAGGTTTTAGAAATTTTTCTTTCTTTCTTATTGTTTTTTTTTAACCTTTAATAAAAGCAAGAGCGGACAGCGAGAGAATGCCGGCCCACGAATTGCAGGGAGGCCGACACACAAGACCCTGTGAGGAAAGAAGGATTGTAGATTTTCGGAGAAAAACCGAAAAGTATAAAATTATCCCTCAAAATGTCTTATTTATTCCCCATGAATTCTTCACATATATTTGCCGCCCCACTATTTTGTATTTTCTCTGTATTATCTAGAAAAGAGATTGAATTTTTTTTTTTAACCAGACGAAAAGAGATTGAGTTGAAAGCAAAGCAAAATCTAATTGTGCATTTCTGATCCGAAATTGAATATCATAATCAGGTATGCTGTTGAGTACTGAATCTTATTTATATGGGTTAAGTTTGATACAACAGCTTAAAATGTTTTTGAAGTTTTTATCCCCAACCCATAGAGAGTGTTTTAATTAAGTTTTGGAGGGTAGCTTTTAGAGAAAAGGTAATAAAAATGATTTTAGAGAATAAATTCTAAACATTATATATTATGAGAAAAAAAAGTGATTTTTATGAAATGATAGTATTTAGGTATTATTATCAGAATTATTTTTTCATTGTTAAATTACTAAAAAGGACATTATCTATTATGATAATTGCATATAAAGGATAATATTATATTTTATATATTTTTAACATTTAAATCGCATAATAAATACCAAAAATGAAATAAATTTGGGTACAAAATTAAAATTATAACATTTTTTAATTATGTAACATGAAAAAAATTAGATAATATATATATATATATATATATTAATAAATTGTATAGTCAAAAATCATTTATAAATAGTAATGATCTAAAATAATATCTTTTTCATTGAAATATGTAATTTATTTGACAACTAAATATTTGGTGGCTAAAAAATGGAACCTTAAACGTATAAGAGTTGTGCTTTTGTAATAAAACTTACAAAATTTAAGTTTTATTTTCTAATACAAATTTCAAATTTTTATCCATTTTAGAAATTGGAAGACAGGGTTCAGCCCCACTGATGCATCCAGGATGTAGAGTGTTCATGAGGGAATGATCTCACATAGCCGTTGAGATGATGTAAGGGTGGTCAATTACCAAGTTGCCTTGGCCTTATTCCAAAAAAGAAATTGGAAGACAAAAAATGACGGGAGGAGGTGAGAAAGCGAAGAAAGAAAAGAAGGAAAGAGAAAGGGGTTCAACCGCTAAAAGGTTAAAAAAAAAAAGGTTAAAGTGTAAAAATATCCATGAATTTTTTTTAAAAGTGCATTCAATACTATAAACCTTTTTTAGGTGTAAAAATACTCATGAACTTCTCAAAATAGGGCAAAAATGTCAAACCGTTAATTAGTACAAACGTCTGTTTTGTGGGACCCACAATTTTATTTTTTGAGGTGCAAAAATACCCATAAAATTTTTAAAAAAGTGCATCCAACACCATAAAATTTTTTCTGGGTGCAAAAATACCCATGAACTTTTCAAAAATTTATGGTGTTTGGTGCACTTTTTAGAAAAGTTCATGAGTATTTTTGCACCTCAAAAAATAAAATTGTGGGTCCCACAAAACGGACGTTTGTACCAATTAACGGTTTGATATTTTTGCCCCATTTTGAGAAGTTTATAGGTATTTTTACAGTTAAAAAAAGTTTATGGTGTTGGATGCACTTTTGAGAAAAGTTTATGGGTATTTTTGCACCTTAACCCAAAAAAAAAACTTTCTTAACCATGATTTTTGAGAGAAAAGTGTTTTTGGTTTTTTTTTCATGTGTTTGAATAAATTTCTCCCAAATCATAATTTTATTTAAAAAAATGTTTTTGAACATGACATCCAAAAACACTTTAAAGTATTTTGCCTCCGACACCCCCCAACACTTTGATCGTGGCAAGATGATGAGGTGACCATGTTAAACAATATTAGTCAAACTAACCATCAAAATTAATAATTACTAATGGCTTAAATGACATTGCTCCACTTTTTATATTTTTGAGTGACAATGCATCAAAAGAAACTTTTAGGACAACATTTCTAGTACATAGTAACTCTTATAGTAAAATTGAATATTAATCCATGCTTATAATAAGTTAATTGTGAAGTTGTAATTTAGTTATAAAAAATTATATATCAACATAACATTATTGTTTTAAAAAATATGTTTTATAGCGCTTCATTAAGAAAACCCTATGAAACCTGTGCATGTTTTATCTCTAAAAGAGAATGTGGATGCATATAAATACACACACACGCTAGAACGCTTTCTTGAAAAAGGCCTATAACCTGAGCAAAAAAAAAAAATGCCTATAACCTATTGCATGTGTGTGTGTCAGTGTGTGTGTTTAAATATATATATATATATATATATATATAGTGACACTGAACAGATCACTATGACCTTTTTTTACACAAAAACATGCAATGTTTTTAAACTTTCATTCTTAATATAAAACATATGCATATAATTTAATCAGATTAATGAAGTTAGTTAAGTCAGTTAATATGATATTTTTTTTCTTAAAGCACTTTAATCATCTTATTTAACTGTCTCACACCTTCTCCTTCTCCTTCTTATTTATTGTTGAGGGAACATCAACAGAAGATAAAAAAAAGGTTGACAAACATAAAGAATAGGTCTTATATTTAAGACTATGTCAACCTCTCAAATACTCCCTCTAGTCATTTTTATAATAGTCTAAAATTTGAATTATCTTTGATCCTTTTTATAAAAGCCGGACAAGAATCATCTGAACCTTTAATGAGTTTTTTCATCTATGTCTTTCATTAATTATAAGTATTACATTAATTAAAAGGGGTTTTTTTTGTCAAATCATTAATTAAAAGGTTAGTGATACATATATTTACTCTATTTCTCTCTTTTACCCACCCTTTCGCAAATAAAGGCATAGTTGGGGGAAATTTATTTCAGATACACTTATTGCTTTTAACTAATTTCAATCGATTTCTTAAACCGCATAATTCGGTTATCAAGCTCTTATAAATAAGACTAGAAGAAGTAGTTCATATATTATGGACGAGAGGTAGTAAAAAAATAATAAGGGTGTTCACAGGGACAGACCTATTATGTTTCAAGTCATGCAAAAGGTACATGATAGTAAAATTGATATGTGTTTGGTCTCATCCCCTCACGGGGACAGGCCTATTCTGTTTCCCGTCATGCAAAAGGTACAGGATAGTAAAATTGTTATGTGTCCCGTCCCGTTCCCGTTAAGACGGGACAAGACTAGGATCATCATCCCATATATATATATTTTTTGAAGATCACGACCATCACTTTTTTCTCCATTTCTGAACTCGTAAAAACTAAAATGGATGGATATGATTTAGATGCTGAATCTAAATTATTGAAAATATATAATACAAATATGTAATCATCGTTTTTTATCATTTTTAGATCAAAAGCATAATAAAAAAATAAGAAATGATAAAATCTTAAACTTAATAAGAGGAATGATTATAAATGTTTATATTGTAGAGAATTAGGATGGCAGGTACAAGAGAGAGCGGAGTGAATGAAGACAATGACACTCATGCAAGCAACTAAAAAGGTTTTCTTAAACATTTATAGCCTGTTTGGTTCAGTTCTTTGTGAGAGGATTACACGTAATCAATAATCCTGATGTAATATACAAATTATAGCGTTTGGTTGAGCTTATACAATGTAAAGAGGATAAGATTTTGTAATCATAATTATATCATTTGATGTAATCAGGATTACACTGCTATGACTGATGAATGGGGATGAGAACATCATGTAATCAAGTGAAAAAAATACACCATTGCCATTATAATTTCTTAAATCGACCAAAGTGCCCACCCATAAACACTTTTAATTTAATATTAAAGAATTAACACCATTAAATATTGAAAAATTAATTATTAATATATAATTTTTTAAAATATTCCCCATTAAAAATTATAAAAATATATTCCACAATTAAAAAATATTAAAATATCTCATTAAATAATATTCCCACCATTAAATATTAAAAAATTATCATGAATCTAACGTATACACGACATAAAATGAAAAAATTATCATGAACTTAATGTGCGCATTTTGTGTGTGTGGAAAGGGTTGATTTTGCCTCTTGCTATATTATTCTCATACATTTTTATATTTGATGTAATCCAACCAAACATTTTGATGTATATGTATTAATCATCTCTTCTTAATGACGGATTAAACAAATTCATGTAATCATTATTACATTACATCCAATTCTGTAAAGCAAACGGACCATTATAATATTTTATATTAAAGATATAACAAATATATGACAATATCTTCTGGCAAAAAAATGCATGAGAATATCTTTTTATATAACTAAAATCTATCGACAATAGATTATATGATAATATCTTTTAATACAACTAATATCTATTCAAAAAAGATATTAGTTTTATCTTTAATAAAAATAATAGATATTTTGGTAAAAAAAGATAAAAATGTTAGATATATTATATATATTAAACTAATAATAACAAAATTTTGGGACACCAAGACAAGATAAAAAGCCACAATAGAATTAAGCTAGTCCCATATCCCGTCACATCTCAATAATAATTTTGTCTCGTCCCATCCCAAAATGATTGGAATTAGAACCAGACAGGATGAAAGTGAACACCTTTGAAAAATAGGCACTACAAATACAATGCACTGCATTTCAATTCTTAATATAAGATATATTTATATAATTTAATTAGATTAAGTAAGTTAGTTACGTATGTTAATATGACGTGTATTTTTTAAAATAGCCTAGCTATCTTTTTTAATTTCCTCATTCACTCTTTTCCTTGATTATTATTGAGAAAGATCAATAGAGGTAAATTAAAAAAATATTGACGAAAATAAAGATCATACCTTATATTAATATCAATATAAACTCTCTGAATATCTTATATTAGTGAAAGGGGTGAATTTTGTTGTTGTAATTTTCACTCTAACAATTTTTTATTAAGTCAATCCTCGTCAAGATTTGAATTCAAGGGTGAACTTTCAGTGAAACTACCGTAAGGCTATAGCCTATTAGCCTATAACAACTACTGTATCTTCGCGGCCTCCCCCCCCCCCCCAACACTGCATTTTTCTTATCTGAACAATGAACCCTCTTCTCCAATTTTACTCCCAATCCACGTGGCTTAATTAATGATTTTATTGGATAACAACCATTTATTAAGTCAATCCCGATTTGATCCTTGAAAAGATTCAAATCCAATAATTAATACCCCTCCTGTCTTAAATATTAGGCAGATTTATTTTTTTTAAGAGATTAAGGAAGAAAAATAAATTATTTAATTATATTATATGTTATATACTATTAAATTATATATTAATTTATTAATCAAATTGATTAGTTTAAAGAAAAAAATAAAATTACAAATAATTTAAATTAATTTAATTAATTTCTTTAATCTATTTTAAAAAATTTATTTTACCTTATATTTAAAAACGAAGGAAGTTGTTAGAATAAAAATCTTTTCCGGCAAAAAAGTTGTGAATAAAAATTAACTTGAACCCCAAGCCATCAATCCTTGCAATATATAAACGCGACCCACCTACTACTCCTCCCTCCCTCTCGCTTCCCGTCTCCGTATATGCTTACCCACACATATTCGAGTCTCTCTCTCCAGGCCTCCATATGGCATATGTATATCCCCTCACTGATAATATGTCCCTTTTTCATTACCCTACCTTCACCATGTTACCACGCACCGACTACAGCGTGGCTGTGACCTGCGAGATATCGGAGGAAGACAAGCCATCAAACTCAATCAGCGACAACCGTTTGGAGGCCATAATCGAGATTCGCATACGACAAAAATACGCTATGATCTTGGAGCCCATAAAAGGCCAGAGAGTAAGCTTGGAAGACGACTTTGTCGTTTCGCCGGAGCTCACTTTACAGTTCAAGATTCCTCTGGCGCTTTTCGGCGGAATCGGCTCCGATATCTTACTCTGGCAAGATCATTTCGTTTCGGCACAGCTGGCGTCGTTGCCGATCGACGATGGTTTGGGCAAGTTACTGAAACCCCACATTCAACGCCACGCCGGTCTTCTGGCTCGACAGATTGGCCACAGAAGAGAGTTTAAGATGATTTTCTCCGTCACCGCTTCGAAGATCGACTTTGCTGACGTGGAAGAGTGTGACAAGATTCGAATTGGCTTGTTGAATTCGATCCCTGTTCGAAGTCAAAATCAAGATGATTAAACTCTCTTATTTAAATATTTTGTGGTTTGAGGTATAAGATATATTTATCTAATTTGATTAAGTTAAAAAAATTAGTTAAGTTAGTTACTATAACTTATATTTTCTAAAACACTCTATTTCATTGTTATCAAACTCGCGAGTTAACTTTTTAAATTTATCATTTTTACGGTTATATTTCACAAAATTGTGTCGAGTCACATTTAAACCTGTGTTAAATGTAAATTCGGTCAAACTCGCAAATTCACATACCGAATTTACCATTTTTATGTTTTTACCTTATAAAATTGTGTTAACTCACTTTTAAATTTTTGTTAACTTTTTTTATTTGTTCATATTTAGTAGCTTTATATATGAATTTTATGAAAATTTCTTTATTGAGTATAATAAATTATTAATGTTGATGAATTTAATTTCAATTATTTGGATTTAAAATATATTTAAATTAAGTTATTATCATTTTTTAATTTTAATTAATTCATTATACACTACAAATACATATTCCTTGATAAAAGTAAACTCTTACGAGTTTATGATTTGAGCTTACGATACAATTTTATGTCATTGTCAGGAGTTTACTTAAACCTGCAAGTTTGACAACATTGTTCTATTCAACTTCCTTAATTCTTTCACTCTCTCTCCTCCTTTATCATTGTTGAGGGAGCATCAATAAGAGTAAATTAGAAAAAAAGAATTGACAAATATGAAAATTTTGTCTTATATTTAAGATTAAGATCAACTCTCAAAATATGACTTATATTAAAGACTAAAGGAGTACTTTTTTTCCAAAATTATATCCGAATATTTTATATTTAAGTTTTGATTATGATTAGGTTGATTATCTATAGAGTAAGTAACAGACTCACATCCCCATTCTTATGAGAAACTTATTGAGTATTTGAATTAGCTTAAGAATTTTGCATGGCACAAAATACGAGTAGACATGTGAGAAGAATTTTATTCTTTTTTAATAGCAGAGTTTAGTCTTATAGTGTACAAAAGAGTTATTTTTTAATTGTTTTTGATATTTAAAAACACCACTTTTAGTTTGGTGTCATTTGGCAGTCCTGATGCATTTCATGTTTAATTTGTACCTTCTGCCTTATGGTCTTATTTACAAGATATTGAGAAGACTTTTTATCCTATTTATAATTCATGTAACTAAATTTTTGGCATAATGCGTAGTTATATATTATATTTATTATTATGTAGATTTTGTACTCTTTGACTTGAGTTTATATTAAATAGGAGTAAAATTGAAAAATTATCAAATTTTAGAGTAGAGTTAATAATATTTATTTATTTTATTAAATGAAACAGGTTGAAAATGACTTATGATTAAAATAGAGGCTTTTTCGCTGGCCAAAAAAAAAAAATAGAGGCTTTTTCGTTTTACAAGATTAATAGATAAAGACAATATTTTGCTGTGTTCAACTAGTTAGACAAATCGGGTAGGAAAAAAAATAAGGGAACCCAATAGGCACAGTAAACTCATCTTATCTGGATCATCCAGATAAGATTTGGACGGTTGATATTTGATTTTTTTAAACTGGTTATTTTTTAATAAAAAAATCATTGTTTAAAAAAATTCAATTAAAAGATTATTTTTATTTTAGGTTTCGTACCCATTAAAATATTTTTCTTTTCAAAAAACAGAAAATAAAAAAAAAAAATCTGAACGGCCTAGATGAAACGAGCTCTCCCAAGAAGCTTGTTCCTAAAAAAAGCGAGCGAGACAAGAGGACATTTTGTTCCTCCCAACTAGCATGGGTTGCGTGGGGAGCAATTTTTAAGGAAATAAAATGCATTCCAGCTAATCATAGCAAGGCAAGACAATTTGCAAACAAAATAACACTCCAACCACAACTTGCGCGAGAAAATGCGTAATTCCATGGCACAAGTTGAAGTAGCCAGCTGGGAAATAACAGATGCAAAACACATGAAAGTCTTTCTCAGGGAAAAAAACTACAGTACAAGACACAAGTTCAACATTGACAAAACAAAATGAAAAATACTAAATGTCTAAGCAACAAATAAGAAAATAGTTCATTACTAATTGGAACATCAAGCCACAAATACATCTCTACTTGCAAATAAGAAAATAGTTCATTCCTTATTCTTGGCTTGAGTTGAATCACTCATGATACTCTACTTACTTCAGGAAAGCCTCAAGTCTTTCATGCTATAATTACACAAATACAGGAACAGGTTCCAGTTTTTGATGCAACTATATTTTCAGCAAGCATTTGGCCAATGCTCACCTTCAAAACTCAAAGTATGTATATAGCCTCAAGGACTGATCTTTAGCCATGTAGTATGCAGAGAAACCTATTCATGGTGAAGTATAGAAATTGTACGTAGTTGTATTCCAGATATTACTAAGTGCTTCCTCACTGGTTAGGAATGCAGAGAGCATGGATAATTTTTGAAAATTGGAATAAGTAAGCTTCAAAACGTGTATGAAGATATTTAGATGCTGATCTCAACACTGTTAATTAGAATGAAAATTACAGGACAGATTGCTTGAGACAATGTGCTGCTGAGGGAAGTTTGTTTTTTCCTCAAACTATTGTGTCATCAGGATTTGACCATATGTTTTTTAATTGTAAAGCCAGTCACTAAATCGTTGACTACCTCGTTGTGTATGTACGTGCCTTCAATTAGGGACAACATATTTAACATACAACTTGAGTCATACACAGTCTACTATTGTCCTACAAAAGGAATATATTACTTATCATGTCATTAGACACTAACAATTGATCCTCAAACAGAAAGTGTCTGAGTTCAATATTTCAATCCAAGAGTATAGTCAACAGTGCACCAAGGTACTTCAAACCTCCTAGAAAATACAGGCAAGCAACGTCTGTATTTATCCATGTTAATGAGGAGTTTTGAATGGTCTATTTTCATTCAAGTCTGTAGTTGTACATATTATTGATGCTTAATGAATAGTGTACCTTCACTATGGGCAAGTAATTTATAATTATAATAGACAGCTTTTATGGTCATTACTCAAAACTACACCAATTTCAGATATGGTGAGATGTTTTATGTTTAATTTATATGTTTAAGAATGGAGTATACGATTTAGTGTAGATATTTCTTTGACACGTTTAAATAGTAGCATGCTAAACTTGAGAACAGTTTTGTAGTGGTTAAATTCTGTGATTCCAAATGCAGTGATATAAGCTTAAGAGCATTAATTCACATCAAACCATGTGCATTAATTCACCATGAGTATTAAGTCAAGGTATAACAGAATAATCAAGAATTATGATATAAAATGAAGAGCATTAATTCACCATCAAACCACGTCCATCTAATGTGAATAGCAACATACCTCTATAAATCTAACATTGACAATAATATTATTATATGCAGTCAGAAAAATCCAACCTAAGGAATGTTATGGAGACTTTATTCCAGCCTAAACCAAACTAATACCAAGTTAGGGCTGGAGTGCACCTATCAACTGAAAGAGGCTTATGTCAGTTAACATCCTCCTAAATCTAAACGATATATACTTTTTAGAACCCTTGAGATTATGAATTGTGACCAAGGTGCTGTAATTGTCCAAAGGGAAGTAGCATGCCATTGTTTCATTATTTAAGGAAGTTGCTACTATCATCCATAAATAAAGAGTGCATAATCAGATACCAAAAACATGAAACACATTAAAAACATTTACAACAGAAGGGCAAAAGGGTGAAAACATATTTATAACATAAAGCATTGTCTAATTTCATTTATAAGGACCTATGTGCCTGAAATGGACTTTAAAGATATGTGTAGGGGCATGCTATCTTTGGTGTTTCATGCATACTAAAAATCCCCTTTCTTCAATATCTGATGGGCAAAAACTTTGGTACATAAGGCAAGCAGGAAATGGGGATACAATGACGGCACGGATGAATTTTCTCTCACTCACTTTTTCTGCATGAAAGGGATGTCTCATCACAACTTTTCTTTATGATTCAAAGCAAGGTTGAAAGTCCTGGAAACAACAAAATGAATATATTTAAATTAAAGGAAGCTGCATTCGCACTTTTCAAAAAAATGTATCAACGTTGTGGCAAAGGTAGTAAAATCAACATGAAAATAGCTGTATCAAACAAAGCAAAAAGGTTTCTTAAAAGGACACCAAATCATGACCCATTTTTTATCCCTTGGCATATGTATGCTAATAGATACAACATACAAGGGTATTCATCTGCTACAAGCTCATTAACTAATGGATAAAACCATGACAACTAAACCTTCCACAAAAGATCAAACTAAGTGTAATCGCATACATTAATTTGAATGACCAGGTAGTATAAAAGCAACTAAACCGGAAGCACAAATTACACAGCTGAAGCATGCCTTGCCAAGGTCATCTCCTGATACATAACACATGGTAATCATGGGCACAATGATAGATTTTACCACACTATGAATGAAAACAATACCATTTAGACAAACAATAACATTTAGACGACGTAAAATATGCACAATCTGAACTTCTATTAAAAAGTGGAAGCACAAGATCACGTGCATAACAAATATCAAACTTTGATTTATAATAGCAGAGCATATGGCGTCTAACCTGTAACCAAAACCGGTATTTCTAAGTTCCGCCTCTAAAATCAAAGACAGCTACTCCATAGTGGGGAAAGTATGGAATTTAAAACCTCCAACAGTCCCCAAATAATTTCCCAAAGATGAAATATAATCCACCATCTTGGTAATCCTTTGAATATTGTTATTAGAAGAACACAGAAACTAAAACAGACACTCAAGTAGGTCCTGCCTAAGTACTCGTGCATCCTCTAAATGGCATGCTAACTCTGCAAACTTGCCATTCGAAGCCGAAAACTCCTTCCATACATCAATGAGAGAAAACGGCATTTGGAAAACCAAGCAAACCCGTCCTCGCATCAATGTCAGAGTCAGTGTGGTGAAGATAATAACAAACATCACTGTTTTCGACATGCTTGAGAGATATAAGGTGAGACCCAACGACGCCCGTGTACTGTGAATGTCCAGTCTTCTTCCATCAGAAGGTTTGGCCGGTGGGAAAAGTGAGAGGCAAGCAGAGCTCTTGCTGAGAAAGATTGAGCAGAAACCACTTCGCAAAGTAATACGATGATCACAAAGTAAATCAGGGCGAGCTTGTACATTTACAAGTCTATCAGATGAACCAGTTTCCATGTAATAAGATGATCACAAAGTAAATCACATTACATACCTGACATTCATCCCCATGTTTAATGAGTATGATAGAACCCCTGATATGGAAACACGTTGCTCGCCCTAAAAGAAACCCACACGCATTTAGTGTAGTTTTCACATTACAGGATTACAGGAAATAAGCTGAACGAAATATGTTTGAAAACGAAATGAGGAACAGAACAGGGGAAAATAACATAGAAATGTCGCCTACGTGAAGCATTAAAGTTGATATTAAAGAACCAACATGTTATTGGTTGAGGTGATAGGGTCTCACCCAGTAAGGAGGAGAACACGAGTTTGAATATCGAGAAGCGTACTTATTAAGAGAGGTGCGAACTCTTTACCCTCTAATTCTCGAGGGGAAGCCCTGATCAAATAAAAAAAAAAGTTAATATTAAGGAGGAAGACTAACATAGCAGGGAAAGCTTTATCAATCTACAAAGTGTATCAAGTCTTCCACCATACACAATGTGACACCCTAGAAAGTATATCAAGTCTTTTACCATACACAATGTGACACCGCCCACAGCAAAGCCACACCATGCAGTCAAGGTACATTTGCAACAAAGTCCTCATTACTGCTATAGGAATTAAAATGCAGGGGAAAGAGATGAACATAGAGGACGATTGAAACAGGTTTCAGAAGTGGAGGTAGACGAAGAAAGATGCAACGATTGAGGCTGACTTGGCATGCTAATGAAACAGTGTAAATAAAAAAGAATATGGCGAGGAGTTTTGAAATATGGATTCTGAAATTCAAATTCAAAATCCACAAAGCCCACGCCCTTTTTTGAAGGTTGGATTTGGGAACTTGAACCAGAGGCTTCGACTTGGTTGGCTGTAAAATTCATCACACACCACACTTCCCTCTCTATTTATACTCTTCCCCAGCTTCACCTCTCATGGGATCTGCGCTCTCTTCCTCTCTTGGAGACGCCGATCCTCCATCATCTTTCCCTTACTCAGTTTCTTCAATTCAAAATGAAGGTATCCAAGTTTTGATGTTACATTTAGTTATGCTTCTTATAATTCTTGACCAAATTTGTCGATTCCTCTTTCACTTGCAGCTATTCAGTTGGATGCACAACAAGCTAAATGACAGTAAGGCGAAGAACAAATCAAACTCAAGTTCATCTCCCCGTGAGCATTCGCCACTCTTTTCTATCACTTTGGTATCTGTCTCAATTGAAGGGATCTTATTTCCAGATTTATATATAGACGATGACATGCGCAGTAATTGAAAGTGCATATAGATTTAATGTTTTGCTGATTAATTTTCGCGCTGGGTTTTGTAGCGGATGAACCTAGCAAAGACGAGTTCACTGACTGGCCACGTGCATTTCTTGCAATCGGGGCCTTCGGAAACAATTTGAAGGACGATCCTGAAAGAATTATTGCAGAGGATTCATTTTGCTCTCAAGATTGTGTACAAGAGCTTATACCTGACGAACAAGAAGAAGGCGATTTCCAGATTGAATTGAACATATGTTTACGGGAAGAATCATCCTCCGCTGATTACACGAATAATTGTTCAAACTGTGAAAAGAAAGAGACATTATTCCCGAACAGCAGTTTGATCCCCCCTGCAGGGGAAAAGATCTTTGTTTGGATAATAATAATCATAATAATAATAAGAGTGCAATTGGCAACAAATCTCTTACTTTTCTTCTCAAGAAGATGTTTGTTTGCAGAAGCGGGCTTCAACATACTCCCAGTTTCAAAGATCCACTGGCTACAGAGAGCAGAATGGAGAAGGTAAAGCCAGAGTTCTTCTCTTTCTTAGCACTTAGATTTGCAAAAATATGTCTGATACCTCGTTTATGATAGATTATCTTGCCCTTGTACTTTCCTCTGGTTTTGACTTCAGATTGTGAGGGCAATACTCAATAAGAAGATATATCCCCAAGGTTCAAGTTCGACCAAGGTTATAAAGGAGTACCTGAAGAACAAGCAAATGGCCAAATCTGACAATGATGAAGACGAGTTCAGTACTGCTGCAGATGATGGTAATAAATGGGTCAAGACAGATTCTGAATGTAAGTTATTTATATTGTTTATCCCAAAGAAGTAACCAACCAAAAACTTTTATATTCGCGTATAAACATGATTCTTAGTATTTTGAATTCTTCATGCAGATTCAAGTATCTGAGGTGTTTGAACACAAACATCTATGTAGTTGTATATTTTTCTTTGACAGTAACTGAGTGTTTATGTGTATAATTTTTGATTGCAGATATTGTTCCTGAGATATAAATGGCTTCTTCCCGTGTTCTGATTCCGCACAGCTCTGTTTATTGAAGTGATAGCTGAAGCAGAAAACAAGTTGAGACAGTAATTTCGAATGTGTGAATACGCCAGGCCTGGAAGAATCAAGAGCCTTTACAGCTCAAGCATGCCAGAAAGCATGTTGCAATTCCTTACAGAAGATTTTAGCCCTAATTAAGTGGTTTTCTTAATGATAAGTTAATAACAGGCTTTTTGGAGGGATTCCAAGCTTTAAGGGGTCTTCACCCAAAAAATAACAAAACATTACAAAAAAGTTCAGGCTTTGAAGGAAGCATTATATACCTATTTGAAAGCCTTGCACGCGCACAGGGTGTTTTTTCGGAACAGGTGCGTGGTCTATCACTCTGCGTTTTCAAAAGCAATTGCTTAATAAACTTCAAAAACAAAAACGCCAAAACCGAGCAGATCTTTTAGTTGTTCAATCGAGCAATTTGGACCATTCAAATCAATTTATACCTTTCAGTGTTGGTTAGGCAATCAGCTTCAATGAGAATACCTGTCGTTGGAAATAAATGAAGTACTAGAATTTGTTGTTTGCTGGATTCGGTTCACTTGAGTTGTAATCGCGCTGTTACTATTTATAAGTATTTTTTTATAAGGTTGGTCTCTTTTATAAATAATTTTTATTTTTTGTCTGATAATATAAATTTTTTTTATTTTACTCTTATTAAATACTCATTATTTCTCATATCTTAAACTCATTATCTCTCATACTGTTTATCTATTCTCTCTCCTATACTCTTTTTATAAATAGGGGCACATATAGAAAAAACATGACATTTTTCACACACTTATTTTTTTTAACTACCAGTTCCGCAATAAAAAAAAATACTTATAAATAGGGGCGGAGGGAGTATGTGCTATCAACAATGCATTTAATCCAAATTATCATTTTCACAGTTATACCGTTAATGAGAATTAAACATTAAAAATGATTATATATTTACGACAAAATTTTTGCGCATTACCTTTATAGACAAGACTATCTAAAAGTTAACAAAAGAACTGGAAGATCCACGAAATCTTCCTGATGATAACTAAAATCGAGGTCCTCGAGTAGGACAGTGCTAGAGAGACAAAGAAAGGGACGAAATCTTCCATGGGACTTCAAAAGAGGATTTATTTCGAGTCTCCGAGACCTATATCACACTAACTGATGTCGAAAGAAGTGTATGAAAACCATTATCTGATTCTCGTGAAGGACTAAATATTCAGATTTTACATAATATAGAAGTAATCCACACCTGAATAGACGGGAGCCAACGAGAACAAGAGGTTTAAAATCTGGCAACCAAATATCACAAAGCTAAAGAGTTTCCCAAATAACAACACATTCTGAAACACAGTGAGTGGCTCAGGAATCAGGATAGGTGAGAGCATTGATGAGAGACTCCAAGTGGGGAAATTGAGAAATGAGGTCAGAACGTTTTCCCAGTTCAAAATCTTGGAACTGAAAGGCAGGGGCACATGTGCAACCTACTAGGGAGTAATGGCTCTCACCATCTCTAGGAGGTGTTCTTTGCACGGACCCATCTGCTGATATATCAAAATCCTTTGTTGGGAATGAACCAAACCACACATTAGGAGGCACTGTGTACTGTGGTTTCTGATTATCAGCCAGATTAGATCCCAGGCAGGTAAACTTGACACCTCCATCTTTATCATTTATTTCCGCCACCTGCGAAAAAAAAAGTGCAAAAGTTATGAAGAGAAGAGGAACAGGAAGAATCAATCAAATTAAATTTGGAAGGAAAGAAGTTCTTAAAGATGTTTTGTTTCTTGCAGAATGCTAACACTTAATTACTCGCAATTACTTGCAGCTAATCAGCGCGCCTTCAAAATAGAAAGCTATATTTTCAGAAGATGTTCAATTTTCTGAATCATAGCCCATTGATTGGAGTTAAAAGCAACACATTGAACAATCATCCAACAAGATAAAAAGCTAGATTAGATATTCGGATTAGTGCTTTTAATCAAACAAAGAGGCTTGATAATTAAAAAGCTACGCAGTACGTTTATGTTGACTTCCTAGTAATTCTAACCAAATCCAAATTCAATAACTTGATGATAGCTCGAATGGTAATCAAGTGTGAGTGGGTTTTGAAGTAGAAGTGATGCATTCAATTTCTATGCAAAACGGTATGAGATAACTACATATTTTGTAAGCCCGTAAGTACTCAAAGCTAAGGGATGGAATAGAGAAACGCTTGAGAAAACATATAAAGATATGACAGCGAACACTCCAACTTAAGGCACAGAAAAGTTCATGAAACAGAAACTAGGTACAGATTCAACACATAGTATTACCGTATGTTAAAGATGCCGTTAGCATCAAACTATCTTGCTACATCGTAAAACAAAGGTTAAAATTCTTTAGGTCTTTGATCAGAAGAATCAAACTTGAGATGTTTGCAGACAAAAAGATTTAAAGAAAAAGAAAAAGAAAAACAAGAAAGAAAACAGGGCACAAAGATCAGTTCAATGAAAAATGCCACTGCAAGTTGAATTTGTCGGTCATATATTTTGGGTGGGACAGAACAAGAGAAGGAAAATTAAGGAAGTGCTTTTGCCACCAGATGAGTGTAGATATAACATGCTCTATTCAGTATAAAAAACCTAAAAGGGGAACAAATAATTTCTTCAAATGAGCAATTAATAAGTATAGTGCACCGTAAGAGGTTCTCCGATGTAGTGATGCCAGGTTTCAGCACAGGGTATACGATGCAGGCGAGATACACTTCCAGACGGAAGCAGAAAGTATATGCAGGTAGACACTGGACGATCAACTTTATCTAGAGGAAGAAAAAAAATGAACAAAGATAAAATCTAAAGAAGGAAGTGAAATGGAGAAGAAAAAACAGAAAGATTGAAGCACATACATTGAGGGGGGAGCTGAGACTTGAGAAATTGAACGGAAGCATCACGGAAAGTCTCGGCGAAAAATCCGCCTTCGGGGTGAGGCTGCAGATTCAACTTGGCCGCGATCTCCGATGCCGATAGAGGTCCAGACTCCATTAGTGTCTCGCCGGAAGAGTTCAGGAATGATGGGGATGGTCAAAAGGAGATTTCAGAGGAGTGTGTTTTTAACTTGGTTTTTTCCCTCCTCATTGATTAGGCATGTTTATTTTAGCTATTCAATTATTTATAAATAGTTTTTTAATAGTGATTTACGGTATATAAAATAAATATGTGAGAGGAGTTGTGTCTCGATTTACATAAAAAATAACTTATAAGCAATCATAACGCCCAAACAAATATACCCTAGGTTGGGGTTGGTGGTATAATGGCTTTTTAACTTTGTAGGCTAACATGATTTTTGAATGGGGAGATAAATAATGCTTGGTTTAGCTCATCGTTTGAACTTTGAACCCTTCATTGTGCACTTTTTTTTTTTTTTAAGTCTAAGAAAACTATCTAAATTTGAAAGATAAATGTATTCATGTCTTAATTATCCAATTCTGACTTTTCTTTATAAGATGGACTATATTCGCTCAGTTATTAAATATAAAATATATTTATCTAATTTAATTAAATTAAAAAATTTAAAATTAGTAAATATAATTTGTATATACTAGTCATCTTTCTCATTTTATTTCTTTTATCTTCTCTTTAATTATTATTAAAAGAGTACTAATAGAGATAAATATGATCCCAACCTGTGACACGTTCACCCTAACTCACCTGCCCTAACCATATCACCACCTCTAATATAACCCCTCCTCCCGGTGGTGTGACTTTTTTTTTATTTTATTTAAGTGGGTGGGTACCGAAAGCCACCCCGTTACTTTCCAAATTGGTGGCGCTGCCTTTTGTTTTGTTTTTTATTATTATATATTAATTTTTTAAATATATTTTTAATCAGATTCTCTTTTTCGTAAAATAAATCACCAATTAGATTCATTTTTATAAATAATCACTTTCTAATTATATTTATATCCTATAAATAAAAATTAGATTATTACATATTATATTAATTAAAATATTGATAATATTTATATTTATTTTATTTCTTTTTCTTCCTCATCCTTTATAAATAAGTGCCTATTTGATAAAAAAAATATTTTAAATATATAATTTTTAACTAATTTTAATTATTTTTTTAAACCCATAATTTAATTATTAAATTCTTATAAATAGAATAGAAAAATTAATTACTAATTAGCATCCGCCAACACAATATTTTGCTTGAAAATCTTCAAACAGGTACTCGTATCTATCTGCCTATAATAAATTGTAAATAAAACTTTTTCTGGCCAAAAAAAGTCGTAAATGCAAACCATCTATCCTCAAGGAACACGTATATTTACCGACGCTCATATTCAAGTCTCTCTCTCGAAGCCTCCATTTGTATATCCGCTGACTGATAATATCAACATGTCGCTTTTTCATTACCCTGCCTTCACCACGCTACCACGCACAGACTATAGCGTCGCCGTGACCTGCCAGAAATTGGAGGAAGACAAGCCATCAAACCCAGCCGGTGGTAGTAACCGTTTGGAGGCCATGATCGAGCTTCGCATACGACAAAAATACGCTCTGATCTTGGAGCCCATAAAAGGCCAGAGAGTAGGTTTGGAAGACGACTTTGTCGTTTCGCCGGAGTTCACTTTACAGTTCAAGATTCCTCTGTTGCTTTTCCGTGGAATCGGCTCCGGTATCTTACGCTGGCAAGATCAATTCGTTTCGGAGCAGCTGGCGTCGTTGCCGATTAACGCTGGTTTGGGCAAGTTTCTAAAACCCCACATTCAACGCCACGCCGGTCTTCTGGCTCGAGCGATTGGCGGCCACTTCAGAAGTGACTCAAGTGAGTTTAAATTGATTTTCTCCGTCACGGCAATCAAGATCGATTTGGCCGACGTGGAAGAGTGCGACAAGATTCCAAGGGGTTGGTTGAGTTCGATCAGCCAGAATCAAGATCAGTGAACTTTGTCTTTTTTATTTGATTATATATTTTTTTTAAAATTATATCTGAATATTTTTTATATTTTAATTATGATTAGGTTGATTATCTAAAGAGTAGGAGACTCACATCCTCACGCTCACGAGAGGCTCGTTTGCTAAAGCTTCTTTTGGAATAATTTATTTTTAAGTAATAAGTGTTTATAAATCATGATTTATGATATACGGGGTAAGTATGTGAGAGAAGTTTTATTTCGATTTATATAACAAACACTTATATTTAAAAAGTAAGTGTTCCTAAATATACACTTAACTTATCTTAGAGCCAGGTTCGTTTAAAGAAAGGGCTGTAAAAAAATTGAAAGAAAAATATTTTACTAGATAGATGTTTGGTTTACATTGAAAAAGAGAATAAGTGGATAGAAAATTGTTTATTTGGTTTGAAAAAAATGAGAAAGGAAAATAAGCTAAAAATCCATTTTATTCCTAAAGTAAAAATATATTTAAATGCCAATGAAATCCATGCATCCTATTCATTTTTTTATATCACATCTTAAATCTCATCAAAGGCCTTTTATGTTTTTAGTACATTTCCTTCCCCACTTAAAAAGTAGTTACGTGGGAAAATTTGATTTTTTGTCCCCCAAATTTTCAGCGAATCAAATGGTTCCCCCCAATTTCCAGCGAATCATGGGCTCATAGACAGTTTTCATGATCCAAAATAAATGTATGAGAAGAATTTTACTCCTTTCGTTAAGGAAGAGCTTGGTCTTATAGAGTATAAAAGGGTTATTTTTTAATTGTTTATGACATTTTACAAACACTACTTTTAGTTTGATGTTGTTTGGCCACCAAGTCCTGATATACTAAAATCATATGTTTAATTTGTGCACCTCTTGTCTTATTTATAAGGTATAAAGAAAATTTTTTATTCTATTTATAAGTCATGTAATTGAATTTTTAACGTTATGTGTAGATTTTATACTCTTTGACTAGGGTTTTTTTAACCAAAGCTAGGGTTTAACAATGTTTAAAGTTTTCTTATTAAAATAAAATATATTGAAAATGACTTATAATTAAAATAGGGGCTTTTCCATCTTACAAGATCGACAGATAAAGAGAAATTTTGAGATAGCTTATTTTTTACTTATAAGAGCTTTTCACATAAGTAGAGATAAAACTCTTCTTAAATACTTACCTCGTATATCGTAAATCATGATTTAAAAGCACTTATAAGCTAAAATTAAGCTGTTCCAAACAAGCAAATATCTTGCCATATTCAACTTACAAGTCAGACAAATTTGGTCCCAAAAAAAATAGTCACACAACAGGACATTTTGTTCCTCCGAATTACTAGAACTGTAAAAACCAATGTAATTCGGACGAGTTGTTGAACTTAGGGTCCGTTTGGTTTGATCCCATTACACCCTGCAGTACAGTGCAATATTAATTACAGCGTTAATATTTGGTTTGATTTTTAAGTAAGATGCAACGGGTTAATACTTTAACAATTATTTAAAATTAATATATTGCACAAAGTTTATTTTACCTTTAATATAGTTTTTGTAGAAAAAATAGTTAAGAGTTGGTGGCGGCGGCAACGATGGGGGTGGAGGGGTTGGCGGCAGAGGAGTAGGTGGTGGTGGTGGCAACAACGGCGAAGGAGTAGGTGGTAGTGGTGGTGGCTATAGGTAAGTGGCGGCGAAGGAGGAGGTAGTAGTGGTGGCAGTGGGCAATGGCGGAGGTGGTGGTAGTGATGGGCGGGTGGCTGCGGAGGTAGTGGTTATAGCTAGCACTGGTAATTCGAGCTCGGCCCCCCAGCCCTTTTTTTTTCAGGTTCGGGCTGAGGAAAATTGGCCTGAATGAAAAACGGGTTAACCCTCGGGTTAAACGGGCTGACCCATTTAAAAAAAATTTGACCGTACGCTATCTATCTGTGATCTGTCCGACTGTCCCACACTCGACTGAGACTCTCATTTCCTCACTCCACTCGACACTCAACCCTCTTTTCTCAGTTCTCAATCTCACTTTCCCTTTCTCTGATTCCAAACACCGAAACTGTCACACAGTCCTGGCGATAGGCGGCGAGTCGGCCGAATTGCTCTTCGGCTCTTCCTCTTTATCTAGTGCGGCCATCGGGCGACTAGCGAGTGGCTAGTGGCGACCATAGGATCTAAAATACCCTAATAATCCACAACTGACATTAGCTTTCTCTCTCGTCTTCTCAACTTGACTCCTCTGCTCAACAATCAACACAGTCGTGACTCGTCACTCGTCAAGCAAGCTTAGCGGGTTGCCGGTGGGGTTCGAGTGTGGCTGTCTCTGACTCTCTGCTGGTGGGGTTCAAGTTCGGGTTGCATCTCTCTCAACCTGATTGTGATGAACAAGCACATAGTGTTGTTGGTGCTGTTGAGTTGTGCACAGGAGGCTTGGTACGTTTTCTAAACCTTACAAACTAAATGGCAATTTATGAGCCTTGTTGTATATTTCCTACATTTTCTCCTCGAGTCTTCCTTTGTGGTGTCATCTATTTTCTATTTTCAGTCACAATAGGTAAGTAAAATATTGTTCTATTTTATGAAAATACAAGAACATGTTGGTTGATAATTGATGGTTGATCGCTGCCAAAAAATGCTAATATGAATAAATACATTTTAATTCATTTGTGAATATTTGACTTGGCTTATGGGAAACAATAAATGGTTTAATAATATTTCTTGTTCAAACTTCAAACTAATCCATACTCTTGAATTATTGGTTGGATTAGTTTCAACTGAAATAATTAATTGGCGTATAAGGATTTTGTTTCAAAACACTATATAATAAATTCTGTGAGTTTTATTTAAATTCAGATTTATATATGCTTTTATTTTTTAAAATCATTTAGATCAAAATATTTTTCATTGATTATTTTTACTTATTCAAATAATACACACACATATATATATTTGAATGAATCTACCAGTGATAGCAATTTCATTTTGCTCATGTAACAAGTAGGGGTGGAATTTGACTCTGTCCGGTTTTTGTTAACAACTAAAGAACTTAGGATGTGCTAATGATTTGAAACTCCTTTCTCATGAAACAGATCATCAGATACGTTATAGCTTCTTAGATTGCTAATCTTAGTGAGAGCTTCATCGGTACTGCACTTCAAGAGAAGAAAGGATTTCAATGGGTAAGTTGATAAAATTATTCATGGCTTGATATCTCCAGGATTGCTTTGTGTTCCCGTTGTTTTAATTGTACTCCTGTTGTCTTACTGTGCAAGATACTAACCTTGTCACTTAAATCATAATCATCCAAGTCTCTGAAATCTAAATGAGTGGGTTTCTCCATTGTGGCTTTGATTCCTTGACACTCTCGTTTCCTTCGGCGTCCATTCTCTCTCTCTCTCTCTCTGACTCTCAAGTATCTGAATTTATAACATTGGAAAATAAAATTGATTGTGGTAGTATTTTGAATTCTGAATTGCTTGGTAGATTTTTTTTTTGCAATAATGCTGCTAATATTGATTTATATGTCTGTGATTGTTGTAATGTGCTAGAATTTTTTATTAATTTGTTGTTATAAAAAAGATAACTACAATTACAAATGTGAATGATGAGGATAAAGATAATAAAAGAAAGAATGTTGACAGTGCTACAACTTCTGCAATGGATGTTGATGATGTCAATGTGACAACACAATCTGAATAACATGCTGCACCTGACTCTTCTTGTTTACAAACACAAAATAAAGATGATCCTGCTCCAAGAAAAAAGTGAGGTATATCACATCTAATGTTTGGAGGTATTTTACCAAAATTGGCGTAGTTGATGGCAAAGAAAAAGCTAAATGTAATGGCCGTAGGAAACCTTATGTTGTGGGAAGCAAGGATTGTGGGACTTCACACCTTCGATGTCATGTTGAACATTGTAAGTCACTCCCAAAATATAAGGATGTTGGTGCCATGATGATAGACCAAGCAGGGATTGTAAGATCTAGAAAGATTGACTCAAACAGGGTACGAGAAATCATTGCATATTGCATCATCAAACATAATCTTCCATATTCTTTTGTGGAGTATGATGGAATTAGGGAGTTGCTTCTATATTTAAATCCTGATTATAGGAACGTTACTAGAAAAACTGTTGTGGTTGATGTCTGGAATTTTTATCTTTATCAGAAGGATAACCTGAAGAAAAAACTTTTAATGAGTCTAAGTAGGATATGCTTGACATTTGATTGTTGGACAGCAAAAACTGTTGAAGGTTATCTTTACTTGACTGCTCACTTTGTTGATGAGCAGTGGAATCTTAATAGCAAAATACTTTCATTTTCTAAGATGGAGCCTCCTCACACTGGATCTGAAATGGTAAAAAGGGCACATGAGATATTAGCTGAATGAGGGATTGAAAAGAAAGTATTCTCGATCACTCTGGATAATGCTTCAGCCAATTTTCAGATGCAGAGAATTTTGAAGGAGAATTTGAACTTGAGTAATAGCTTTATATGTAATGGGGAGTTCTTCCATGTTCGATATTCTGCCTACATCTTGAATCTCATAGTCCAGGATGACTTGAGAGTAGCAGAAGGTGCTTTGAACAAGATTAGGGCTAGCATTCAATATGTAAGGAAATAAGAGGAAATGATGATAGAATTCAGGAAAAGGGTTGAAGCAATTAGGGGTATTGACACTTCATTCGGTTTACGATATGATGTCCTAACTAGCTGGAACTCCACACATGCAATGCTTGAGTTTACACCTAAGTATCGTCGAGCTTTTGCTAGCTTAGCTTTGAATGACTCAAATTACAGCCATTGTCCAACAAGTGAATAGTGGGCTAGAGCAGAGATCATGTGCACATTCTTGAAACCTTTTGCAGTGATAACAAACTTGATTTCTGAATCATCATATCCCACTTCTAACATGTATTTCACACATATTTCGAAGATTGAGTTGTTGTTGAAAGGACATTTGCATAATAATGATTCTATGATCCGAGAAATGGCTCAATCTATGCTTGACAAGTTTGACAAATATGGGAGTGACTATAGTGTCATCCTTGCTCTAATAATTATTCTTGATCCTCGGATGAAGTTTGATGTCATTAAGTTCACTTTTGGAAAAGTGGATCCCATTAACTCTTAAGAAAAGATTGAAAACATAAGGAGCAAGTTGTATTATGTTTTTAATGAGTATAAAAGTGGAATATCATCTTCATCTTCAGCCCCAACTGTTGGAGCTGCTTCTTCAAGCTCTAATGCAAACAATGTCTTCTGGGCTGCAGCTGTATTACTGGGGAAAAAAACGATATGGGCTGCTACTTTTTAAGAAGCCCATTGTTTAATTGGGCTCACGGGCTAGCCCGTCAGCCCGATTAAATGGGCTTGGGCTGCACTTCAGCAGCCCGTTTAGGGGTCGGGCTATCAGCCCATGTCGAGCCCAAATTCCTAGTGCTAGTTGTAGCGGTAGGGAGCAGCGGGGCGGAGGAGGTAGAGGTGGTGGCGGGGGTGGAGGAGGGGGTTGTAGTGGCGATGGCAATGATGGGGGTGGCGGCAACAACAGTGGAGGAGGAGGAGGAGATAGTGGCGGCTGTAGGGGGTGGAGGTGATGGCGGTGGAGGAGGTAGTGGTGGTAGCAGCGGGTGGAGGTGACGATGGTGGAGGAGGAGGAAGAGGAGGCGGTGGCAGTTATGGCATGATATGGCAAGTGAAATGAAATAAGTGAAACAAAGACACAAGAAACTAAAAGGTAAATTAAACTTTTTTAACCATGCAATGAGATGATAATGAGGATTCATAGGGGGAGGTATAAATGAGGATTACCAATTTTTTGGTAATTATCATAACCATGGTAAACCCTATTACCATGCTAAAAAGGAAACAAACACTCTTCTCTTGGTAATGCAATCATGATTACCATTGCAGGCATGCAATGGGGTTGAATCAGACGTGCTCTTAGTCCATGGACCTAGCCCTCACGTTCAGTGTTCGCTAGAGTTAGTTTGGTTAATGATTTCCAGACTTGTAATTAAATAAATATTTTATTTACTTAGGCATCTCCAGGTATTATTATAAAAAGAAAGGGGAAAAGATAGAAACTTTGAAAAAAACGTGCTCTTAGTCCATGGACCTAGCCCTCCGGTTCAGTGTTCGCTAGAGTTAGTTTGGTTAACGATTTCCAGACTTGTAATTAAATAAATATTTTATTTACTTAGGCATCTCCAGGTATTATTATAAAAAGAAAGGGAAAAAGATAGAAACTTTGAAAATGCAAAATCCCAAGTCAGGTTTATTACCAAGAGTTGATAAGGGAATGACGAAATTTGATAAGCAATTCACAACTTATTTTTTTATAAGTACCTGATTTAAAATTTTGCAAATTAAATATTCTTTTTCTGGCTTTTTCCCTTAAAAAAAATAAAAGGATAAAAACTTTTATGATTTGGTATTTTAGGGTAAAATTGTATCCAACAATTTGACGTTATTGTTACTTTCTTTATGCTTTCAACACCCTAATTTTATTTATCATGCATGGTGTTTTGTTGCATCACAAGGAAAATAACATCATGGCTCGCGAGTGATGGATGCACCAGAAACAATATTAGGGCGCTGATGCTACTGAAAGATAACATATTTTACCCTAAATTTTAAAGACACCAAGCATGCATGATAATGGAATTAAATTAAAAATAACTAAAAAAATTATTTTAATCGTTATAATGTCGGCTATTAAAAATCAATTGTTTTAATAAACAAATTATTGTCATTGATATCAAGAGTTTATGGATGTTCTTCTCCCCTTAATTACTTTCATCGTCTTCATATCCCTATTAGTTTTTTAAACTAGTTTATATCATAATAAACATTTGTTGTTTTGTTTCTAATGAAAACTTGTAATAATAAGCACTCCCCTCTGTCCTTGTATATAATAAGGGCCTTTCAATCAGTGTTTTGAAAATTGGATCGGACAAGTTAGTTTAGGTTGGAAACTTGCCAATCGATGGTTCGGCCGGTTTGGTTTTGGTTTAAAGATCGGTTTAATTGGTTCAACCTTTTTTAAATTAAAAAAATCAACTTAATTCGTTTTTAAAATTTTATTTAAAATTTTATACAAATAACCTGAAATTTTCACTTCTTCATCAGTATAGCCCTTGGTTAGCTCCGGTTTAATTTCAATCTGACCTACTGACCCGTGACCCAATACTCTGACTTGTTTAGTGATTAGTCCGGGTTTCAAAACCTTGCTTTCAACTGGATCGCGATATTCTAAAAAATAGTTAAACGTAATAATTATATAAAAAATTTAATTTTTTTAAAAAAATGTCCCTACTTATGAATGTTTATGAGAGAGTGTAATAATAAAAAAATAATGAATGAAAATATATATAATATAATAATTAATTGAGGATAAAATAAAATATATATTTATTATTGAGACAAATTAAAAAAAATCTTATATTCAGGATAAGCCAAATAAAAATATATCTATATATAAAAATACGGAAGAGTAGAAGGAAAGTAAAAATAATGAGACGCATGTCTGCTCCGCTGCAGTACTGCTCAGTCCTCCGTCTTCGTAGCCGTGACTTGCGTTCTTTTGTTTTTTTTTCCAATCCCTCCCCCTAATTAATGCCACTTGCTTTTTAAGTTTTCTATTTGTTGAAATGTGATGCGACGTGAATTTGACCCTCTGGCTAGGGATGACTTCAGTGGTCCGATGTGTTCATCCTAATCTTATAAAAAATTATCCAGCTCAAATAGTATTCCGAAAAAATTGAGTAATTTTAGGCGGGCTAATAATCAGGTAGGATCGGACATCGGGTAAGGGGTGCTGCCCTACCCATTTGGTCCTACCCTAAAAATCATTTTCATTTATTTAAAATATAAAATTTATATCAATTAAATATTATTTTATATTTTTTATTTAAAATATATATTTTCTATTGTATAATACTCTTCTGGTTCTCTCTTTTTTGCCCTAACCACTAAACACTATTTACAAGTATATTTCTTCCTTTCTTCTTTACTTTGTGATGTATTAAATTATAGTTGCTTTTTATTTTTTTTCCAGATGCTTCATCATTTAATCAACTTTTAGGCATTGAATTGATGCAAACTATTTTGACTTCACGGCTTTAATTACAATCATTTTGTTTCCTAATTTATAATAGATTATGGATGTTGTTTAATTTTTAAAGTATGGATATTTGTTAAGACATATGGTATTGATAACTATAGGAATGTTTATGAAATTTACACGGAATTATTTTTTTCATATGTGGACAAGACAAGGTGTTATCACTTGGGTAAGAAAGCCCACCCTGCCCAGCCCATCCTTACCCAACCCAAAATGGTTAGGGCTTTTAGAAGGACAGGATTGGGCATCGGGCTACAAAATACAACCCGTTCATCCTTTAGGCAAGCCATTGGGTTGGGATCTTACCCTGCCTAGTCCTGCCCCTACCTCTAGCCTTGGCACTGTTACGCATAAACACCCCGTTCTGGTAGGATTGGGCTTTCCTCCTTTGTAAAGGAGG
Source organism: Inga leiocalycina (assembly GCA_963242795.1). Classification (NCBI taxonomy): domain Eukaryota; kingdom Viridiplantae; phylum Streptophyta; class Magnoliopsida; order Fabales; family Fabaceae; genus Inga; species Inga leiocalycina. The sequence continues at coordinate 6,866,404 of OY725331.1, forward strand.
ATCCGCTGCAAAATCTGGGCCGTTGGATCATATCTCAACGGTCCAGATTTAATATATTATAAAAATATAATAATAATATTTTTATAATATATTAAATCTGGACCGTTGAGATATGATCCAACGGCCCAGATGCTGCAGCAGACCCTCCTTTACAAAGGTGCAAAGGAGGAAAGCCGTGTCCGTTCTGGTATGCATGCATCACGCTAGAGCCATCAAGAGGGAATTTGAAATATTTGTTTTTTAATATAAACACAGATACAAAATTGTGTGTTTAATTCATTTAATAAAGCTAAATTACTGGTAAAAAAATATTAGGAGAGATTCTAATAATCAATGTGCATTTTTAAACATATACGAGATGGTGTGTTATTACTTAATAGGACTGATAGTTTTTTTTTAGCCAAAAAGACTGTACAGTCATTGATAGATAAAAAGCTTAGTGGTGTTTGGTGTAGTTTAACTTAAGTGTTTTTGTAAAGTATAAGATAAACAAGTGAGAAATTTTGTCTCATAAATTGTGAGAGTGATTCTTGAGGATGTCCCTAGATACTCGTGTTTGTTTTAACCATTTAGCTTATTTTAAATGATTTTACACTATATATATATATATATATATATATATATGAGATATGAGATAAGTTCTGTCTAATAAATCCAAAAAAGTGACACCTCCTTAAATCTTCTAAAGGATATTTAAAAATAGAAGATGATAATCTTTGGCTTCTTAAGTTTATCTTTATTTTAGTTTTTGCCAATCAAAGGGCAAAATTATCTAGGTTTTTATTAAGTTATAGGGACTAATATTTAAACGGAATAAAACTTGAAGGACTAAAAAAAAATGAAGACAAACTTGAGGAAATAAAGATTATATTAACCTATACCATTTTGCTTTTTGAAGGATCAAAACCTATAATTTGAAACTTGAGATACCAAAACTAAAAAGAGAGCAAATTTGATGGATCAAAGATTATTTTAACCCCTATTTTTAAGTATCATACCTTAAAAATATCTTGGGTTAAGGGGCAAATATACCAATGATGTTTTAAGAAAAGAGCATCTGGTACAATTATTTTTTAGAAAGGGCAAAAATACCAATGAACAATTAAAAAGGGGCATGCACCACAAAAACCGTTAAATCCGTACTAATGATGTTAAATCATAAGAAAAGAAAACCCCTAACGACGTTAGTACGGATTATCGGTTTTTGTAGTGGATGCCCCTTTTTAATTGTTCATTGATATTTTTGTCCCTTCTAAAAGATAATTACGTCAGATACTCTTTTCTTAAAATATAATTGGTAGATTTACCCCCTTTACCCAAATCCTTTGAAACATTGAAAACTAAGACAGAATTTCACTTTTGGCAAAAAAAAAAAAAAAGAGAAAGAATTTCACTTTCTCCTCCCCGCTGGGTTTCGCATGGAACTTAATGGGCCTAGTTCACCCAATTAGAGTATAGGCCCAAAGATCACATGGGCCTGGTTGGGCTTATGGAACTGTGGTCGGGGCCGGCGGAGTGGCATCCATGCGTCGTCATGCACAATCACAACAGTTTGCAAAAGGAAAGAAGTTGGTTGGCATTTCCTCGTAGCAGAGACGCTGAAGAACATTCATATTCTCATCTGGCGAGGTATGTAACATGATCTGAATAGTTCATACAGCTTAATACTTATAGATTAGATCGAGAATTTTTCCCGAGATTGTTCGGCTTCAATATCTTTTTGGAAAAAAAAAATGGAAATATGTCAGTGGTTGGTTAGCTGCATCCATTTGGTGTTTTTAACAGTTTTCACCGTTCTTTGATCTGGAAGAAGGTAATTTCATGGATAATTTTTGAGAAAATTTTAGAAATTAACCGTTTTCCTTTCAGATTTGGAAGAAGGAAATTTCATGGAAGCGTTGGTGCGTTGTAGGATCAGTCCAGTTTGTAATTATAGTAGAAAATTTGAATCTCGTTTTCTTCCTTCGTCTTCACTATATCTGAGGAAGAATGATTATGGAACTCGAATTGGCCTATTGAAGCAGTCCATGTCATTCAATACAACGGTGGCTTCTGCTCAACCAGTAGGAAGCTCAAAAGTGGGCCACCCGGAAGACATGCTGCCTTCCAAAGGTTTCCATCGCTCTGAAATTATTTGAAAGACGAAAAAGAGAAAAGAAAAATCGATTGATAGTTGCTTTCTTAAAATGATAGAGATTCTTGAGCTTTGGAGAAGTGTTGATGCTGTGTGCTTTGATGTCGACAGCACTGTCTGTCTGGACGAAGGTATTGATGAACTTGCTGAATTCTGCGGCGCTGGAAAGGCCGTTGCTGAATGGACTGCTAGGTTTGATCACTTGACTGACAATTCTCTGATTATTTTTGCTTAAGGCGTTGTGTCTGATTAAAGTTTCGGATTCCCCTAGAGCAATGGGTGGTTCTGTTCCTTTTGAGGATGCCTTGGCTTCTAGACTATCTTTGTTCAGTCCTTCTTTATCTCAAGTTCAGAATTTTCTCGAGCAAAGACCCCCAAGGTATTTGTGGTTTTTTTGACTTGGGCATTTTCTTGAGAAGACTTGACATTTTGATCATAATTTCTTTGTTATATTTTCTTTATAATCCTCTGATCTTCCGATTGGCTTGTAACAATAAGGAATTGACCATGCTCTCCTAGTGAATAATCCATCTCCAATTATTCTCGTTTTAGATTCCAGTTTGGCCAAATAAAATTTTTTTATTTCCAACCATTTATATTGCATATGACCCAATATCCTTTATGCAGAAAAAACTGTCAGTGTCTGTAAAAATTAGGACCGGAGAAAAGGTTTCTATTTTGTAGTCAATTCTATCTTGAACAAACATATACCCAGTTGACCGTACCCACTTGGGGTCCCCTGTGTATTTGAAAGAGATAAGTCAGTGAAATCTGGTTAGGTTGGCAGAAGAACTAAGAGAGTTAATTGATTCACATATACCAAATGGCCATGTCATAAATCACACCCATAATGGTCTCCTACAAGGCTATAACCAAATTTCTAAGCAATTCTAGATTTTTTCCCTGACCAAATTTTCATTTGATTACCGTGTACAAATTTCAAATATTCTTGCTTTTAGTGGTAACAAGAAATGGGCATGGTTTTTGGAGCACAATGACATGCCGTTATATTTAAGTCATTTATTGTTGTTGTTGTTGTTGAAACTTAAAGTTTGGAAAGTTTAACAGTCTGCATTGGATGTATAATGATTATTTGTATTGCCAAACTTCTACTATCGTTCTTTCCTTTTTCACCTTTCTGTTTCTGTTTTTCTAATGAGTACCTTGAACTATCTAGTTCAGACTATGATTATACTTCTTGAAATGCAGGCTTTCCCCTGGCATTAAAGAGTTAGTTGAGAAGTTAAAGGCTAAGCACATTGATGTTTATCTGATATCTGGTGGATTTCGTCAAATGATCTATGTATGTAGATAAGCAGGAAAATTATTTTTTGGTCGTCATTGAAGGCTCAAAGGATGAAATTATTACTTACCGTGAGAGTTTAAGTACATGACTTCAGTTTGATACTGTACCCCGATGAAATTCGAAACTAACACATGCAGGTCCTTAGTACCTATGGTTCACCAAAAGACTAGGCAAGCTTCGGTATAACTAAAAAAAGTAATATGTTAAAATACACGTCTGTTACAGAATAACCATCAAATCTCCACAGAATTTAGAATTTGGAAAGACAGCCAAAGAGCCTGTACACGTAGATTCCTTAAATAGAAATCTGTGTTTTGAGCAATGTCATCTCTGTTGTTCTTCTAAAGCAGGATGCTTATTCAGGTCAAAAAACAACCCAGCATGCATATTATTCTGAGAGGCAGCGGTCATGCAATTGGTGTTCTTGAGTCAAAAATATAACAAACAGAATAGTAGCAACTAGTGTCTATATCTTCCAGTACTGTCATATTTAAATTCTTATAGCAGCTTCCACATTGTCATGAGTTCTAAGAATTCAATGTAGTGCTTTTCTTGATAAGCAAGCTAACTCTACACACATAGACAGTATCATGAATTAGACAGTCTGTTTCCTTTCTACTTACTAAGACACTTCTTATGAAGCCCGTTGCATCAATACTTGGGATCCCAAAAGAGAATATTTTTGCCAATCAACTGCTTTTTGGAAGCTCTGGAGAGTTTGTTGGGTTTGATAGAAATGAACCTACTTCAAGGAGTGGAGGAAAAGCAACTGCAGTTGAACAGATCAGGAAGGTTAGTGTTGCTCAGTTGCTGCTGCTCATTAATTTTTAGTAAATGCCTTGTTTGTAAGTCTGGTCAAACTGATTTTTCAGGCTCATAAATACAAAGCACTAGCTATGATAGGCGACGGCGCAACTGATCTTGAGGTAAGTAAAATCCTGCATATGCATGCAACAAAGATTTATTGACTCATTCATATTATGTAAACTAGACATATTCAACCGTTTTAAGAGACAATAAGAAGATCAAATAATGATATTGATCTACAGAAATAGTTTCCTTAATCAACATGTTTCCATAATTGACTGTGATTGAAATTTATATCATGTTCAAATCTGTTTTTTATGTTCTTCCATTTAGGCTCGGAGACCAGGTGCTGCTGACTTGTTCATCTGCTATGCTGGTGTTCAACTTCGAGAATCTGTGGCTACAAAAGCCGATTGGCTTGTTTTTTATTTTCAAGACCTCATTAATTTGCTGGGATAGCTTCCTTTGTTTTGATCAGAGTCCTTTTCCCCAAAGGTTATGACGTTCCTCTCCATGGAGGATTATGCAACTGCAACAAAATTGTGATTATTTTTTTTTACCAGAGCAACTGCAAGAAAATTAAGAGTTGGTGCTTTACTTCTGAGAACCAATGAGTTTCCTTACTCATTTAGACACCCCCCCTTTTCTCTTTTTCCATCAGTTCATCATTGTTCTCACCTCCCATTTTAATTGTAAGTTTACTTCTCCTTGATATTCTTTGCTAGTACAATACATACTATGTAAAGAAAATATGATACATAAAACGCTTATAAAACTCTTGGCCCAACAACAAGATGTTAAAAAAAACTGAAATCGACACGAATCTCGTTTAATAGGAATTGTGGAGCAATAATCAATAAATATGAGCGGAAACAATGCTTGTTTCTTTATTAAAAGTAGGTAATAAAATCGCTCTTGTACAAGAATAATCTTGTTGATTTTTTGAACTGTTGAAATTCTTATAATCATATTTATATCAAGTTCCTTATATATATATTACATCATGTTCTCTACTCACACATAATCATGTGCCCTTTTTTCATTTGAGATTATAATTAAATGATAATATTTTAAAAATATGATATATGATTACTTGTGATTGGAGAACTTGATGAAATAAGTATAAAAAACTTGACTTAAGTTTTTTCCGAAATTCTTAATCTCACCAATAAGTTGTTGGTTGAAGTGAAAAGCAACCTCACTCCGCAAAAAGGTGAACATAAATTTAAATATCAGAAAGTGTACTTGTTGGAGATATGAAAGTCCTTTGCATTGTAAGCTTTAAAAGGGAAAACCTTAATCCTATTGGAGAAAAAAATTCTTACTCTCTTGGCGCAATACCTACCTTGTTATATCTATCAAAAACAAAAATTCAAATATAATAAGTGCTCGTTTGGAATAGCTTATTTTTAAGTAATAAGTACTTATAAATCGTGATTTACGAAATATGAGGTAAATATGCAAGAGGAGTTTTATCTCAACTTACGTAATAAGTGCTTATTGACCCCTTAATAAGCAATACCAAACACACACTTATGCAGCCCAATAAGCCCGATTTTGGTTCAATAAGCCCAATTCAAAACGCAATACATTTTTTGAGTGTTTGGGACAGCGTTTTGCAAAATATAAAAAGCCCGAAAACGTAACTTATTAAATAAGTCCGAACTACCCACTTATTTTTGAAAAAAGCTGCAGTGCTTTTTTTTTTTCCGGTCCAAAAGTTGCAACATTGCAAGCTTTCAATGCCTCTCAATAGGTCCTATATTGTGGGCTCCACATACTTCTCAAGTCTCTGTTTTTTTTTTGCTATCATACTTCTCAGATCTCATATATATATATATATATATATATATATCCCTTGCATTGTTCTTCATATAATACACACACACACACACACACATACATACATATATATCATTCTTCTCCCATCTTCATAGGCCTTGTGTATATATTCTTCTAATTTTTCACCTCCTAGATATGATAATATTTCCAGTAAAATAAAAATAGGATATGAATAGATTTTATATCGGGATATCCTTTTATCCTATAATTAATTAAAGGACTGAAAAATATATAGAAGATAATTAGATAAGTATGAATAGCATTCGTAACATGATTAGAGATCAACTTGTACGGGATATGTGATCCAATTAGTTATGTAATATTTTTTTGTGAAATTATGTATTTTGGCATCAAATTTTCTAACTTCACTTTTCCATTTATTTTTAATTTTAAATATCTTATTTTCTTATAATTAACACAAGTTTTTACTTTTAAAAAAACACTTATACAATTGTTCATCCAAACAAGTTTTGACTTACTGAAAATCACTTATTCAATTGATCATCTAAACATAAATCACATTACAAAAATTAACTTTTTTATTAAGTCATTTTTAATAAGTCAGAATCATAATAAGTCATTTTTTCTACCGCTATACCAAACACACACTTAACAAAGTGGTTTCATATTTATAATATGGTATGGGAAAATTTAAGACTGGTTGCAGGATTGTCATTTTGGCCGGTTGGGACTTGGAAGAAAAAGACTTGATTTGAGTGTGATTTTTTTTTTTAACCACAGCCATTCTCGGATTTGGATCCCTCCCATCCTTTTTCTTTCTCCTCATCCCATACCTATTTTTAAGTAGTTTACAATTGTGAGGGCAGATTGAAGTTAAATAGTTTATATTTATTTTTATATCATGTTATAATCATAATTTTTTAAAATATTGAATCTAAACAGTTCATTTAGGGTGTTTTTGGCGTGAGGGATTTGAAGATAAAGAGCGGAAAACGAAAATTTTTATCAATTGAATTTAAAATAATTGAAAAGATGGGTACAAAATTTTAATAAAAAACATATATATATGATAAAAGAGTAACAAAAATTAATTAAAAACTTTTAACTCCACTTTTCTAATTTTTTTAAATCTAACCCAAAAATATTTTCCCTCTTCTCATTTTTATTCCCCTCCCCTCATACAAAACATCCTTTTTCTTCTATCATGCATCCTATATGAGACATATAAACACTTCTCTGGATTACAACCTTTAATTCCCCGTGCTTGAGTGTGATTTTGGAATCAATCTTCTTCCGTTTATTCTGTCTATCGCCGCCGGGGTTGCGGCGTATGTATTTATTGATGTGTTGTTTTCATTTTTGAAAGTCAACGCTGAAAACAATTTTTTTAGTGAGGCCTGGAGATTTTATGCACACCCACACTTATGTATTGAGATCGATGTGAGTACAGTTTAAATTCCGTTACATCTCAACCCTTGAATTGATATGAAAGACTTAATTAAGCATTTTGTTTTACAAGATCAAATTGAAAAATAAACTATCCATACATAAATAATCAAAATAGAACGCTTGTTACAAAAATACACATTTATTTATTTTTCAGAATTTAGTGCTCAAATTATAAAAATATATAAATTTTTATTATAGATAAACCAAACATATGATTGTTTTTAGAAAATTATACGATTCTTTAATTAACATTTTACTAATATAACAAGAAATCTATAAGCAACTATGTGACAAGAAGAAAAAAATACTCATAGGTTTCCAGGTAAATAAATTAAAAAACAGAGAGATAATGAAAAATTTATATTTACAAGGTGTATCATATATTAATAAAAAAGTATATTGCGCTATTCTTAATTTTTTTCCTTAAAAAAAAATTGATAGCCAGAAAATTGCATACAAGAAAACTACTTTGTTTTTCCTTGCCATCATTAAAAAAATGGGAGAATTATATTTAAGTTTTAAGGAAGACAAGAAATGAAGAAATGGTCCCTATAGATTACAAAATTAAAAAATATCCCATGAAGTTATCAATACAGGGATCATTTCTTCATTTTTTTTTATGAGACCTAAATATAATTCTCCCTAAAAAAAACTACTTTTATGACATGATATAAGTCAAATCTCTTAGGTGACCTAAATACCTATTTTTTTCTTTTATTTTCCATGCAGCTATAAATTTTTCATTAATTAATCGCAAAAAAGTGAAAAACATAAATATAGCTGGTCCATGATTAACTGAATCTCACCAAATACATTGGACTTATGTCTTTGTCCACCTTTCCCCCGTCTGGACATCCATTTCTCTGATATTTTCGCTAAGTTCATGAATAAACAAACAAAATATTCCGATCCATCCTAAGTATAAGGTTGAGTTAGTTTTTTTAAGAGATTAAGAAAATTAAATAAGTTACTTAATCATATCATATGTTATGTATCCTTAGATTATACATCAATTTATTAGTCAAACTAATTAATTTGAAGAAAAAATAAAAATAAAAATACTCTAAAATAATTTAATTAGTTTCTTTAATCTAAAAAAAACAATTTTATCATATATTTAAGACTGAATGGAGTACTCTCTCTGGTTCTATTTATAAATAATTTTCTCCTTGATTGCGCAAAACAAACAGGTAGTTAAAAATAATAAGTATGTCAAAAATGTCATACTTTTTTCCATATATATATCCTTATTTATGAAAAGAGTATAGGAGAGAGAATAGATAAACATTATGAGAGATAATAAATATAAGATATGAAAAAGAATGAGTATTTAATAAGAATAAAATAGGAAAAAAAATTTATATTTTTAAATAAAAAATAAAAATTATTTATAAAAAAGATCAATCTTATAAAAAAAATTATTTATAAATAGATAATGGGAATAATTGATAAGGAAGAACATTTCCCTGACACGAGCCACAAGTCAGAAGTCAGTACGAGAGAAAACTTCCTTTGAGAAATGCCCTTGTCAAAAAGAAAATATATTTATGACATTTTCGAAATTTTTTTTTTTTGGGAAACCACTTGCTTAGCCGCGCAGTATAGTACAGTCTTGTGTTTCTTCGGAGATAACGGCGGAGCGGGTCTTTCTTCTTTCCAATGGAAGTATCACCAAACCTTCGAGCTCTGACGAACATCGCGAGAGAATGTTGGGCTTGATTGATTTGCGTCAAAAAGTATTGATTTTTTTTAATCTCCCTTCTTCTTAATGCCGGAGAAACAGCAGCAAGAGGTGTGTTTTTCACAAAGGGCTCGCCTCTTAAATAAATTTTGCAGTGAATAAGCTACTTTTAGGTTGTTCATCGGTGTTGCCGAAGCATTGTATAACGAGTGGATATGCCGCTATTGATTACAGTCTTTTCTGCTCTCTCCGAAGAAAGTATTCATCTAGGTGGTGGTTGTTTTCCGACATTGGTTGATTTTTTATGCTTATGAAGTTCACAAGAACTTATGAATACCATTTCTTGATTATTCTTGTTCCTTCTTCCTGGTGATTCTTACTTGATTGGACTTTTTCGACTAATGTTGCTCTTTTGTTTATGGATACGTCGACTGACGGGGTTATGGATAAGTGTTTTCTCCATCCTTCAATTTTGGCCATAGTATCTTGTAGTTTGATTAATGAATGATAGGGTTCTTGTGTGTTTTATGTCGAGACTTGGAAGAAGGGAAGTCTATTTCGTTGATAAAGGATTGTGGTTTTGTTTCTCTGGATGTGGCTTTCTATATTGTATTCTTTGACCTATCATTTGCTGGAAAGTTGTTGGCAATTTCTCAACATTCATGAAAAATTTCTGTTAGCTTTTTTATGCTAATAATTGATAGAGACACCATAATTTGCATTGTGGATTTTGGCTAGTGTTTTCTTGCTCTGTGGGAGGAACGGAAGAGCAAAAATGGATCTTTGGCTTGTTGCAGCGGCTGCAGGAGCTAGTTATTTAGCTCGATTTTGGAACAGAAACCCAAAGAATAGTGATAGTTCATGCCAATTGCCTTCGGAGGATCCCAATGTTGAGAATCTCGAGGCCCCAAGATACTCCTCTCACAGAGAAGTGCAGAGAGATAAATTAGGCAAAGATGTTTCTTCAGAACAAAGAGTTTTCAATGAAAAACCTACAGAAGGGAACTCAGTGGATGGTCTTTCAACAATGGACATAACTTCTAATGAACTGCTGCATAGCGAAAATACAAGACTTTTTGGGATGCATGATGACAGCATTGTACTTTCAATATCAAACTTGCCGCTTTCATTGTCACCAAATGAGAACTTGAATGATGTTGAAGATGGAAATGAGCAAATCTATGATGTTGGTGGCAATTATGGTTTCAGGTTTCCTGACTCATCTCCCAGAGAGGTGGGTCCTAACCATCATTCTGCTGGCAACAAAACTTCTCTCAAGACTAAGCATTTGTATGGACATTTAGGTCGACCTTTGAATTCCTTAGAAAGTTGCCTTATGGCTCAGCTATGCAAGGAACACTCAAAAATGGAAGAATATGTCTTAAGCTCGCTTCCACCACCTCCTACACCCACAAGGTCATTTCTTGTAAGTAATGGAAGCCGGATAATCAGCAGGTCAAGCCATATATCTTTCAGTACGTTGATCGGAAAGGACGAATATAAGTGGAGTAAGGAAGCCTATCAAGACTATGATAGTAGTATATTTGGGATTCCTTCCCTTCCAAAAGTTGGATCTTTACATGATCATAAGAAGCTGAAACACAAGGGAGGAAAATTGCGTAGTGAAAGATTGATCTCTTCTGACCATACTGTTGGTAGAAAAGACATTCGTGCTCAATTAGGTATAGTTCTCAAATTATAATATCTTTTGAAGCCTATGCTGTAGTCCAATTAGTTTTTTTTTTTTTTTGATAGATCCAATTAGTTTTCCCTTTTCCTGCCATTTATGTGTTGTTGTTATTTGTTTTGGAGATGAGAGAAAACGGGGGATGGTTAACTGCCTAAGAAAGAAGATCTTTTTTCAACTTCTTGGGAATAAAAACATCTCTTAACTTCTTAGAAACTTGGTCAGTCTGCCTTTGGAGTATGGAGTCTGTTTCTGGCGCTTCTCTAAATTGATGCTTAGTCATAATCATTTTCTTTATTGATTATGCTTGAGATCAAGTAATTTCTCTGAGTCTTGCTATGATTACTTTCCTGGTTTTAGTTGTGGCCATTTTTTCATATAGAGATAGCCCACGGGTAGCAGAGGATAAGATGTACCTGTTAATTTAAAATTAGATGGTTTTTCAACTGGTTTAAATTTTTTTAGGGTGGATACCATTGCATTACCCGCACCAACTAGCAGAGAATTTTTTATTTAGTTTCTCAAGTCTGAATTCATATGAGCATGTTAAACTGTTGCCTCGGCTAGCTCTTTAATTGCAATTTATTTCTGATCTTGCATTGTGTTTCTGTAATGACTCCATTTACTGACATTTCCATAATCGTCAGATGTGGCATTTCTCTTCAGTCTTGGGCTTTCTTTTGGTATAATAATTTCCATCATGACAAACAAAAGAGAATCAGACGAGTTAAGAGATCTGTTGAAGCAGACAGAAAACTTGGTTCAAGATCTACAAGAAGAGATTGAAATGAAAGATTCACTGACAGTGAAGGACTTAAGTAATGAGAATTATGGCTCACAAGATGCGTGTGACCATTCTTTCTATGATAGGGAGCTGAATGGATTTTCCTCTGAGAAGCATATGGATAACTCTCCAAGAAATAACTGCAAAGAACTATACGATCAGAAGGAAGAAGAAAATTCAGAACCTATGAGCAAAATTGAAGCTGAGCTTGAATCTGAGCTGGAGAGATTGGGTTTAAACATGAATACTTCTAGCCTAGAGAAAAAGCTTTCTGAGCTAGTTGAGGTTAGTGTTAATATTTAACACTAGACCTTTAGTCACAGACAACATATCTTGTTTAGAACGGCCGTTTTGATCATCCTAGAACATGTCTGTTGTGATGGATACCTTACTGTTGTATTGCTTTACATCTCATGCTGAATGATTTGTTGCCATCTTGATGGAAGTGACAAATGTCAAATCTTCCCTCTTCTCATCTCTATGAATCATTCAGTTCATTAGAAAAACAAAAAAGAAATCTCTATAATGTAAATCCTTGACATGAAAGATAAATGACGTGTATAGGGGCTGAACTGCTGAATTACCCCACTATCTGTTTTATATCTTTTCTCAAGATCTTTTATTAATCTGATATTTAGTAGCATTAATGTTAATAATGCATAATTCCCACAGGTTGACCCAGACTTCGTAGCAGATTTCGCTCTAGGTGAATTGCGAGCTGACAAGGTCCAGGTTAAAGCTTTCTCCCCGCAAAAATCAGATGAGAATACCAGTGATGCTGTCACACCTCTCCCTGGGAATTATGCGGTTTCACCTCACAAATTGACCCTCCGATTGCATGAAGTTATTGAATCCAGGCTTGAAGAACGTGTGAAGGAGCTCGAAATTGCCCTTGAAAATAGCCAGAGGAAAGTACAACTTATGGAAACAGAGCACAAGCGATATCACCTGAGAAACTTCAGTGGCTATGAACAGGCATCCTCCTTTGGGGAAGGGAATCCATTGACATATGATGACGGCGACCCGATGGCTCAACCTCTAGTTATGAATCTATCAGGTGACGCACTTGATGCCTACAATGAAGCTTATGAAGAATTAATAAAAACAGACAAGTCAGAAGAGAATTCACCGTCAGGCATCCATTATGACGAAGGATTGTTCGGAATTCAACGCGGTGGAACAAATGGGTCTGTAACTTTCTTCCCAGGTAATGAAGAGAGATTTTTAGAATTCTCTTCTAGCAGGGTGAAGATGTTGGAAGAAAGCTCTGATGCTCGTGAATTAAATGCTGTTGTTACAAGAGATGAAAGTTGTGGTAGCGATAGTGAGATGGAAAGGCAAGTTATAAGAAAAATTATTGACAGGACCAAGAGAGGATCTCCTGCTTTTAAGAATGTACAAAAATTGTTGTATTCTATGGATGAGGGTGAACGTTGATATTTGATACAAAGTGCTAATACAACAGAGTTCCCGTGATTCATTCCCTTTTCTGCTGTATCTCTCATGCTATTTTACTAAATCAGTGGCAGTGGAATGCTCTTGCTCTGTCAGTCTCTAAAATTCTTTTAGGTTTTTTTTTTCGGGCATAAAATTCTTTAAGTTGAAGCACTATCTCTAACGTAAAAAAGAGGGAAATAGACAAGTCAGTTTTGATGTTGTAAGCCTCATAGAAGGATCAAGTTCACTATTTTCTTCATTTACTTCATCTGGATCCCAACTTAAACAAGTCTTCTTCAAACAATGCTAGGGTTATGAATATGATAGCCCTATTGTTCAGGTCTGCTACAAAAAATGTGAGGAATATTCTGGGGAATCTATCCTCAACCGCAAACTTTTAAGAGCGAAGTCCCCCCCCCGACCATTCATCCAAGGACAAAAACGAAGTTGTTCCTTCAAGACAAGCCTTGGCGGAACATAGCAGGGTAGAAATCCATAGTCCTGCACCAACAATATATATAAATATAGATATAGATATAGATATCGAGATAGATTGTGTATGACCAAGGCGTTAGTTTCTCTGCGATTGAAAGGAACAATCTATCCGGGGAGATCGACCATTCGCTTTAGTGGCTGAGGTTTAAGATTTCTAGTTCGCTGGAAACACTGTTTATTTATAGGGCCATGGATGAGAACTTTAATCGAGTATGACACTGGATTTTTCTACAACCGCAATTCGCAACTTACATGGTTGGAATACTGGCAAATCAGGTAGTCGAAATATAGCGGGATTCATGACGATGACAAGGTTTAAACTCTGCAGAAATGCCATCGCCGACAATCAAGTTGGCAACAAAACATATTCCATTACGATTGAATTGCAAACAGAAATGTTAAAGCATATATGATAACCGATCTAACATAATAGTTCTTCCGTCCATACAAAAAATAGGCAAAAATGTAAAGGTGTAATGCATGGAACGTAAAATAAATAACCTCTGTTATTCGGAAACTTCTATCCCCGCCTATCATTACAGTCTCAAGACTCGTATAAGTAACACGACCAAAACAACAGAGTAATGGAACCAAATCTAAATGACGCCCAATAATAAAAGAGTTTACTGGGAAACGCCCAACCATTTTGAAAAGGTCTCAAACTCGGTGTAATCACTGTCAGAGATCATGGTGTGGTACCATGCCTTTCCTGCAGCCTTGATAGCAGAAGCCTCCTCCTGAAGAGGGCAACAGAAAAAAGGGTTAACTTAAACAATTTTCAACCATGTAAATGAGTAACGATGACAAGATGCATTTAACATTCAAAATGCACAATGATAGCAAGAACTGTGACATTAAACTAGTAAAATGTTGCTCATAAATCAACTATCATATTTGCCCATTTTCTTTCTTTTATGCAGAATTCTTGGTAACTGAAAAAATATTAGTAACCATTTCATTGGTCACACAAAATAAATCATTCCTTCAAAAGTTATCCAGCTGCAACGCGTAACAAACATGCAAAAGGGCAACCTCACAGATGTTTCCCTCCAAAATCAAAATTGATACTAAGAATGAGAATGTGAAACATTTCTGTATATGCTATACCAAATGTCTTTAGGTTGACAAGTATAATATTAAAATTTCATCAAGTATGACACGGTTGATATATCAATATCAATAATATAAAAAGCAACAAGGGCATTCAAACTAACATTTTCAACTGAAAATTTATTAAGATTGGGTATCCATCTTAGAATCCTTGATTACTCAAGAAACTCAGTAGCTTCCCATTTATACAAGCATCTAAGTTAACCTGGATGTACAAAGCTAGGTTTACTTTAACAATTTAGTTGGCCATCACTTCCTAATACTCTTGCAGAAAGGAAACCCTTTCTAGACAAATCAATTTCTAAATCCTTCCGTATGCTTGTCATTATATAGAAATGAAATCACTCTATACAAGAATCATGAATTCGATGACTAGGACATATTTCGCACATGAGATCAACTTCAACAACCATTTCACCTAGTGCTTTGCTAGAATCTAGATTTATGTTAGGCACAGAACAGCGTACCTTAGGGACAGAACTCCTCTTCTTATCGAGTTTCTCCTTCTTTGCTTTCACTCGCTGAGCTTCAGCAAGAAGAGCCATCCTCTTAGCCGTCTTGTGATATGGATTCAGCTTCAACATAGCGTTCAAGTTCTTCAAAGGATTCTTCTTCAGTGGTGCCCTCTTGACTTCCTTCTTGATCGGCCTTACGACAGACTGAATCTCATCAGAGTTGATGATCCTTGCTAAATCCGAATTGACCATCTTAGACCTCGGAAGCAGGTAACCCTTCTTCTTTTCTGATGGTTTATCGAACGATCCATAAACAGAATCCAACTTCTCAAAAGCCGACTTGGTCCAAATGACGAATCTCCCCAGATGACCACCAGGAGCAAGCTTCAGCAGATTCAACCTTTCCACATTAGCAACCTCAACACCAGGTATGTTCCTAAATGCCTTCACCGCTTTAGCTCCTTCAGTTCCATACACAATAAGAGGACCTTTGCGAGAAATATATCGGCGATTTCTCATCTTTCCCTTACCTGGTCGAATAGAGTGGCTATCCTTGGCCTTCTCAGCATCAGGAAAAGCACCAACCTGCTTCAGAACTTTGATTGCGTCCTTCGTTTTCTCAACACCCTCAGCTGAATCACTCACGACCAGAGGCATCTCCGGCACGAAATCAATCCGGTGACCGCGAGCCATAACAAGTGACGGAACCGCCGAAGCAGCAATGGCCGAAACGACTGCGTGACGCTTCTGAGTCACATTAACTCTACGGTGCCAGCGGCGCCAAGTCTTGGTAGGAGCGAACATGCGTCCACCACGACACATGTTGCCGAAAGCACCCTGCCCCGCGCGATGGGTGCCACCACCGGGGACTCGAGGGATACGAGAGACCGCGCGGCCAGTACCCCAAGACTCAGCGGAGGTCTGGTGGCCGGCGCGCTTGCTGACGGCGTAAGGTTGCTGGCTGTTTTTGGAAATATTGGAGTGAACGAAAGTGACAATATCGGGTCTAATCGATGCCTTCATGACATCAGGAAGTGCAACTGTTGGGGCTGCGTCGGTGGCCATATCGCCCTCAAGGGCTTGCACGGTGACGAGAGGCCTAGCCGCGGCAGCCATGCTGGAGAGGAAGGTGGGCGGAGAATGAGGAAGACTATGATCGAGAGTATTAACAGGGTTTTGGGTAGGGTTTCCATTTCCAATTAATAGCTTCGTGAAATTTGGGCTGTACATGGGCCGTCCCAGACAGGCCCCATAGGCTGTACATTAGAGACAACCCTTTTTGGTTAAATGGATTGAAAGTGGCAGAAGTTTAAAAAAACAAAAGATTCACTGGCTAAAGTTTGGCTTCTCTCCTCTGCCCTTTCCCATCTTTTTCCCTTTTTCATTATTAGATTAAGATTTTAATAGTCTAGATTTATCATATTATAAAAATATTATTATAATTTACCTTGAAAATGCAAAAAACAATTTTTTTTATACTAGATGCAAAATAAATTTGAACTGTTAAAATTATTTTTGTATCTTCAAAGTAAAATTATAATAATATTTTTATAATATGATAAATCTGGACAGTTGAAATTTTAATCTAACAGTAGAAAGGGGAAAAAGATGGGAAAGGTAGAGGAGAGAAGCCAAGTCTGTAAGTTATTGGGGTGGATAGCTTAATATGAGTAATTGTTTATTTCTTAGTAAACACTTCCCACAATAATTGCATAATTCCATGGTTTAATGGTTGTATCTAATCAAAATGACAAAATCAAACAAAGATATCCAAAGACATAATGCTGTTAGGTGTAGCTTGGTTGGTGGAGTAAGGGAGGAATTATCTTCTGGAGAAATAAATCAATTGCATTTTCCCTCATATACTAAAAGCTGAGTTTTTGAGTGATTGGAGAGGTAGTTTAATGGCTACAACTCAACCAGATTGGACTTATTGTTCGTCGTTGTGGTCTACTTCTCCTCCTCCTTTTTTTTTTTTTTTTGCAATTTATAAAATTTTCCAAACTTAATCTCAGCCTAATTTTTTAATTCCTTTTGGCCATGTACAGAAAATTCTTTTAGATTATCCGTTCTGGACAATCTCAATGATTTGAAATGCCGCAAGATACGTTCCATATCTCCATTCTCATCTCAAGGTCACACAACTATCCAAACCAAGAGTAACGGTCATCACTTACCTACAAAATTTGGAATGTGATTCTCCATATATTTAATGAAGAAATTGACAGATTTAAATATCACAGACTATAGAGTGTAACCTTACAGACACAAACTTTTCAGGAAACGAAGAGGGCAAGACACTAGAATCGCCCAGGGAAGCCAAGTTCCATCCTCAGACCAGAGCAAAAAATTAATCAGCTCCTGAGTTCTTAGCCAGGCAATGAACCCGTCTAAGCCATTAGCCATGGCTTCATATGACGATACAAGATGTGAACCAAAAAACTGCGTCTGCGATTCAAAAGTGGAACGACAAAAAGGAATAGTGAGTTAAGAATAGCCTTTTATACGGGCACATCTTAAAGTTCGACGTCAGCCATGAATTATTAGTATAGCAGTTCACCTCAAGCATCGATTTACAAGCTGAATTAAAGATTCCAATGTGGCCAAATGCAAAAATCGCCTCAGATTACGTAACAGATACTAATTGCTCTTTCCTTATAATAAGAAGAATGACAAATAAAATAGACTTCGAAATTACTTTCTTCCCTGCTTCGTATTTATGTTTGAAATTACATGCTTGAAAAATTTCATCAGGCACTAGTCCATCCATATGTCATCCAGCACAGCTTCAAAGAGGGCTGGCCAAGAAAGCAGCACAAATCTAAGACCTCTACGAGATTACTTCAAGCTCTTTTGGCAAAATTACCAGCATCATCATCATCGTCCCGGAAGTTTTCCTCTGTTGTCCCAAAATCTCCAACATTCTGACCTATATTGTCGCTTTCTTTGCCATCCAATTGACCACTGCTGCTGACGTCTCCATATCCACCAGCAAAGCCACTGCCTGAACCTGGGCCACCGCTGCTACCAAAACCAGCCGAACTGCCAAAGTTACCACCGCCGCCAAATCCAGCAGCACTGCCAAAGCTATCACCGCCACCACTTGCAGCAGCACCGCCAAAACTAGAAGCACTTCCATAGTCATCACTACCTCCACCACCACCAGAAACACCGAAGTTTCCACTGTTGCCACCATATCCTCCACTGCTGCCACCAGCATAAGTGCTTCCACTCGCAAAGTTCCCACTATCACCACCAAAGCCCCCACCGCTGCCACCAGTGTAAGTGCTTCCACTTGCAAAGTTCCCATCATTTGCATAATTGGTTCTGCCAAAGCCACCACCAGCACTTCCAGTACCAAAGCTGTCAGCAACAGCTCCACTTCCACTGTTACCACCATATCCTCCACCACTTCCACCAGCATAAGGGCTTCCACTTGCAAAGTTACCATCATTTCCAAAACTGCCGCCTGCAGCCCCAGCTCCAAAATTGTTAGAAGCATAGTTATTGCCAGTGCTGCCACCAAAATCACCACTTGATCCATAGCTTCCTCCACCATATCCACCACCACCATAACCTCCAGCAGCATTGCCACCATATGCACCAGAACCACCATAGGGAGGGTTACCATAACCACCTCCATAGCCAGCGCCAGCACCAGCACCATATGGAGCATTGCCATAAGAACCACCAAAACCGCCACCACCATATTGAGGCCTTTCATTAGCATAATTTACCCGAACTCGGCGACCATGAAGATCCTGGGAAAATCATAAGCAAAAATAAGAAAGAAACAATGATGCCACCCAAAAGAACTATATAATAATTTTAGGATATAAAAAAGGCACCCTCTGCTATAGCAGCCAGCTAAGGAAGTGATTCCCTAATGGTTGATATTGTATAAATTCTTGATGTGCTATGAACAAACTATGACGATTGTACCAAATAAGCAAGTAATAGGACTAAAACAAACTATTTCAACAACATGAAAAAAAATAGCTACTGCTAATTAAGTACACACATCGAGTACCACACATGGTGCAACATCCAAAAAATTAACAGCTTATGTGGCTTCAACACATCTATAATGTAGATACGAACATGGTACAGCAACTGATGAGACTCTAATCCCAAGAGTAAAAGGCTCCATTACCTGTCCATCTAAGGCCTGAATAGCACTTGATGCCTCCTCAACTGATGTGAATGTGACAAACGCAAATCCTCTAGATCTTCCAGAGTCACGATCCATAACTACCCTTGCTACAAAGTTTATGAGATCAAACAAACAGAGATTAATACAAAAATTGACACCAAAAGATTCTACAAACTACTAGCAAGCCAAAGAAAAGTTCAGTCAATAAACAGAAATCTCAACAATTTACCATCAACTACTTGACCATATTTCTCAAAAGCTTCCCTCAAACTTTGCTCATCAGTAGAATATGACAGTCCTACAACAAGAAATGCCATATACATATATGTATCATTATTATTAACTTAAGAAAACATTAAGAGAAGGTAATGATAGAAAATGAAAAAGTAATTCTAAATCCACCTCCTACAAACACCCTTGAACTTGCAGCAGATGACATGCATCGTATAGCCTGGAAAATAGATGGAGCTGAGCGGAATTCCGAACTGAGCTGCTTATTTGCAGCCTGTCTTAGTATATTCCCAACTCTACCAAAGAAAGCCATCCCTATAATCTGCGCAGAACTGTAAACATTGATGAGTATTAGGTATGATATTGATCAATGATTCAATATACAAGAAACATACAATATTTCAAAAATTAATTTATTATGCCTGAAAAATGAGAAAACAGTATCCCAACACAACCCTCAAGAAAGTGGTAATGAACTGCAAAATTTTATCAAATTATTTACAATCATTTTCCCGTTCACGTCCCAAGCAAGATAAGTTTGTAGGTAAATAAACTATACGAATCTAACATGCTCATAGCCACCTCGGACACAAGGCCCCCCTCCTCCAACAAAATGAACACCTAAAATGTTTTCCCATTTCCATTAGTCAGACTTTTCATACAATACAAAGAGTACCTGCAGTAATCACACAAGGCAATACAGCGTACCAATAAATGATAAAAACAAAGAACCAAAAAAGATTCGTTCCAAGAAATAACCAGTTTCAGATCATACATGAATCAACTATTGGCCTATCTCAGTTAACACTCGGGATGAAACAACATAACACCGAAAGAAACTTGGGAATCGTAAGACAAAGCATATCTGAGCTAAGGAGAACATGAAGAGATATAGAGAAAGATGAAACTGAATTGAATGAAGCATCGTGATGCAGCATGGTACCTTTCCGTGCTTCGCAATGTCTCTATGGGAGCAAAGTCACCACGCTAAAACCCTAAGCAAGATTTTTCATTTCAGACTCGGTTTATGTAGGTGGAACCCAAAGCGGGCGGACTACGTGGAGAGCTTGAATGACCAAGAACCGTTGATTATTTATGAGGGAAGTTGTACCCGTTAGATGTGGTGAAATTGTTCAGGTATTTCCGGAGCTATGAGTTCCCCTCATTTGTATAAATACGACGTCGTTTTATTGCATGCCCTTCCAACCTCTCGAATCAACTGGATGTCGTTTTGGTTCCTTCTATGTTCTATCCATTAGTCAGCAGTTGTCACTTGCAAGAAAACCAAAACCAGAAGACATTGCGATCTTGGAAATCCTGACCGGCGGATAAATTAGCCTAAACACTGTGTGATTCGAAGAAAGCCTGACTATTTCCGATCTTTGACTTCTCCCTATGGCTCAAAACCGAAGATCCCAGAGCGTTCTTGACAACATGGGGGAAGAAATTGTTAGAATTCTTGCACCTGTATCACTCTGTATGGTTTTGGTGGTAATCCTGGTCTCAATTCTTAATGGCAGCTCTGCTACATCATCAATGTCAAGTATAGCCACCATAGCTTATAGTGAGACCAGCACAGACTCTTCCTGGGACAAATTCATAGGTGCCCTTTTGAATTCCTTGGCATTCGTGGTTGCTATTACTGTTGTAACTTTTGTTTTGGTCCTTCTCTTCTATTTCAGATTCACCAGATTCTTAAAACTATACATGGGTTTTTCTTCTTTTCTTGTTTTGGGATTCTTGGGTGGTGAAATCTTGATGTTTTTAATCGAACAATTTAGCGTCCCGATTGATTGCTTAACATTTTCTCTGGTTGTCTTCAATTTTGCTGTTGTTGGTGTATTGGCCGTCTTTATGTCAAAAATGGCAATTGTTATTACGCAAGGGTACTTGGTTCTTATTGGAGTCTTGGTCGCCTATTGGTTTACTATGTTACCTGAATGGACCACTTGGGTGCTGCTGGTTGCCTTGGCATTGTATGATCTTGCGGCAGTCTTGCTGCCTATTGGACCACTAAGGCTTTTGGTTGAGCTTGCCATATCGAGAGATGAAGAAATCCCAGCATTGGTTTATGAGGCTAGGCCAATAAACTGTGATCGTTTAGACCCAAGGGATGGTGTGACTCGGAGGCGGATATGGAGGGAAAGGAGGATTGAGAGTTCAAACCATCAAACTGATTCCAACCTGAGTGATGAATCAAACTCCACTCTGAATGCCAATGATGTTTTGAATTCAAATTTGAATGGTAGTAATCCGGATGGAACTCACGATGCAACAAATTTGGTTATGGAAAATTCTGTCTCAAATCCAAGTTTAAATTCTAATACTTCTAATGGCATCTGTTCTGACAGAAATTTAGTCAGAGCAGAAGAGGGACAAGTTCAAGAAACTGATTCAGAGCTTTCTGCTCCTTTAATTGACCACGGAAGGAATGTCCAGTTAAATAGTGCAGAAGAAGCGGCAAATTTGATGCTGGAGGGAATAGGACTAGCATCATCTGGTGGAATCAAGTTAGGGTTGGGAGATTTCATCTTCTATAGTGTTTTGGTTGGCAGGGCAGCAATGTACGACTTTATGACAGTATATGCATGTTATCTAGCTATTGTTGCTGGTCTGGGAATCACTTTGATGCTTTTGGCACTATATCAGAAAGCCCTGCCTGCTCTTCCAGTCTCAATAACATTGGGAGTGTTGTTTTATTTTTTGACCAGGCTCTTGCTTGAGGTATTTGTGGTACAATGCTCCTTGAACTTCTTGATGTTCTAAAGTTAACTATGTTTCTTGAATTTGGAAGTTGACTATCAAATATATTCCATCATTTCTTGAATATATTCCGCATTTAAATTTCTGTGCTTAGTGTCCCATATCTAGATGAAGGCTTTCAAGCAGTGTGCCTCTTCCTTAACTTGTATATTACTCCTTCCCGGTTCTTAATATAAAACATATTAGAAGAATTGATCTTGATCCTAAGTATAAGACATAGTTTTCATATTTGTCAAGCTTTTCCTAATTTACCCCTCCCTCAACAATAATCAAGGAGGAGAGGGAATTAAGGAATATAGTTAGGATATTTTAGAAAATATATGTCATATTAATTAACTCAACTAACTTCCTTAATTTAATCAAATTAGGTAAATACGTGTTATATTAAGAACCAGAAGAGTATTTACTTTCTCCATCTTTCAACTAATTAGTTTAGTCAGCGTCACAAATTTTCTTTCAATTTTTCCCGTGATTGGAAAATAAAAGAGTATATGTTTAGGATCTCTTTCGCATGTTTAGTACAGTAGCTTTTCTTTTAAGTAATAATAATAATAAATTCATTCTGTAGCTTTTGAAGTTAGATTACTATAACCAATCAAGGAACTTTGCCAACTGACACCTAAACATAACATATAAAACAGTCTGTGAACCCCCTTGGATAAAGAATTCCTATTGAAATAGCAATAATTTTGTGAACATTTGGTTTTCAATAATATTCTACTTCCCAGAGAAAAGTAAATAGTTAGGGAATGCAGATACAATGGGAGCTAATAGATTTAATAAAACACGGCATATTCAGTGGCAGAAGATGCTAAATCACAACACTATGATCAGATGTATCTTCAACCAATGGATTAGGTATGATGTACCTTATTAGCGGACTTCATCATGGTAGATCAGTGTGTTTCTGGAGGTATTTTTTCGTATAATTTCCTATTCTTGGGGTAGTAACGTGTAGATATACAGCAAATACAAGATCCATCAAAGAGAGGATTGCAGTCATGTGATGAATATTCTTTTACTGGTTCAACTGGGGTTTGAGTTTCTTAGGAGCCTAACTTTGCAATAAAGGCAGTTTAGGTATTATATGGATGATCTCAGAAGTTTTGTCATGTCTAATGTTGTATATCAGTACAATTTTTATGATGCAGAGAGTTTTTCTCATATGAGATATGGTGTGAGGGAGACGTGGAGTGGAGACTGTGGAGAGTATGACTGTCATTATATTTTGTGGGTTATTGTGAAGCTTAGGGTTGGAAAGATGACTGATGAAGGGTTTCTTTTCATGTTTCAAGGTTCAGAAGGCCAAATTGTGGCTAATTCAAAAGTAGCTTTTGTAAAGTAAGAAAAACTTTTAGCTTGTAGATGGTAGCAGGATAGTGCTACTCAGGGTGTTGAAAAGAGAGTTTGCTGCTATGTCACTTGGGTGTAGAAAACTTAGAAGCCAGACATGAAAACTTTAGCTGAATACAACATTGGCCCTGAAGTTTTGGTTCTATAAAGGAACAAGCTTTGTTATTTTCTTGGGATTTAGGTCAATGTGCTTGTTGCGTTTTTTGTGGTTACTCTTGAATGAGAAAATTCCCTGGGTATATCTTAAAATATAGGAACTGGCACAAATAATTAAACTTGCATAGTGTTGCTCATTTGTTACGCTTCATGTAACACAAGAGACCCTGTGAAACATGCATATTGATGATCAGCTGCCCCGCTGGCTAGCGTTTCCACCGCGTTTCAAAGGTTTTGGGCTTGAGGTGGGCATTGACATGGTTGTGTGCATGTGTGTTTTACGTTGACTGTTGAAAAACAAAAAAAAAACGGAGAGACCCAATAAAACGTGCATACAACCTTGGGTCTCAATGAGCTTGTACAAATTGTTCTTCGACCACAGAACAAACATATAATGCTCATGAAAAGTGTTGTTTAAAATTTGTGAAAAAAGTGAAAAGGTTGAAAAAGTGATTGGAGAATAGTTTACAACAACAAAAACAATAAAGCCTTTATCCCACTAGGTGGGATCGGCTATATAGATCGCACAACGCCATTGTGCTCTGTCAAAAACAATATCTTTTGGTATATTATTAATCAAAAAGTCTCTCTCTATTACCTCATTAAGCGTGCACTTCGACCTTCCACGACCTCGTTTTACAGGACTCCATACGGCTTGATCCACCCTCCTCACCAGTGCATCCAACGGCCTTCGTTGCACATGTCCAAACCACATCAAACGACTTTCTACCATTTTTCCTTCAATATAAACCATTCCAACTCGTTCACCTATATGATTATAATAAAACCATGGATTTAGAGAAAAAATTGCTTCTAGCTTTTTTTTTTCAAGTATTTGGTTTTGACCCCTAAAAGTGGTTTTTTTATGTTATCCAAAAACACTAGATTTAGTGCTTGTTTGGGATAGCTTATTTTTGAGCAATAAGTGCTTATAAATCATGATTTACAGTATACGGGGTAAATATGTGAGAGGAGTTTTATCTCGATTTACGTAATAGATGCTTATTAACCTCCAATAATAAATACCAAACATACATTTACTAAAAGAGTAAAAGTATATATTTGGCAAAAGCGTTATTTTTTTTACGTGCAAATTGAAATTTTCAAAGGATCCTGAGAATCATAATTGAAATCGTTTTCAATGTCAGCATCTTGTTGGTGCAGTGGCATGCAAAAGTGCAAAACCAGCCTTTGGTGGCAGTAATTACAAGTACGAACCGTGCCAGCAAGCAATATGCTTGCCAATTTTTTTTTTAAAAAAATCGTTTTCAATTAAGCATTTTTTACATTCATATTTTAGTTTCAAGAATGTCAAAAGTTAAATTAGAAAAATAATGCATGCTAAAAGAATGGATATAAAAAATGTTTAACTGAGAAAGACTGCAAATGATACTTTTACCATTTCTAACTTAGTTTCTGAGACTTCCGGGTGTTAAAATATTATTGCCATCTCCATTTAGTATTTACTCAGACTTTGGGAATTCTTTGAAAAGGAACTTTGAAGGTGGTGAGGTCAAAACGACTTGTAGTCTACGTGGGGTCGCAGCCTTTTTACGATAAACGTGAAAACGCAAATGCCCATAACAGCTCAGCTTCTTGGTCTTTCTTTCATTCCCCTAACTTTCCTCTGGTAAAGTTCACACCTGTGGTTAGTGAAGACCAGGCATCAGCGACAACGACATTCTTACCAAACGATCAACAGTGTGATTCAAGGCCCCTGGACCAACAAATAAATAAAAGAAAAAAAAGGACCACCAACCCATCACGATAAAGTATTTTACAAACGATCTAGTCCTTCCCGTGCTTTGTACGGGATGTTTTTACTTCACCTGTTAAATCAATAAATATACTAACTACTTTCCGTCATTATTGAATGACATAACAATTGATAAAGCCAATAAGCTAGATAAAAGCATATAGCAATAAAGATTATTGGTCATCCAAATTCAAATATGGCTATACTTTAAAGTTTAAAGTTTATATTGGATGACATAATGATGTTGCTGGAAGATAAGGGAATGAGGAAATCCTATAGTATATACAATTACCAACGAAAAAATTTGGTGATTTTTTGGATTGGAAATTTGATTGCTGGAAGTGGGAAGTGAAATACGTGGCAAATCCAAACTTTGAATTTTAATCCACACTAGAGAAGATCACGCAGCCCGAGGACACTAATCTGGCTAAACAGAGCCCAAAGTGGAGCTGGTTGCGGTTGTAAACAGTGAACTTTGTCATGTGAACAATGTTTTGCTAAGAGGAGCCGCTGTGAAGCCATGGCTTGTAGATGGGCTTGCCGGAATAGTATTTATTTATATATTGATTACTAAAAGGAAATTATAAATTATTAAAAGAAACGCTTATCAAAAAATAAATTATTGAACAGCAAAACAATCAAATGGCATGAATAGTAGAAAGCTGGTCAAAACCAAGTCTTCTTGCCCATACAACATAAAACTCTATAAGAGACCACAAAAGCGTGACTTACCTTTTAAAGCAAGCATATAACACATTCTGGCTCCTCAAAAGCATAATATTATTAATGTATGACAGATAATGTAACATCACTAAATGAATTGATAGTGTGACAACCTTAAAAGTAATTCACCAACAAAGGAATCTCAATAATACATATTATAAGGACAGATTGTGGATAAAAATGATACGAAAGGAATTATAATATAAGTTAAGCAGAAAATATAATCCAGAAACACACCTATTTCAATGGATAATTTATCACAAATGACATCTTCTTCTCTTGTTGCACACTCAAGCACAAAAATAACAGCTTCCATTGTTAGAATTTGTTCAAGAAAATATAGTCAAGTAACACACCTATTTTCAGTGGATAAATTGATGAGATGGTACTTCCCCGTGTTATATATCTAGAATTATTTTCTCTTGATTCCAGTTAGGAAAATAGCTTCCACTGTCAAAAATTGTTCAAGAAAGTAACATTTAACTTAATCCTCTTTACAAGTGGCTAAGAAAACAGCTTCCACAAGGAAATATAATAACAAACAACATATACATACGCTAATATATTCAAGACAATAACATCTTTTTCTTCCTTTATATATCTCATTTGCTTCTTGTCTCAATTCCACTTGATATGTTTGTCTTTAGGTTTTGAGTGGAAAAATGCTTTAGACATTACAAACAGGTGATCCTATCTCCCGTTTCCCTACTCATTTTACTTAGTTTCAGACTTGCTTTCTAACCTTTTCAGAAGGAATCAACTGAAAAGAAAGGGATGCCATAATAACAAAACCAAAAATGCAAGGCAAAAGTTTATCAGTCAGATTATTTGTTGTGATGAGAATGAAATTTCGTGCAACATTTCTCCAAGCAAGAAGGCATGTGTCTTATAAAATGATTACTCAAATGCACCATGTGGGACATAATTGAAGCACTGAAAGTCTAGTACTTGGCTTCTTTCCCACTAAACAGACCTCAAATATTAAAAAAATGCCCGCATTTTTAAGAAAATTAAAATACAAAATTTTCAAATGATGTACGATATTGCAATAAATATTTGTCAGATGGATAAAATAAGTTGCCGCACTCTCAAAGCGAACCTAACTAAAATGAAAAAGCTTTTATTGGTATAAAAAGAAATAGAAAATATCAAGGTATTAAAATCTGAACCAGGTACTAAACCGGTCGAGATACTGGGTTAAGGGTCAATGGGTCAGATTGGGGCCAAATCGGACCAAATCGATGAGAATTTGAAGATTTTAAACTTATTAATATGAAATTCTAAAGAAAAAATTCAAAAAAATAGTGACCCAGAACCGAACCGATTTTCCGGTCGGTTCGTCGATTTCTGAGCCGACCCGGGTTCATGAACAGTGGAAAATATGTAAACGAACGCAAAGAAGATTTCCTCACTTGATGTTGTTTTCGATGACTCAAGAAACTCCACATCTGGCTTGACACTGCAGAAGACAATGGCTCCTTGAATACAAAGAAATTCCATGTTTTCATGGAATTTCTTTTTGTTTTTGTTCAAATTTGAACAAAAGGAAAAAAAAACTTGACTACTTTATTCCTGGACTTAGTGGCTCCATTAGTATTTATTGCCTTTATAGTTGCCTTTTTCATGTTAGACTCTCACTCTGCTTTTCTCTGACCTTTGAACATCTTTCATGAAAATTCAAAAAAAAAAAAGAAGTGAAATAACTTAGAGGAACTGATTGATTGAACTCCCAAATATAGTGGAACTGTCAACTAACATGTCATATAAAGAAATCAAGTTCAACAGATAATTTTCAAAATTTAAAGTTTGATATAATTTGTCCTTTGTTCCCAAAAAGTTGAACCCATAATTTGCAACGTCCTATGTACCTAACATACAACGGCTTAACATTCAAACATAAAAGGTAAAACTGCATCCTAATCAATCAATTGGTATGTCATTTGATGCAATGGACAAAGTCATGAGTCATAAAGAATGATCAATGGCTCACCTCCACTCCCAGAGGTTTGATTTGAGCATGAGCTCTTGTTGCACCTAAAGTTGCAGCTGAACTGCCCATATCAAACTTGATGCGTTCAATTGAACAGCCAGGTCCTGTTTTAATGTTGAAGTCGCCACCGGTAACATATAGATAAATGAATATAAAAAGAAAATATACAAAAAGTCCTTTATATTAAGACCAAAAAGTAAAAAGAAGTTGCCAACAATAAGTTTTGAAGCAGTCATGTCATACTCCTACTATTCCTTTTTATCTTAATATATCCAGTAACTAATCGATGAGAAACAAAATTATTCCCATAACAACAAACAAAGCTTATTGGTTGTGAACACCCTATTTTATCCGGGCCCCACTCAAAAATACAAAAATAATTGATGATGATTAGTATCCAAATTGACAATCATCATTGGAAGAAAAATAAATAAATAAAAAATGAAAGCAAGAAAAAAATAAGAAAATCCTCATATTAATGATGATCGATGGTGGCGATCATCATTAAAAAACGAAAATTAAAATAAACCCCCTTATTGATATGATTGGCATTGTCATTCATTAAGGAAAATAATAAATAAAAAACGAAAAATAAAAAATGAAAAAAAAGTCTCATTTATATTGATAGGTTTAAATTAGGAAGTTACTTGTGGGGAGAATAATGAAAAAAAAAAATCTCCACTAATGGTAATTAGGTCAAGTTAGGAAGTTTTATCAATAGAAAATACAAAAAATTTAAAAAAAAATTCCATTGATGGTGATTGGGTCAAGTATAGGTCTTAACATAAAATACAAAAAAATCAAAAAGAGAAAATTAAAAAAAAAAAAAAGAAGCATTTATGAAGAAAACACTACCTTGAGACTATAAATAGGAGTGCAACGGTTGAAGCAAAGAGATAAGAATTCCTGAGAGAAAAGAGCCAAGGTAAAGAGTTATTATTCTTTTACATAATTCTTTTAAAATATGGGGTTTTTCTCTCGTGGGTGTAAGAGAGGGTGGAGCCGATTGAGAATTTGTTTGTATTCTTTTCTTCCCTCTTCTATCAGGTGTCTATATATTTTCCTATGCCAATGAAATTGTCAATATGACAAGAGGCACAGACATATAAGATTCTTGCATCCACGTATCATCTCACGTTCTCTTTCTTACAATCAAACTATTGCTTGTATTAATTTTTTTGTGTCAGGGAAGGAGTACGTTTTTTTTTCTTCATGTGATTACTTGGCTTCTTGATGGCATATATGATGGTTCAGATGATTTGAAGCATGGGTCTTAATGCTACGTTATATCATACATATTCCCATTATTTCTCTCTCTCAATTAGTTGTTTGGGCAATTGACTAAGATTATGCATTAAGAGTTGTATGTGCTTCCACTTTAAATTTTGTTCCCATATTTCTATAAAAAAGGGGATTCTTATACTTTGATAATACAATTTTTCTTGGCTTCCTCACTTTGTCTCTTTTGTAGCAAGACTCAAAGCATCGAAGGTACATGCTCTCCCCACATCTTTCTTGATCTTCTTATCATCTTGAATTTTCTACTATGAATGATATGATAAGAATGCACTTCTTTTCTTCTTCTTTGCAAATAAAATGTTTAAAAAAAGATTCTTTTTTTAAAGTATATGAATTTAGTTTCATATGAGATAATGAAAAAAAACGCCTTTAAAAAAAAGATAAAAAACACAAACCAAACAAAAAAATATTTTTCACAAATAAATTAAATAAACATTTTTTCTAAAAACAACCAACCAAGTAACATGCATTTCTACCCCCGAACTACGTGGGCTTTGATCCCTCTAAAGGGTACGTAGGCCCTAAGTTTTCATCCTAGCTTAAGTCCAATTTTATAGATAAATATATTTTTTCTTATAAATGTCCCCTTTTTTAAAATAAATATATTTTTTTCTTTTTGTAAATAAATGTTCCTTTTTTCTTCTTCTTTAGTTTTTTTCATTTCATTTTTGTAAATGTTCTTTTTTTGGGTAATTATAATAAAATTAAAGGCCATAATATTTTTAAATAATTAATTTAGGGTAACCATTCTTATAAATGGGTGTTGTGGGGTGCCTAACACCTTCCCTATATACAATCGACTCCCGAACCCTAAATGGTTTTTGTAGACCAGTTTCATTGTAAAAAAAAGAGGTTTCCAAAATTATCTTTTTTCTAAAATTTTGGTTGTGGCTCCATGTTTTCCAAATTTTGGGCGCTACACTGGTGCTTCAACTTTCTTCAGATATGTGCTTTGAAAAAACTATATTATAAGAAATTACTTCCCCTGCACAACAATCTCATGCACTAATTCAACGTCTATACATTCACAGTCAATTACCGTGTATTAGTAGCAATAATTTAATTCCTTGTCACATAACTATATAAGTATTAAGAAAAACTAAAAAGATTAGCACTAAAAGAGATATGTATAGTTAGAGATACAACGATTTAACCAATAAAAAGATGTGTAGAGATAAAACACTATTGCAAAAAGACATCACAATATAGAATTAGGCCATAAGCAATTATAGTTAAAGAGGAGAAATGTCAGCCAATAATTTATGGCAAACCAAATTGACACCAACAAAATGGGGAAGATCAAGACTAAATCTCCAGTCATCATAACCCCTATGTGACACCACAACTTTAGGAATAGGATAATTCATGAATTAGAAATCTAAGGATAATAGCCAAATCTTCCCCATTTTGTGTTACTAAATTTGCCCACACAGTTCCTTATAAAGAAGACAAATCTTACATTTTTCTATTGTGCAAGAACCATTGTGTTTTTCAATCATCGTGTTTCTGATTTAACAGTAAAAGCTACTTGTTTTTTGTGATATGAAAAATCAAACAAAGGGAACTTTTTAAGCATTTGTTTGGATTGACAACTCTATGGAAACCGTGGAATACTTTATACCACTTACTTTAAGAGAAGTCATGAATAGAACAAAGCTAGAAAGACACAACATATACCTACTGCATCAACCTCACAGTAAAAAGGTGAATGCATAGTACCAAAATGGTAAAAAAAAAAAATTTTAATATAACGTACACGTAAAAAAGATTGAGGAACAGATAAAAATATTTCTCAATCATATCAAACCCAACAACTCCTGATGTAGCAGAAAATACAACCAAAGTTGAAATTCTGTTCACAAAGTTGTTCCAACAACCACTTTTAAAAAGGACCATAACTAAATACATACTCAAACCTATTTATCTATGCTATTCGTATATATATGAATAAATCTACAAATATTGGAATATTGGAGTGGGTGAAAAAACCTATACAACACCTATAAAGCTTCAACAACTTCACTTGCAAAAAAGGAAAAGAGTGATCAATATGAGAGAATTTATCTTCAAAGGTTATGAAAACATTTCATTGATGTGAGAACATAATCTCTAACCAAAAGTGATGTAGAAAAATTCCGTAGTTTTTTGTTAAAATTTTTTTGATGCAGGTCTATAAAGGATCATTCATCCACCTATATTGATTATATAGACATTAAAAAAAATCCCTTATAAAATCCCATCACTACTTCCTTCAATGTCAAAGGTTTATGCATGGGCAAACATAATTGATCAATACTTTTGTACCCTTATGTTGCTTTGTTTTTTGAATAAGACATTTAATATATTATACAATGAACAAAATAGTTGGGAAAAACCTGTTTAGAAGTAAATAAATAATTGCTCCCCTTTGTTGTCGAATCAAATCAGAAAAATATATCCTGAAAAAGAAATCAGTCATGTGAAAATGATACAGATTCAATAAAAGGCTATATACTACACGGTTTCATGAATAGTAAAATTAAACAGTGAAAGTTACGTAAAACAAAAAGAAGCATAGTTTTAGCATTAAATTAAACAGTGAAAGTTACGTAAAACAAAAAGAAGCATAGTTTTAGCATTAAATTGAGTGGGACGATTTGACTTCCAAAAGCTATAGAAGTACCTATGAAAGTAGCGATGTGATGCCTATGGACATTATAATCCATGTTACGACAAATCACAAAGAGGCAAACTTTAGCTAGAGAATTAGGTTATAAAGAAAATTGCTATAGCCTTTTCATTGCTTGAGTGGTATTCAATCCATGGCTTCACAACACAATATCCAAGGTGACCACACCTTATCCTATTCATCCTATGCAATAGATGAACTTAGATTGTTTAATAAAGCACCATCATAACTCATATGGTTTGAATTTTGAACATAACCAAACAAAAGAAGCATAACATAATTACTCACCACTTTTTTAAGGAACATGTGAATCTTCAGCATTGAAAGAAGGAACATGAGCACTTGAATTCAGTAGTGCGGGATAATCTGCTATAATACAGAGTGTAATGAGAAATATAAAACCAGATGAAGTCAAGCTAAGTACAAATCTCAACCTGTAGCATATGTAAGCATCCCTAAGTACAAACTTCAACACACTTGAATATAACTTGCCCTACTTTCTTAACAGAGGAAGCTCATCTTTCTTTCCTTTTAGTTTCACCAATATTATTTTTAAAGTTTTTTTTGTTACTACATCACCTGAATTGTAATACTTTTACTTTAATCTTTTATGTTTGATTTAGATTAAATTGTAAACAATTCTCTATCTTCCTTGAGGAAATTTTCTTTTTAATGGATGAACATGTCATTTTCTACTTGCAACATTAAGGAAACATATATTGAAGTAAAATGGATACGGGAAACTATAATTGGCCCAAAAAAAATTCTGGAACAATTACTTGCCATTTTTTGCACATTACAATTATCCAATCAAAATATGTCAAAAGCTTGGCCTGTTGGAACACCCTTTTTCTCCAGCTGAAATTGAAAATTGTAATAAGATTAGTAGCAAATGATGCAATGTAAACAAAATGTCAAAACAAACTGCACTTATCGGGATTTGAGGGAGACAACCGCATATATATTGCTCAATCTATTATATTGAAGAAATATGCTATGCGTTAAAAACAATATTGTGTGTTTCATACCCATAAGTATGACAAACTGCACTCATCCACCCCATGTAGTTTAAAACAATAATATTGCTCAATCCATTAAAGTTGTGAAAAGAAAACATACAGAATCCTTCTGTGATCATGTCATATCACAAAAAATCTCTTGTCGCTAAATCACCAATAAAACACACTTTCTAAACAATCTGCAAAATCGGCTTTCCCACCGTGATTGCGAAGTTGGAGTTGATCCAATTATTGCAAAGTTGGGATTAGAAGCAAGGGCGGGTATGTCGCCGTTGCTGATCCAATGACGATTCCTAGACGAGGGCTTTGGTTATAACAAGATCTGATCTGTACAACCAGACCTTCTCTATGAATGTGGGTTGAAGAAGCCTGGCGGTGGGCGATGGTGGGGGAAGTTTGTTGGAGACTTGACCATAGTTGACGCCAATAAACTACTGACAATCTGCAAAGAAGACAAATGTAGTTATTCGTGTAAAAAATAGAGAAAAAACAACTGTCAAATCAAAGATAGAATCTTGAGAAAAATAAACAATGGCCAGAAGCATGAGAAGGAAGAAATGAATGTTGAGAACATAATTTTAGAAAATAAATTCAATGATGATGGAAAACTTTCATGTCAAGTGCTAAAATTGTAAAAAACAAAACCAAAAAATCCAAAAAGACAAACTCAAAGTCCACTACAGGCAGTAGATAGAGGAGAGAAAAATGAAGAAACTCCAAATTGAGATGAGAAGCTAAGAGGGAAGAAGATTGAAAGAAATTCACAGACAATTTTAAATGCATGAAAGAGGGTGAGAAATGCAAAAGTATGAGAAGGTAGGGGAATAGTGTCATGAGAGAATAGTATCCTGCCTTCACAATAGCTGAAATCACCTTACCTAGACATGAACAAAGAAAGATGAGCTAAGGCCACATAGAATTTGTTGTCCTCGGCCTCGCCCTAGCTTCTTCAACACAAAGCACAGAGAAAATCCAATAGAGACTGGCTTGAGATTGGAACATTGAATGGCATAGGATATAATGGAAATTTCTAGCTTGTTCATTTCTTGATTTCAAATTTTGAAATCCCAGGGCTAAGAGACGCGGAGAAAAAGTGAGGACGAAAGGACAGAAAGGACCTGGAGAAAAGGAAAAAGGTAGCTAAGAGAGGGGTGAGTACCACA
Organism: Inga leiocalycina; assembly: GCA_963242795.1. NCBI lineage: Eukaryota > Viridiplantae > Streptophyta > Magnoliopsida > Fabales > Fabaceae > Inga > Inga leiocalycina. The sequence goes on from OY725331.1 coordinate 6,900,826, forward strand.
TGACATGCCTTGTGTAAGATGAATGTCCTTTTATCTGAACCAAGGAGACGGGCTCCGTGCAGTCCTACCTGTTCATCATATTTGGACTTGATGTTCTGTGAATACTGGGACACACATTATATACAAGAGACCCAATGATGCTATGAATTCAAATTCAAATGTAACAAACTGTGTGGTTGGGACTGCACGAAGCCCAAGGTAGTCGACTTACGCTGGGAAGCTGAAGAGGATTTGGCTTGTGAACAGTACTTTCCCCTCTCTGCATAAGGGAAAGGAATTTAATTATATATTGATATCAAGCTTATGTGGAGAGTTCTTAGCCTCTTTTTTTTTGTTTGGTTGAGTTAGAGGGGTTAACATTATCAGCACAAGGTTACAAGTGAGATTAAATCACGACATTTTCAATCACTTATAATATGCATTTCACTAACTTTTGGAGAATAGATTTTGGAGAAAAAGTGGAGAATAGCTTCTGAAGAATAAATTTTGAATAGAATAGCTTCTGGAGAATAGATTATGAGTAGAATAATGATTTGGGAAAATTGTAAAAAAAATCCCTCATTAACTTTTGTGATAATTATATGTAGAGAATAAAATTATATTTTATGTATTATTTAAGGGTTAAGGATATAAAGTTAACAAAACCGTTAAATTTGACCTTATAGCGTTAAATTATAAGAGAGAAAAACCCCTAACGACATTAAAAATGATGCATCTTAATCCATTATTTAACATTAAATTTCATAATTAATACCAAAAATGAAATAAATTTGTCTATATATAATGTTAATTAATTTAACTAATTTTTCTAATATAATCAAATTAGATAAATATGTCTTATAAGATAAAAGGGAGTATTAAAATTTAAAATTCTTAAAAAAAAGGGATTAAAGAAAAATAGGTGAAATTCAAAGAAGAAGAAGAAGAAGAGAGAGTGTGGTGTGTGGCCCACATTAATAAAAAGGACCAATTAGAGTGAGATGGTGGGGTCCATATATGGAAAAAAGCAAAAAAAATTAGATTTTTTCAAAATCATGGTTTTGAGATCCAAACCATGGTTTGAGCTTAAAACCTTGGTTTGACAAAATTTGGGTTGTTTGGATGATTTTTGCAAAACCATGGTTTGAGATTAAAACCATGGTTTAGCAAAAAGTTAAGTGTTTGGATGATTTTTCTTAAAACCAAGATTTTCTCCCAGAATAGGTTTTTTTAATTGAATCCAAACACACACTAAATTATTTTATTGACCTATGAAATCTTAATTATTTTATTTCCCCATATTACATTTGGATATTTGAACTTGATCCTTTTGACTTTGAATACCTAGATGATTACTATAGAATAACATCCATCTTGTTCATATATTGATTTTGAAATTTTTTACATATTCTACAGTTTAGAATAGAAGAACCTTTGTACACTTCTCAGAGCAAAACAAAAAAGGTTGGTCCCATTGAAAGGATCATGGGCACTTAAACATGAAATCTTAGAATTCAAGTCCCCGTGAATATTATAAACGTTTTTACATCAATAATCAAACATAACTCAATAACACAGCATGTCATGTAATTATATGAGTATTATCTTTTTGTAAAAAAAAAAAGGACATTAAAATGGGCCTGAATTGAGTTGAGGATAATCTAGAAGCATTACAAATAAAAATAATAAATCATTGCCTAGAGACATTTTCCGTTGACCGGGCAGTTCTCCTCATGTTGATTTATCAGAGCATCTATGAAAATGAAGTTGAATTAGCAAGATTATCCTAAGCACCTAGTCATATATTAATTTTATCGCATTAATGAATACATCCCGGATCTTGGTGAAACCAAAAGATGCAATTAACATGACCTCTCACTCTCAGCAACTGTCTCCTTTCAATCTCTCACGTGTTTTTGACAATTCTTTGCCTCCATAAACTCAAACGTCATGCTCGGGTCACACCCCAAATAGCTTTCTGGTACATATGGCCTGCTTGTTCATGAATCAGTCAAAGAAACAAGCCTGAACCTAAAAACTAAAACTAAAACCAAGACCAGAATAAGCTTCTTTAGCTTGCAAGACCTGTCTGTTTCACACACAAATTGTGATTTCTTGGTTCTTAAGTCTCAAACCCTCAAGTCCATGCAAAAAGACAATAGCACTGTGCCATTAGTACCATTAAGATGGCTAACAGAACAGAATAACTCCGTATAAAAACAAAAAAGTATAAAAAGACTCTCAGGACTGTGAAAGGGAGAGACACGTGGAAGACAATTTAGAACCGACCATCTAGAATGAGAAAATGTGAGCCACAAAGTTTAATCCAACGACTAGTCCGATATTGAAGAGTAAGGTTCAGTTCGTTTCAAACTGTAAATGCATCAGTGTAAAATAAAACCTTCATTAAAAAAAAAACAGCAGAATCAGATTCCCATAGTAAAAGGCACCTTTCTTACTCGTCTGCCACATATGTGATTAATTATGTACATTGCACATGCTGTGTTATACGAACACAATGAATTTCTCTTGGTGGTCCTTTTCTTTTGTGCTTTAATGCCAGAAAGGAAGATAAAATCTACCCTTTAGCTGACTCTGAAAAGTATGTGGCCTTTCATGAGCCAACAGCTAATACATTCAATGAATCAGTGTCCTTCTTCAGGCTGACGATTATTTGTAAAATTATTTGTAGAAGGACAAATAGCTTTTACTTGTTTCTGCAACTGTTCAACCAGAGTCAGAAGTACAGGGATTAGGCTTCAAAAAAAAAAAGAAAAGAAAAGAAAAGAACCACCATGCTTCGCTCTTTGGGTGAAGAAACTAAAGAAAACTTGAAACATAGAACAATCAGTCATCGGTGTCGTTATTTGAATTGTACCTTTCTTTTAAACATGAAACATGTTTGATCGTTTGTACCAACCTTCCCTACCAGAATTTTTTTCCCCTGTTAGAAAGCATATGACTGCAAAAGCAAATGGCATTGACAACAAACAAATCCTCCAATTTCATACAAATTTACAGAAAGTACAAAAAGCCATTTCAGTCGTGTGATGATCAGACATCAAGAATTAATAATGCTAAACTAGCCATTTGCTAATGACAAGCAAATTGCACAGATTACACCTAGAAAGAAAGCCTGACAAGTAATCTTGGAGGTGGCATGCTTAAAAACTCAAACACTTCACTTTCGGCGTTGGTGGTTGGACAAAGATTTTGAAGAACCTTGAAAAAGATCCAAAATCAACCCTTCCAGATCATCCACTGTGTACTTGATCCACTTCTCACTGACGCTAGATGAGATCTTCCCAATAAAAGTCCTGTAAGCATGAACCAGCTTCTGAGAAATTGAAATCTGTAAATCTTCCCGAAGTTGAGGATCTGGGACACACCATCCTGTCTGGGTTCTATACACTTCCTCAAAGGCAGAATTGAAATCAGTGCATCTTTTCTTTGAGGTTGCCTTTAAACCTAAAGCACAATGATGACTACTGTCCTCCTTAAGCATAGGAAGGACAGAACTCCAAATGGCCCTCTCATAGTTAATAGCTTCATGCCGAAACTTCCCTGTGTTTTGGCGAAGCCATTCATCTCCAAAGAATTGGCTTAGTTCAGAGCTCTTAACCTTTTGGACCATGTAATGAATGTTATTCATCATGAAAATATGCTGCAAGGACACATCTTTGTATAATTTGGACTTGCTCCTCAGGTTGGATTCTAATGCGGTTGTTATTGACCTTAAGTGGCAAGCCATTGGACAAGTTGTGAGGGAAGAAGATCCATCATGTTCAGTATCTGGTGGAGCTTCTGAACTTACATCTGCAAGAAGCTTTCCAAGAGCATCCTGATATCCGGTGATCGTCTTAATGTAATTCATGACGTACCTGGTGAGATGGTGAATTCCCCCTCCAGGGAACTTTTTTGTTGATTGATAAGTTGCAATGGTACTTTCAATTGCCAGAAATGTTGACCTTACAGTGTGACCAAAGCTCCTTGCCAGCTTCTGAAACTCATTCCTAAGGAAACAACCAGCTTCTTCAAAGAACAAGATGTCAACAACCAAAGAAAGATCCTCCAGAACCTCGTACATATCGAGTAAGCGGAACAATCTCTCTGGGGTATGGGTTCCCATTGCAATAGCCTCACCAAAATTCAAAAGGGGAAGCATAAAATTCCTTGATATTTCACAAAAGCAAGACTCGTAAACAGATCCAAATTGTCCCAGAATCTGCTTACACAAACGTTTTTCGCCGGCAAGATATACCTTGATGATGATCTTCGTAACCCGAATCCATTTCTTCATCTCAGAGTTCAAGCAACTCCATTCCATTCTCAGCACATTCTCAATGCTCAACTTTTCCATTCCAAGAATAACAAAGTACTCATCCAAGGCATGCCTCCTGGAAGTAATGAAAGCTTGACAGAATTCCTGATGGTATTTTGAAGCAAACATGACATCTGCAATGGCTTTGAGATCCAGAATTACATCAGGGTTCACCAAATCTACAGTACAAGCCTCCGGTTGGCTAAAACCACCATCACTCCGGGATACTTCCTCAATTGGTTCATCCTCAGCTGAACCAAACGATTCTTCAAACACCATATCAACTCTATTAGAATGAAAAGACATGTATTCAGGCTCAAAAAATTGCTTGTGCTGAACAAGAATGTGGACTAACTCTTCCTCAAGCCTTGACATAGCAATTTGCAGCACTCCATCAGCTCGCAGAACAAGTTCCTTTTGCTTCCCATTTTCATTCACAGACAGGCTCTGCAAACTTTGAATCAGAGATTGGATTTCACCAACAGCATCCAAATACTCAGAAGATTCCCTAGGGCCAGAATCCCATATCATCAAATTATTTGCCTCCCAACTCATTACCTTGTCTTCAGCACATTTAAGACGCCTCTCTAATTCCCTGATACCCTTTCCATTTCTGTCAGCTAGCCTGGTGGACATTGAAGACAAATGGGTCTCAAGATCCAAGAGAGTTTTTTTTAGACCATCATTGACGCTCTTACTTGCTGCTAATGCCTTTAAAATGTGCTGAGCCGCAGCTACTACATGTTGTTCTCCTTCAGTGGTAAAGATGGCAGATTGATGTTCCTCCATTAGGGTTCAGATGGCAAAGAAATGGGGAAAACAAAGAAAGAGAGAAAGAAATTGAAAACAGAGAGCACCCTTTGCAGATGAATAGGATCTGATTTCTGAAATGTTTCTTTAACAAGCTAAACCTGATGGGCTCAAACAAAGCATTTGGAGGTCCAATACAGAACCGAAAATGATAAAGAATCTTCCCCACAAGAAAATTGAAAAGAAATTAGAACAAAAGAACGTTTACTTGATCATCCCAATGGATTCAAATATGGCACAACAATGTCAGAACTCTCTTTCTGCTTTTGTCCTCTGACGTTTTGACCCTCATCCCATTTAGTAGTCAGATACTAAAATCAATCAGCCCTAGTTCTCAGAAAATAAAACCTGAAAACTCAAAAACACACAATCGAAGTCGCAGCAAAGAAAAGATAGTTCCGCTCATTGACTCTCCCACCAAACTCCCTGTGAAGCTTGAACCAGGAAATTTATGACACTGGAAATCACACACAGGTCTTTAATTTTAGAAGTGGATGAAAATTAACAACAAACCCGGAGGAGTGCGGTGCACCAACCAGACTTAAATCTGAGACAGTGACACGATAAGTTATCCCGAAGAAGAAGCTGGTTTTTGTCAAGAGAAACTGAGAAAGTGTGAGAAAATTTCGTGGGGAAACAAGAGGACAAGAGAGAAAATAGGATTATGCAGCTAAGAATATGAATATGGAAGACAGCTCTCAATTGACGCTTCTCAGCCCTGTAAAATTGTGCAGGCGGAGATATTATCTCCCCCAGAATATTATATCTTTAATACTGCTTTGACTTTTGACTATTACGAGCATTTGACGAGCCAATAAACAAATATCACTCTGGTTCCTGTTACAAGTCCTTTTTGACCAAAAAATTTGATCCTATTTATAAGTCAACTTTCAGTACATAAATGAGTTTATGATAATTTTGCCCCTATTTATTATACCCATAAAGAAATAATTTAAAAAGAGATAAAGTAGAAAAATTTGAAAAGTACACATTCATAAATGAGGGTATAATTGAAAATGTATCCTATAATCATTAGGTTAACTACTTTTTTTTGGTATGTGGGATTTAGGTAAAAGGTACTTATAATATATAAGGACTAAAGTGGTAACTATTGAACCCTGCGAGAAATAGCGCACCAGTCGTAGGTACGATAAAATACCAGACTCCGTACTATTTCTCCTAAAATTTATCCCATTTGTAAATGGCCGAATATTGTGTTGCCAACTAGTTGGATTTCGAGTTCTAATTGCATGTTTAGGTTCATTTATTTTTTAGATATAGATATTTATTATGTAAGTCGAGATAAAATTTATTTTATATATTTATCTTATATATTACATATTTATTTTATATATTATGAATCATGATTTATAAATAAAAAATAAATTATTTCAAGCCAACACTAAAATTTATGTATAAAACAATTTTAATTGAGAAAAACTCATCACTAGGTTTGCTATCAGTGGAATGTAACTTCGCGTTTGGATGAAGTTCTGGACTCTAGTAAGAATGAATCTAATAAAATAGATTAGCCTCTTGCGGTATAACAAATTAAAGTATAAATCTCATAAATACTTATATTTAGCGTTTGACTATGACTCGAGCATGATTACGTGCGTATTTGTTTAAGCTTTTTGTACAGTAAAAACGGACTTATTACGCAAGCCGAGAAAAAACTCCTCTCACATACTTACCTCGTATACCGTGAATCACGAATTATAAGCACGTTTTGGACAAAAATAAGCTTTTCCAAACACACACTACCTCATGCAAAAAGATACATGCAATTATCAAAAATAATTATATTAAAAAAAAGTAATCAAATTTAAATTTCAAAGGGTGACAAGGGCTACTACTATGTTACAGGAAAACCTCTTTTTTATATATATAGAAGTCTTCTTTGGCCATATTTTATTATAAAAACTCATTGGACGAGCAACTGGGTTTGGGTACGAGACATAAATTGTTTATTATTAATTGGATGATTAACTATTATAGTATTCTTCAAAACCATAACCAATGAATGAATGATCAATAAATAAATTTTGTAGTGACGCCCTGATATGGGGACATCTTAAAACAAGTATTGACAGCTAAGAGAAAATGATGAAAATCAAGTGAACAAGTCTAAAAAGGTTTTTGCTGGTTTTCAAAGGTGGAAAAAAAGTGTTATTTTACAAATAATCAAAGACAAAGGTTTCTGTAGCAATTGGGTGGTTAGGGGGAATTAGAACGACAGGACTGGCGCGTATGAAGCTGATTGGCAGGGTTAGTTATGAAGAAATTTCCAATTTTCAAAAGTCAAGCAAATTATTTTGACCTGCGAATCAGAACTCTTGCTTCTTCTTCTTTTTTCCCTCTTTTTGCTTGGAGAACATGTAGCTTGTTCATCAAGACAATCAAAATGTTTACTTTGAATTTGATGTTAAAACGTGGGATTATCAGCGGATTTGCTGTCGTATTTATCTATTCCTGGTTAATGGATGTGAAGAGGATATGGGGCCAAAACAAAAATATGGGACATTTATTAATTAATGTATAATAAAATCTAAGAAGAATTACATCCAAGTCTTAATGAATGAGGAAAATAAAGAAATTATCTATTGAAATTGTAAAATAAAAAAATAGTCCTATAAAATTATCAATACAGACATTTATAGTTATTAATGGAATTATTTTTTTATTTTATAATTTTGATAGATTATTTCTTTATTTTCCTTTTTTCTATCTGAATATAATTCTCCTAAAATCTATAATAAAACATGTCATTAACAGTTGCTAACAATAGATACCCAACACAAAAGAGGCGGGTGACGTGACGTCTGAGAGTGGCCGAGTGGGTAAAACACACAAGTGGTTCAAATTTTCTCAGCGAACATATTTTTTGAAAAAGTTGCAAGTTACCGTATCTTTTGTGGATTGTACGGGAAAATGGAAGAATGTATAATTTGAGTGAACACTAAACTAACGGTACCATACCTTTAGTAGTTTTTTTTTTAGGGAAAATTTGGAAATGTCAAATTCCTACAAAAGACATCTAATCTAAACATTCAAGGTAAAAAAAAATCTAATCTAAATATTAGATATTATTCTTATTTTATTTGAAAATTCAGGGATAATTCAGTCATGATTTTAAAATATACGTGGTTTTTTTTTTACTCTTGTTTTTTTTAGCTACAATTGCAAGCTACTACTGTCCTAATTGATTTCTTTAGAGATTAAGAAAGCTTAATAAGTTACTTAATGATATCATATGTTGTGTATTACTCTTCTGGTCTTTAGTATAAAACATATTTACTTAATTAGATTAAATTAAGAAGGTTGATTAATATGACATGTATTTTTTAAAATATCATAATCGCCTTTCTTAATTCCCTCATTCCCTCTACTCCTGAGTGAGTATTAATAGGGGTAGATTAAGAAAATATTACCAAATATAAAAATTTCGTCTTATATTTAAATTCAAGATCAACTCCCTATATATGTTTTATACTAAGAACCATAAGAGTATTAAATTATATATTAGTTTATAAACCAAACATATTAATTTATAAAAAAATTGATAAATATAAATATTTTAAATATTTAATTAATTTCTTTAATATCCTTAAAAAAAATTAAGTGCCTCTTATATTTAATGTTATACATTTTTCACCCACTCAAATGACTTCATATTCATAACAACAATCCATGACCCAAAAAGAAAAAAACGCAAAAGAAGCAGCCAGCTGTTATGGTTGTTCGCAGGCCCACCCATTTAGAGATCATAGCCTTTAAGTCCACAATATCCTCAGTAATTGGACCATACATACATCCAATACCAGCCACAAGCAAGTCAATGGGTTGAGGTGGGGCGTTACAAACGTGATTGGTTGGTTGTATCCGCATTTATTTCTCGAGTCTTATGTAAGATTACTTCTAATAGAATAATATTTTATAGTGCATTTAACAAGATCTAATACCAGCAAAAATTGAGTTTAACGAACAAGGCTAAGCTTTTCACAGCATGAAAACTAAATATATTCAAATTCTTTGTGTGAAATATGTTTATATTTAGATTATAATAGTGCTTCAAATACAGCTATCTCTAATCTAACAGGAGAATACATGTGATTAAGGAAACAAAATATGACAATCAACCCTAACCATGTAATATGATACGTCCATTGCCAATACTTTCTACCAGTGTTGGTTGACTTAATGACTTGTGTTTTTAGTTTCTATGTTTAGAGATTTTCGCTAGTAATTGTATGGATAGGCTGTATGATATAAATACGTTAAAAGAATCTTGTCTCTCAAATGATAAAAACACCTATTTCAAGTGCTCCCAAACATCAAAAAAGCCATCATTTGTGTTTGCTATTGCTGGGAATTCCCCCCATTTTTATCCCACTATTGATGTACATTTGGTTTCTGTTTTTAAATAAGCAGTGGATCCGTCTCCGTTGGCAAAATAAATAAATAAACTATTTCTTCATGGCGCATACCTCTTCAAGTATTTTAACCACCAAAACAACCCACCACCCGATAGAACCAAGCACAAGACAAGAATACAGGTGAGAACTGATTTTCTCTGTTTGTGTAACTCGTAAGGATCGAAAAAACATGATCATAAGATGCATATTATGGTACGTACTTTTATATGAATGATTATTTTTTATGGGAATGCAACCCACCACAATTAACAAAAATTACATAGTAAATTTAAGTATTTTCCTTATATAGGCATTGGGATTAGAAACTTCGTGGCAATTTTTAGATGGAGATCTTCTGATCGTTGAGTGTTTTTCGGGAGAAATCTCCCAAGATTCTCAAGCAATTGTCATAATAGGAATAAAGCTGTGGATCATCCATTCAACAAACCATATAGCAAGCAGAGATTAAAAATAAGAAGGCGCGATTTATACAACGGACGAGATTATGCCTAAATTTGTGGGACGCCATCACTTTCATCCAAAACATTTCTTACGCCATCTCTTCACCCAAATTCTCTCTCTCTCTTCACTTCATCATCACCCTCACGCTCTTCCCTCGTTTCTTCTACCTGTTTTTTCATTCCTTCGTTATTCTCTTTATTCCTGGAGGCCAAGGGGCTGCTGATTTCCCCGTAACCACCACAGATTCAGTTGATTTAGGGGTCCAATCGGCAGTCTCTTTATTGTTCCTCTTCGTTGGCTCCTTGTTTTTCCCACGTAAGTTTCTGTTTTTCCTCAATTCATTGACTCAAAATCAAATCTTTTTTATGAGCTTTTCTCTTCAAGAGTTTGGAGTTTGGATTGGAGATATTCAATGTTGATTGTATCCAACAGAGGCTGCCAGATGAAAAAAATGATGAAACAGTCCCTTGAAATGTTATTCCATAATAAAGTAAAATCTCATTAGACATCATGCTATGAAAAAAAAAACTAGCATATGTTTTTCAGTGTTTTCTTGTGCAGAAGACTCTGTCTTGTATAATGCATTCTTCAAAAGAACATGGTTGTTTGCTTTTGTTTTCTCCTTCCTTTGAGAATTGTTGGTACCACATGTGTCAAAATCGTCAATAAATGTTGACATTTAAGCCTTAAACGTCTAGTTTGTTTGGGTAGAATGGAACTGATATGGTTCAAGGCCCAAGAATGCATGTGCAAACTTTACCTGTATTCTTTAAATTTTGTCATTTTTCTTGTTTTACTCAGAACTAAGGTCAAAACTATTTATTGTCTTCATTGATATACATACATACATACATATATGTATATATATATGCGTGCGCGCTCTCTCATGGAAATTTTGTTTCCTGGTTAATTGTAAAATATACATTTACATTAATTATAGTAAAATGATGAATTTGCTTTTACTCCATCCTGGTTCTGACTTGACATGCCTAAAACATTGTTCTCATCCTTGTATGAACAAGTAACTAATCTTATAATAAAGCAAAGCAAATCTGCGTTAAAAAGTTGTAAATATGGCACAAGAACTTTTAAACAGAGAATCACCTGAAGTTTTTGCTGATTGAAGCTGTTTTATGGTCATGGATCCAGTGGTGATCGAATAACTGGTGCTGCCGCTGATTCATGCTCTTCTTCATCCTCTGCATCGTCAGAGTTGGCGCCAAAAGACCCCTTTCAGTTTCGAAGAATGCAATCACCTAGAACCATCGTCAACTCTCACAGATCGATCGGCAGAAAGCATTTCCAGTAATGGAGCAACAAAATGAAAGCACCGTGAACAACAACTCGGGTGATAAGCCGCCGTCGTCGCAAAATCCCTCCGAAACACCGAGTAGTGCGACCAATGACGAGCCTGAAATCGTTAACCGTCAAGGACTTCCAGATTATGAAACAACCAACGTCAATCATTCAGGTAATCCCATCATTAAGCCTGAAACCCAATCTTCCTCCCCCTCAAATCATCAAAATCTAGATCCTCCTCCGCCTTCACTTCCACCACCAATTAAAATTCCCAGCGAAGATGAAGTTTCAAACCCTAAATTCACGTCAGTACCTGGATCGCCTTCAAATTGCAGCGACGATGATTTCCCAATCAGCTATATGCCAGATCCCGGATCAGCAATACAAAAACCTCCGGTGCAGGTAATGGAACGAACAGATCAAGAACCCGGCACACCGTCGGCATACAGGATTCCGTCCCATGTATTCGCTAGAACAAACACAGGCGCACCAGAATGGAGCTTACCGTCGAACGAATCGCTGTTCAGCATCCACATGGGGAATATGAGTTTCTCGAGAGAGTTGGAGTGGTTGAACAGTGAAATGTCAGGCGATCCTCTTCCTCCATTAACCAGCGATAACAAAAATGGCGGGAACACAAATAATCAGATCCTAGATAACAAGCCGAACGATCTAAGCACAGGTAATCATCAGAGCCAAGTGAACGATTTAAGCGATAAAAGCAAAACTGATCAGAGCCAAGTGAACAAGCCGAACGATAATATAAGAACAAGTGTTGATCAAAGCCAAGCGAACAAGTTCAACGACATGAGCCAGATTGTAGGTAAGTTCCATCAAGATAGCGAAGAAATGACTGAAGCAAAAGCTGCAGAGACAATGAGACAAGTTATAATGGAAAGCTCAGGCGATTATGCTTTGTCATGCGCTTCAGTGACTTCCCGAGCCGATGGATCTCATCACAATAATGGTAACGATGCCTCTCGTCATTCAGATTGCAGCGCCAAGTCTTTCGCCTTTAACCTGTGAGTTTCTCGTCAATCCTCTATCATATTCCCTGCAAATTTGCAGCTCAAGATAATAATTAATACTACCTCCGGTCCTAATTATAAGACAAAGTTGACTTTTTTTGGAGAAATTAAGGAAGCTAAATAAGTTATTTAATCATATCATATATTGTATATTCTTAGATTATATATCAGTTTATTAGCCAAATTAACTAGTTTTGAGAAAAAAAATAAATATAAATATCCTAAAGTAATTTAATTGATTTTTTTAATTTCTTCAAAAAAGTCAACTTTATCTTATAATTAGGACCGGAGGGAGTAATAAATTTGTCTTTGAAACTGAAATCTGTTTTGTGTGCTGTGTGATTTGAAGACGGCCAGAAGGAGGAAAGAGTCAGCGTTCTCCGAGAGGGTTTCAACAGAGGCCAAAGCAGAAGACGCAGACAAAAACAGAGACAGGAACATCAGAAGCATCAACTCAAACAACAAAGCCATCTTCAAATGCTCCTTGTAAATTGCTTTGTTGCTTCAATTGCTGCATTAAATAATGATATATGTGTGGTGTTTCCTACTGGGTCATCATCAGCTCCCAGAAGCCTCTTAGCATGATTTGCCAGAACCACTGTTGCTTCATTCTTATGCATGCCACGCAATAATCTTATTAACGTACGTACAGGCTAGTTTGTTTATTTATATATTTGTTAACTTATTAATTATATGCATGGTTGCTCTTTGCAATACATGATATCTTTAGTTGGACTAGTCAGTCGCGAGTTACGGCACATTTTTTCAATTTATTTATTTTGTGGCATGCTCATTCGTCACACAATGGTTGGGGAATCATCTTGCTTCCTCTATTCAACCCTGTATAATAGTTTTAGTCAATCGTTTGTATTGTAGTCCTAGCTTTAGTTTTATCAGAATTAATTCTGAGTCATGGATCAAGGAGGAAATCAAACTTGCGGAGATAATACCAGATAATGTCTGAGGACTGTTTGGTCCTCCAACCCTTCATACGAGGAGAAATTATTAAAAAGTTTATTCACAAACCCTGATTAATTTAGACAACGTAGTTGTTAAAACAAATATCAGATAATTATCTGAAAAAAAGGATCAACTATGAATATTAACCATTTTTAATATTATATTTGTATAAACATTATTCTTATTGGCAATTCATAATTATTAATGTCTCTGTATCTTCCTAATGAACATTATGATGCAAATCATCACTTAAATTTAGTTTAAATAATTTATTTGGATTTATTGGAAGTATTATTGAGATTTTAATCGATTTATTTTGTTAGATTTTGAACTGTGTGAAAATATAAGTTAGGATTTAATATTTAAATTAGAATTTGATATAATTTATAAGATTTAAGCTTGAGGTGCACAGTAAAAAAAACTTTTGTAGTGTACCAATTTAAATTAGAGTTTAATATAATTTTATTAAAATTGTATCATTACCAAATTTTCAAAGTTAATTTTTGAGAAAATTATGAAAAAATCCCTTCGTGTGTAGATATCTTCCTAGGTCCCATTGACAATTAAGTTACCAATGATGACTTTTTTCACAATTATCCCTTCATTTTTTCTTTTTTCATAATTTTTTCAATTTTTTTCTCTTAATTAATACAAAAATCACTTATGCAAAAGTCAAACCAAACATCCTAACTTTTACATAAGTTACTTTAAGTTACTTATGCAATTGTTAATCCAAACACTCATCATTTTACCCAATCTAACTTTTTTCCAATCTTAAAATTCCATAAGTTTAAGTAAAAATAAGTTACTTATCCAATCGTCAAAATAAACACACCCTATATATATAGGGTGTATTTGGAATAGTGGTGGGAAAAAATGTTTTTTTATTTGACTCGTGGGATCTTAAAAGTGGGGAAAAATGAGATTAGATAAAATAATTAATGTTTGGATTGATGATTGAATAAGTATTTTTATGAAAGTAAAAGATGTTTGGTTTGACTTTTACATTAGTGGCTTTTGTGACATTTAAAAGAAAAAAAATTAAAAATTATGAAAAGTGACAAAATTAACTTTGAAAAGTTGGTAATGGTCAGATACATAATAAAATTACAATAAAAATGCAGATAAATTATAAATTATACAAACTTAAAGTTTTTGATAAAATAAAATATAACAGAACTAATTAGATAAAAAGTCCCATATAATCTGGTCCCTGATGGTGTCACGAACATTATTCATTTTGGTTGAAGATGTCAGAGCATCCTTTGTCGATGATGGCTCTTGACGTTGATTATTATCTACATTAACTATATTCTTATTTTTTGCTTTCCTAAAGTTCATATCAATTTGGGAATTTCTTCTAATGAAATTATGTATAGCCATTGTTGCACAAACAATGCAATGAGGATTTGCGTGTCGAAGTTGTACTTGCGCATTATTTGTAATCTTTCGAACCTATTTTTCCACAATCCAAAAATCTTTTCTATTGTGCACCTCAAGCTTAAATTTTATAAATTAAAGTTTCAACTCCATATAATCAAAAATCATTTCAAACTCTAATTTAAATATTAAATCCTAACTCGTATTTTTATACAGCTCAAAATCTAACAGAATAAACTGATTAAAACCTCAATAGTACATCCAATAATCTAGATAAATTATTTAAACAAAATTTAACCGGTAAAAACACCCTATAAAAACTAATTTATGACATGTTTATAAAAGAAATTGATTATAAAATCATAAAACAACCAAATAATAAATCTAAGCTAATTAAAATTAATTATTAATTATTCTCTACATTTCTATATAACTGACAAAACTCAAAACTTGTTTGAGATCTTATTCTAAAGTATTATCTAACTAGCAGAAGATTACTATTTAAAGAAAGATAAAATTATTTAAAACATTTTTTATAAAATAAGTTTTGTGACTAAAAGTGATTTTGAATACCTTATTGATTCCCAAAGATATAAAAATACTCCTATCAATATTATTATTATATATATACATATATATTTTTTAAACGTATCTTAACCAAATCCTTCTCTCTATTTCTTTATCCCCAAAAATTACCTATTAAATTTATTTTATTTATTAGTTTTTAATAAATAATTATCTCCAAATTATAATTACATCCTATAAATAAAAATTAGGTTGTTACATATAACAAATTTAAAAGGCATTTAATGTAAATTAACGGTCAAATGGGATGTTCTCATAAGCTAAAAGCTCACCCGGCTCGCTTCTTCTTGATCGTGCGATTGAGGGGAATATGTTGTTGCCCAGTCGCTGAAACAAACACAAGAAATTTTAAAGGTGGTAGCCAATCATGCGATTAGGCTTGATTTTCGCTGTGCCAAACACGCTGATAATGATTTTGGTATGACTTTGATCAAGGTTATTTAATTTGGACCGGACCGGAAGTTTCGGCCTGGAAACTAACGAACTTGCCCAATCATCAACTTGAGTCACTTTTTTTTTTAAATTGTTTTTTTTAAAATTTATTCATAATCTCATATTAATAACCCATAAATCTTCACTTCTCACAGTGTTGACCCCTAAGGTACTTTCAGTCTGACTCCGATTTAATATCCTTGGTTTTGACCTAGCTTATTAAACCCGGACCGGACTGGCTGGTCCGGCCCGGAAACCGGCCGGTAAACCGGTCTGGTTCCCGGTCCGGTCCGGGTCAGTATTTTTTTTAAAAAAAAAATTTTTAATTTTTCCATTAGAATTTTATACTATAAGTCTAAAATTTTCAATTTCTCACCGGTTTAGCTCCGGTCTGACCCACTGACCCTTGACCCAGTACCCCAACCGGTTCACTGACCAGTCCAGGTTTAATTACCATGGTTTTGACGACTCTTGTCTGTCTTTTCTTTCGGCTTTTAAGGGTGTGTTTGGTTTGAGGAGGTGGGGAAATTACAATTTTAGATAAAAAAAATTCAAAATTTACCCTCTCATTTTTCTAAATTTTAGTTTCCGTCTAAAATTTACTTTCTCATTCTTTTTAAATTTTGGATTTCTACCCAAAATATAAATTCCTTCAACCCATAAAGGTATTTACCCACCCTCCCATTCCCTCTCACCCCTCCACTCCCCTCAAACCAAACACACCCTTAAGCTTGTTTCAATTTTTTTTAAAATTAAAATATTAGCTTAGAAATTCTGAAAATTCTTATCGGCTCTTATTTTTTTCTCACTAATTTGCTTGATGCACATACTTGAGCAGTCACATTATTTATTTTTTTAATTGGCTGATGGCAATTACTCCCTCTTATCCTGAATATAAGATACAATTACTTTTTTTTGAAGAAGCTAAAGAAGCTATATAAGTTACTACCTCCGGTCCTAAATATAGGACATAGTTTGTAGTGCAATTTGCACTACAAACTATGTCCTATATTTAGGACCGGAGGGAGTACTTAATTATATCATGTGTTATGTATCATTGAATTATATATTAATTTATAAGTTAGGAAAAATAATTTGGAGAAAAAAATGATAAATATAAATATTTTAAAGTAATTTCATTAGTTTTCTTAATATCTCTAAAAAAATCAATTTTTTTTTATATTTAGGACCAAAAAGAATATTAATCACGATTATCATCTTAAAACAAGATTGCATTATCTTATAACAAAAATTGAACTTCAAAATAAAAAAGGGGAAAAAAAATAAATGCTCGTATGCCCGAACAATTTTTGGAAGAAGATATTTTTATAATCATTTTTTACATTCTATTCTTAAAATCTACTTCCATCTTTACTTTAGATTAAAAAATAGATGGTTCATATTAAATATTTTATAAAACTATTATTATAGTATTATATAAATTAATTTTTTTAAATTTTATCTTTATTACAGTTATAAATTATGTAAATTATATTTTAATAAATTAAATTTATTTATTAATATTTTAAATTATAATTCTATAAAATATTTAATTTAAATCATCCATTTTTTAATCTGTGATTCTAAGATTTTGAAAAAAAAAAGGAAAATAAGAGAACTAACCCCATAATTTCTCCTCTCAATTAATGAAAGTTGTCTTGCGTACGGGGTAAAACTGCTTGCTGAGATTGTTTTTTTTTGAAAAAAAAAAAAGAAATGATAGCCGGCGGAAAAAGTACCGCGAAACTAATAGCAAATTTGAAAGAGCGAATTTTTTAGGCCAAAACGCGGTCGCAGCGGGAGGAAAACAATTCGAGAACATTTCCCGCCAGAATACGCTTATACAAATACACTCGCCCACTCCGCTTCAGAATTCATTTTGTTCCTTTCATCTTAGTTTCAAGCGCCTAAAATCATATACAGCAAAAAGAGGATGGCGGAATCAGTTACCTCAGATGCGATTTCGATACTGCTTGCCAACCCCTCACCAGATTCTTCCTCGGAGCTTCCTGATATCATCGTCCAAATTCTGGATCTCAAGCAAAGCGGTAACAGATTCATGTTAGTCTTTGCCCTTTACCTTATGCTATGACATTTTCGTCTGCTTAGTTCAATCTTTACAAGTTATATCTCATGTCTATATGTTCGATTTCTTTTTCTTTGGTTTTTCTTCTGTGATGTGGGATTTTATCTTGGGGCCTCTTCCCCCTTCTTATGATCGACTGATTCGTGCTTACTATAATATGATTGGATTTTGTGGTTTGTAAACTGGAACTCTTGAAGCCGCCCTCTTCTGGATCCTTTGCTCGAACTCTTGTTCTTTTATTAAGTTGATGACTTTGTAACTGATTGTTAAACTGATATTATTTGTGCTGTGATCTTTGTTCGGAGTAAATGCAACCCGTCAGTAGCTATTCCTGATATTTGACGGTTTTCTGTCCCGTCGTTCATGAGATCCATTAAGTTTTGACTTTGTTGGTTGTTAACCTGCTATAGGTTCACTGCTAGCGATGGAAAGATGAAGTTAAGAGCAATCCTCCCTTCTAATCAGAATTCCCAAGTCATTTCTGGAAGTATTCAGAATCTGGGTCTTATCCGCATTGTTGATTATACTCTCAATGATATCCCAAATAAGTCAGAGAAGTGAGAGTGTTTGTGATGCCCCTAACATATGCCTCCAGACATCAACTTATATTTTGGTTTACTGATGTAGTTTGTTTTGCCTTTATGTTGTAGATATCTTATTGTTACAAAATGTGAATCGGTGTCTCCTCCTCTTGAAATGGAGATAAAAACAGAAGTCAAGAGTGAGTGCTCCGCTATGCTTTTGAATCCAAAGCAAGAGGGTGAAATCAAAAGCGAGGTGAAAAGTGAAGCTGCTGGCATTATTTTGAAACCAAAGAAAGAAATGGTGTCCAAATCTGCCGCTCAGATTTTACACGAACAGCATACAAAGTAGGCATTCCTGTGACTTGTTTGTAATCAATTCCTGATGAAATTTCAGGCCCAAAATCTTTAAGCTCTATTGGTTTGACTCTGAGCATTTGACGCTTTTTGAATTGGTATTTCAGCACTGCCCCTACTGCACGGATGGCCATGACACGCAGGGTGCGCCCTCTTGTTTCCTTAAATCCTTATCAGGGTAATTGGACGATAAAGGTTCGTGTAACAAGCAAAGGGAACATGCGCTCCTACAAGAATGCTAGAGGGGAGGGTTGTGTCTTCAACGTTGAATTGACAGACGAAGATGTAATAAACAAATCTTATAATCAATCTTTTCAAAATGTGAATAGCTACTATTTGAATGTTTATTGTATATTTCTGTAGTTTTTAATTCCATTGGGTGTAACAATGCAGGGCACTCAAATTCAAGCAACAATGTTTAATGAGGCTGCCAGGAAATTTTACGACAGATTTGCGCTTGGGAAGGTTTACTACATATCCAAGGGAACTTTAAAGGTTGCTAACAAACAGTTCAAAACTGTCCAAAACGATTATGAGATGACATTGAATGAGAATTCTGAGGTGGAAGAGGCAGCCAATGAAGAAAGTTTTGTTCCAGAAACAAAATTTAACTTTGTCCTGATTGATCAGCTGGGTCCTTTTGTCAATAGGGGTGACCTTGTTGGTGAGTATTGTCAACAAGGTGTAGCACATCTATGTTGAATTTTTGGACGTTCTTATATAATGTTTATTTTTTTGAATTTCAGATGTCATAGGAGTTGTTCAGAACGTGTCCTCCACCATGAGCATTCGAAGGAAGAGCAACGATGAGACTATTTCAAAGCGTGATATTACTATTGCTGACGAAACGTTAGTAAATGGAACTTCTCCCCGTGATTAACATTTGTACTTCTGTATTATACTCTGAATACTCATACAAACTTTTCCATTGCAGAAAGAAGACAGTGGTTGTGTCTTTGTGGAGTGAACTTGCAACTAGTGTAGGGCAAGAATTGCTGGACAATGCTGATAAATCTCCAATTGTTGCAATCAAGTCTCTCAGGGTTGGGGATTTTCAGGGTATGCCAAAACTTTATGTTGATTGGAATTGGATAGCACAGCTTGATATCAAGAGCCTTATTTGACGTGTTTGGATCTCTTGTATCTCAGGTGTTTCTTTGTCAACCATAAGCAGAAGTGTAGTTCTGATAAATCCTGATATACCTGAAGCAAATAAGCTTAGATGCTGGTATAGATCCTGAAGCTACTTTCTGTTGTTATGATATGCTAGTGGAAATCTTAGTCATGTTTCATACTGTGTTAACAGGTATGAGTCTGAAGGTAAAGACGCTCCATTGGCTTCCATTGGCTCTGATGCATCTGTAGCAAAAAATGGAATGAGGTCGGTGTACTCTGACCGTATTGCACTAGCTCAAATAACCTCAAACAAATCCTTGGGAGAGGACAAGGTAGTATATTAATTCCTTGCTACTGTTTGATATGAATGCTCGATGAAACTATGGTCAAGCAACCTAGCAATTTCAGTCTATTGTGGTTAACAGTTGGGTCATGTGTTTGATGTGGTCTCTATTGTTGCTTTTGGCAGCCTGCAATTTTCAGCATCAGGGCACATATAAGCTCCATTAGGCCTGATCAGACAATGTGGTATAGGGCTTGTACAACTTGCAACAAGAAAGCCACTGAAGCCATTGGGTCTGGCTATTGGTGTGAAGGCTGTCAGAAAAATGTTGAAAGCACTTTAAGGTAATGCACTAAACTTTGCTTAGTGAAAGGCTAATTATAATTGGGAATGCAATTTTGCTGATTCACTAAAGGCGTTACTTTTCTACAACGCAACCCGTTCTCAAAGTTATCAATTTGTCCCATCTGTTTTAGGTATATTTTGGTTGCAAGAGTTTCTGATGCAAGTGGTGAAGCTTATGTGTCGTTCTTCAATAATGAAGCTGAGAAGATTGTTGGGTGTTCTGCTAATGAGCTAGATGGCCTAAAATCACAGGTAGGTTCCCAGTAACCTGTGCTTAAATTATTGTGATGACAATGTGAACATGCTTTGAACTTTATTCATCTATTGTTGACTTTAGGAGGGAGAAGATAATCCATACCAAATGAAATTGAAACAAGCGACTTGGACCCCTCATCTATTCCGTGTTAGTGTTTCCCAGAATGAGTATATGAGCGAGAAGAGGCAGAGGATAACTGTCCGAGCTGTTGCTCCAGTTGATTATGCTGCTGAGTCAAGAATTCTCCTGGAAGAGATTTCAAAGATGACAGCTTCACAATAAAATTGATATGCTTCTTTAGAGTTTAGGTCTTTTGGTTCACAGATCCTGGCTCTTGTTATTGGCGCTAACTAATGTATATATTAATTCGTAGTTTATCTTTCATACACTAAACTGGGAGCTGGCAGTCTTTCCTCGTTATTATTACAGCTCTGGATGGGTAAAATATTTAATTGGTGTTAGCGTACTCATTTAAAAAAATTGCAATGAAAGCTTGATTTTGAATTCATGAATGTGACCAATTAGTTTTAGACTTGGCTGCGTAGAAATAGAATTCTTAGGTTTGATTGTGACTGATTTTTAATATTTTAGACCAACGGATACCAACATTTTGAGTGCAATTTGAGGTGCGTTGTCTTGCTACATGATACAACTTTCAATTATGTGTTTTTGGATCAGATAAGTGAATGGCTCCCGCCCCAAAAAAATCTAATTGCTCTTAAAGGCTTTTGATCTGAAATAGAATTCCAAGAAAATCAAACGATGGTAGACAAGTCTATATGTGAATTTAAAACATAAAAGTTAAATTATAAGATGTAAATTGGGTAAATCATTCTTGACTCAAAAAAAGGTAAATCATTTATTCATTGTAATTTTATTACTCAATGTCTGTCATTTCATAATATATGGATGGTTCAATGCACAACACTTCTACCAGTTAGATATTGAAAACAGATAAATATATGTCATCTAACCTCCAATTACAAAGGTTTTCAGAAACCCATAACCTCCGGTTAAAGTTCACCCTCTTCATCTCATAACATAAAGAGGATGAATTGCGTGATTTACTAAATTTTGTAAATTTTAATTGTGTATCACTTGTGACTTACCATGTGTAAAAAACTTTACTAAACTTCAATGGGGTTTCCCACTATGGGAGAAAGGAAGACGTACTATTGGAACTAAAGTTAATTAGTTTCCAAGCTAGCACACAGCCACGTTGGAATGCCATGAACTAATAGATCTTAGTACAAACTAAATATTTCCCTATAAAACAACTTCAATTTTATACAAACTTTCAACTTTAATACAGAGATATTAACATCATGGTGTATGCCAGCGAGAGTTTCATAACATCAGAAATACCATTTTCTCCAAGATGAAGTTTTTTGTTTTACCAATTCTAGCTATCTAGCAAACGAAAATTATTAGAAGTTTTCGAGAAGGACAAAGAATCTCATTTGGAGTTTTCCTTCACCTAAAGGAGCAGACATATGGACAAACTAAGAAAGGATGCTTGGTTTGCTCTGTACATCACAAGGGTGAGTGGCCAAGACACTTAAAAGGGGTTAGAGCAGACAGTGATATGCTTCATGGGATTGGCCACATCGATGCCCCCGGCATGCCTCACGAATTCTTCCGGAGTCAGAAACCTGCCATGGCAGACACAGACGATACTGACTTGGCCTCCCCTGTAAGTATAAAGAAAACCTTGTATTCTCTTCCCACCGGGGCCATCTCCAGTGGTAGTCACAGTTGGCATTCTGCTTAGGACCACCAAATCTTCATATCTAAGACCGCATGGTTCCAAGGGCCTAAGCTTAGGCCTTTTTGGATAAAACATGATCTCTTTGCCCTTGTTTGATGATGTTTGGAAGTTGGAATTGGCCCCCACTTCGGCCAAACCTCTAGGTCCTGTGTAGGGTCTGCCACATTGATCATTCACAATTGCGCCTTTTAGAGCAGAAAGAAAGAACAAAAGAGATTTGGGTTCAGATGGGCATGATGAGATGACAAAATAGTCGAGTTACTGCATTAATAATTGTGGCAGAAATAAAGTGTCGGTAACTTGTCATCCAGAAAAACAAAATTACAAAATATTATAGTCATGCAAATAAGCAAGTGTTAAATGAAATACTACAAGCCGTAATTTAACTACATTATACCTCATTCGATGTTATCCACATACCACATGATTAGGTAGAAGAACACAAGACAGAACCACACAAGCATTTCGTAAGTCATTAATCTAGGACCAGAACCAAATCTAGAAGGGAAACTTTTAAACCCGTTTTACTGTCATGAATATTGAGCCATGTTTCAAATCATTATAGATGAAATAATTCAAAGAGATGTATTTCAATGCTTAGATATAAGCCTATTTGAAAGCTAGTAGCATCCGTGACTATTAATGTCTTCTAATAACTACTCCCTCTGGTCTTTAATATAAAATCCACTTTTGATCTTATGTTAAGGGCCAGAGGTAGTATAACAGTGAAGTCTGGTCAAATTCCAGCAGGGCCATTGGCATGAGATTGGTTATGTTCGTGCTAAGCTTGTAATTTTGCAACACCAACATGAGACTGCAATGGATAAGCAATGCTTGCAGCTAGTGAAATGAAGTAAGCAAGAATATTCGATGCTTTCGATAATTACACATAGCTGATGGTGGTGTCACTACTAGCAAGAAATGATAGACCACCTTGTAAAGCTCGAACATTTATTTAGAATAAAAGGTGAGCATAATTTGTTTCCCAAACCCTTTGTTTGAGCTCTAATAGATGAAAAACAGGACACCCAGACATTGAGGTTTTTCCAAAGGAAAAGCAAAACAATATGAAAATTATTAACATAAGATAGAGAGAGATTAAAAAGCTGTGCATATATAAAATAAAAAATTCAATGGATCTTTGTGTGGCGAGGAGAATTGAGGAGGAAGGTCCAATATAATGGAGGCTTGATAAAGGAACAGCAAGAAAAACACATTTATCTTTCAGTGAATATGATCATTTTAAGTGGTGACGATTGATTATCTAGGGTGGTCTAAACATATGCGAGCAATGAACAACATCAATAACACCTACATATTTAACAAGAATCATCAGACAAAAAGGTTGGAACTTTACTGTTCTTTCTTCTCACAACGACTAAACTACTCACCTTCATGGGTCCTATGATGACTTGTTACTTATATTACTACTCACAGAAAAATGGTACAGAATTCTGAGATCTGACATAAGTTTTACACATGCTTAATAGTTTGCCTGTAACTGAAAATACATTAAAATGCCTCTTATGTTATCTTAACAGGATATGGATCTTCTTTCCTATCAGGGATAAACTTCTACAACCATGTCTTTCCTAGATTGGAGTTGACTAGTAGGCTTTAAAATCACATGGTGATATTTTCCATTGTAGTTTCTTTAGTTGTCATGCTGACACATACAATCAATCTTAGACAATACACTTATGAGATTTAGTAATATATCTTTCGTCGATGCCTAGCCACCTTTAGGCTCGTCATATCATGCAACATATACCTTGTCGCCTTTAAGTAGTATTCCCTCCGGTCCTAAATATAGGACATAGTTTGTAATGCAATTTGCACTACAAACTATGTCCTATATTTAGGACCGGAGGTAGTATTAACAATCTTTTGTTTGAATCTTTAACTGCAGACAAACAGCAGCTTTACATTTTAATGTCGCCATTGCTCATGTTTGAAACATACTATCCCCAGTGGCAATGCATCTTTTAAAATGATGTTTTCAGGAAAAATGCCATTAATGCTGCTTTCATGCACACTATGCGTCTAGAGCAAAACAAGAAATTCTAGTTTAATTTATTAAAGTCATTTTCTCCCTACTAAGTTCATTTTCTCAAGTCTACTCTTTTCAGCACTACTCACCATCACCAATATCAAAAAGGATCCAACTTGAACAGAATTGTGCAAAAACTTAATGATTATAAATTAGTTACAATTCACTTAGGAAAGAAAACTGACGTAATGAAGCAGGGGAATATAAAGCGTTCAAAAATAAATATAGATTTATTCTTTGATCATTAAATTGGAACTCAAACCATAAGTATTAACCATAACAGCAGAGGAACAAAAACGATGATTCAGAAACATAAATATATAAGGATGTTAAGGCATCACCATATGATATGACAGGTCAGCTAACCAGGATGATGGAGCACATTTATCTTTTTACCATTCCAGAAGCATTTCTTATCATTTTGTATCTTCGGCAATAATTACAGGACTAATTCCAAACTTAAAAAATTGATTATCAATCAATCAAACAAGAAGCAGAGAAAAGAACAAGAGTAAAGAAAATGAAGTTACCCTCATGCTTTGATGAATCCACATAAGGATTTTCCAGTATTGTGAGCTTGACAGCAGCAGGGGAAGTTGCAGGAACCTTAGAGGCAGTAACAGCCACCGGCAACTTTCTTGCCGCGGCCGCCTCCGCCGCTCTCTTCAGCCTCTCTTGGAGCCATCTCCTCCCAGTCTCTGCCCTTCTCATCGTCTGCAAATCCCCAAACCTCACAAGAGCCCTCTCAGTATCCACAGGAAGGGAAGAGGACCTATTCAAAGAATTAGAGGAATTCCAATGAACCCCATTATCAGCCAAGACTCTAAGTTCTCCAGAAATGGTTGATGACCTCGTCAAAGGCATTTCTTCTGCATTTTGACTATAAAACCCATCCATAGAAAGATTGAGGGAAAGGTTTAATTCTTTCATATTTTTGGATGACTCATAGTTGGTTGGCTGCTCGGGAAAGAATCGATGCAGGTAATGCGGAGCGGTTTTGCCGTTTCGCTCGAAGAAATCAATCTGATCGACCTGAGTTTCCTGGGTCGCTGACTCCATCGAAATCCAGGCGAGAGGTGACAACTTTTTTGACAATAACAGCTCCCTGCGAGAAACAGATACACAGAAGTTAGACACAAAGCTCTGGGTTGTGTCACCTTCAAATTATTTCAGATACAGAGATTAATGGCGACCACATAGAGAGAAAATCTATGAGGAAAGGAGAGAAGAAGCTCAAAATTGATTGCAATCTCAAGTTCTATGAACAAAAATATTTATACAAGTAAAAAAGAGAATCAAAACTGTGGATGCAGGGCACAGCTAATGGGGCTGTCACAGTCAAAACTACGGCACCAGAGAAAGAGAGATACAAAAAAAAGATAGAGATAAAGAAGGGAGGACCTGAAGGAGAAGATCATACACAGTTGCTTTCTTCTGCATGTTGCTGGCATATAGTGAACAATGTGAAAACGTACTTCGAAAATTCCACGTGGTGATCAAAGGGAAGAGAGAGAGAGAGAGAGAGAGAGAGGTTTGAATCGCCAGTGAGGAACAAGCCCTTTTTGCTCTGGCGCGACCTCTCTAGCCAGCTCTCTTTTGCTTCGGCACTGCGAGTAGTAGCAACTCGAAGCAAAAGTGCTCGGACACTTGTTTCATGAGCACGCGTTTATGGGCCATGGGGCTGTCATGTAATTTCGAAAGAATTTGGGGAACTACTTTGTTTTTGAAAAATATGAAACAGAGTGTTTGCTTTCGTTTAAATGACATTTGGATCCTTCTCCCGCTTCCTCCCTCGCTGCGTATCGTCTGGTGAATGTCCTTTTTTATTTTTCTTTCTTTTTTACTCCTATGATCCTATGCTTCTTTTTTCAGGACTTCGGCAATTGAATTAAGCAATTTAAAAAAGTGATTATAATTTAGTTAAAAACAATAAGTTTAAGTAAAATAAATATTTTTTTCTAAGTATGTTCTTATTTATAAGGGGATAGATAAGAGAGAGAAATAGAATAAATATAAATATTATCAATATTTTAATTAATATAATATATATAATTAATGAGGGATAAAAATTAAAAAAAAAATCATCAAATATTCGGACAATTCTTATCAAATTCTTATAAAAAATATCGAGGCAGTTCAAAGTTTGGGCTTTTATAAGATTAAAAGGCATAGGAGGGACTAAATAAGAATAATTATTTTTCCAGCTTATTTTTTTAATAAAATACGTGATTTTTTAAAAAAATTAATGCATCTATCTATATAATTAGCTTTTTTTTTTGTCTTAGTATTATTGGCTTAATTTGCTTATTTGCGATATGTTAAGTTTTTACCTGCTAAAAGATTTCACCAATATATAATTGTGAATCACGTTGACCAAACTGAGAAGCATCCATTAAAGCTATTTTTTTATCTTTTGCCCTAAAAGATGTTTGTATGTATCCTTGGTTTATTATCAAATAAAAATGGTATAGATATTTTTATCAAATTATTTAATCAGTAAACATTTTAAGAAAATATCCTTAAAGTGTTTTATATATTGCTTTTTCTTACCTCTTAAAATCTGGATATTATAATGTGAGATCTCAAATAGCAAACAAAAGCACCAATTATCAAGAGCATGGTAGTACTATTAATGGGAAAATTATGAAAGCTGAAAACAGTATGTAATGACTCATGAGTCATGAGATTCTCCTCAATTCTCAAACTATAAAAACATTATTTAAAACAATATCATCATTTATATCATTCATGTGATCTTATTAATAAGGCAATTTCAACTTGTTTCACAATAAAAAATTTTAAATTTGATTAACTCTACTTTGAAATTCAACAATTTTTCAACTTTACTCTTATTTAATTACATTTTAGTTTTTTTCTTTGTATTGCTTTTTATTTCCAGTGTTTAAAAAAAGCCACACATTTTTTAAGGAAATAACTATCTGTGTAATAATAAATGAAGGATGAATTATAAATTCATGTAAAAAAATTTTAATGATGTGCCTTCTAAATAGAATCAATAAATACATTCTCTCTTTCTTATAAATAGGACTGAAGGAAGATACTCATATTTTTCTATTTGTAAGGCAAAGAGAGAAAACATTTTTTAGTCATATTTATAAGTCACTTTATTAAATTTTTCATATGTTATTATTAAAAAAAATTCATATGAATGCATAATGTTTTATTATTTATTATTGTGTTAAATTTATTAGAGTATAGTGAAATAAATAGGGATAAAATTAAAAAATTGTTAAATTTTAAAAAATATTTAATAAAATATTTAATTTATTTGAAAGATGGTGGCAGTACGAATAAATAGGGATAAGAAGAGTGTTGAAAATCATAAAATCGGGGTCAACATGAAAAGACAGAACATAAGGCATGTTTGGGAGAGCTTATTTTGAGAAAATAAACCCAATTTACGTAAGTCGAGAAAAAACTCCTCTCACATACTTACCTCGTATACCGTGAATCACGAATTATAAGCACTTATTGTCCAAAAATAAGCTCTTTCAAACGAGCACATAATCACTCAGGAGTATATTGAAAATTAGCAAGAAGAAAGAAAAGGTTTAATTACTTTAAAGAGAATATGATTGTGCAACATTAGATTTTATAGTGTGGCTGGATTAGTTTTTGGAGAATAGCTTTTATGATTTATGATGTAAATATGTAAAAGGATTTTTATTTCGATTTACAAAAAAGTGTTTTTGAAACTATGGTTTTAGAGCTTGCCGAATACACACTAATGATAGTTTAGGATGTGCAACATTAAGGGTGTGTTTGATTTGAGGGGAGGATGGGCAAATTATAATTCTGGATAAAAGAAACCCAAAATTTATCCTCTCATTCATTTTAAATCTTAAATTTCTGCCTAAAATTTAAATACTTTCAATTCAAAAAAAATAATTTATCCCTCACCTATCCTACTTTTTTGAATAATATACTGAGATACAGTAACCCTTCAGGAGGTTACTACAAACAAAAACCCTAGAAACCGTAAACTCCTTCACCCCTTATCACCGACCGCCTCACCAAAAGAAGGAGGTGGGTGATCAAGAAGAACAAAGTTTCCTGAGATGCTGTGAGCTAAGCTCGCCAAGTGATCTGTAAGGGTATTCTGCTCCCTATAGACATGATCAATAAGAACCCTCCAATCTTTGACCATCCATAACTTCGCATCCTCAATTACCTCTCGGTACCTATCCTACTTTCAAACCAAACGCACCCTACTAAAGTGGCAGGTAAGAGGCAAAATGACACCAAACTGGCTTCCCAATGCAAATAATCGGTGTTCTTTTTGCTTTTCTACATCAGAGTACACACGTGTCCATGAAATTATTACAATGCTTCTCCTTCTAGAAAAAATATCATTTAAAAAAAACCTTCTGCGCATGCATTTATGATTCTTTTTTTTTGCATGCATTTATGATTCAGATGTTGCAGCTATAGATGGTAGTATTCCCTTGAGTCTTTATTCTTAATTTTTTTATTATTCTGGTTCTATTTATATATTTTTTTAATTAATTTTTACATACTAAAAAAAATTAGTTAATTTATTAATTATAAATAAAAATTTTTTAATTTCGCTCTTATCTATAATTATTTTTAAAAGTCAATATGAATAAATTTTTTTTTTATTATAATTAATAGGGGGTAAAAAAGTACAAAATGCATTTACTATTACGAAAATAGACTTATAAATAAGACCAAAATTTTTTATCAAAAAGGACTTATAAATAGGACAAGAGTGGTATGATACACTGATTAATATATATATTTGATATTTTTTATAAGGCACTTATAAGTCTCTAACAAGTATTAATTTTTTTTTTAAAAAAAATAGGAAAAGAACTTTAAAATTGTAAAATCATAAATTAGATTTATTATTAAGAGCGGATAACAGAATGACAATACTTGATAAGAAATTCATAATTCATTTTTTAGGAAATATTTAATTTAGAATTTTACAAATTTAAAGTTCTTTTTCTATCTTTTTCCTATTTTTTTTCATGTATGCCCATACTTCTTCTGATTCAAAATATAAGAGCCAAATTTACGAGGGAGTGTAATTTTTTTTATAAGACACACTTTGCTTTTATCTTTACATTTAATGCTTCTTCTTTTTTTTTTTTCAAATTTGTCACACTCTTTCTCATCATTCTTCTCCCCTACGTTCTCTTTCTTTCTTTTTCTTATTTGTTATCTCTCTTACTTATTATTTCCTTAATAAATAAGGGTATTTGAAAAAAATAATTAAATATCTTGTATATATATTGATTTTAACTACTTTTAACTAACTTTTTGATAAAGGGTAAATATAATTTTTGGTCCTTAAAGTTTAACTCGAATTTGGTTTTGATCCGTCAAGTTTGAAATCGGTGGTTTTAGTCCCTCAAATTTGAATTCGGTGGTTTTGGTTCCTCAAGTTTACTCCGTTTATAACTGTTGGTCCCTCAAATTTGAAAAGGACTTGATTTTTTTTCGATCCAGTCCGGGTTTCATAACCTAACCACCAAATCCTTTTTAAACTCGAGGGACTAACAGTTATAAACAGAATAAACTTAAGGGACTAAAACCAAAATCAGGTCAAACCTTAAGGATCAAAAGTTTTATTAACCCTTTGAAAAATGTAAAATAGGTATTTGGCCCTTATATTTTGAACTAGAGGGAGTATTTAATAAGGGTAGTGAGAGAGAGTAATAATTGATATGATATTTGAAGTTAGTGTAGTTGGTAAAGATAATATTAAAATTACTTAAATTTTAGGATAGCTTTAATGTTTTTAATGGTTTTTATTAGTTTGTGAGATTGATAGTTGACGTCTTATAATAAGAACCAAATGAAGTACTTATTATGTCTCACTCTGGTTGGGGAGGGGAACAAAATACGCCTTATAAGGTTTTGAATACCTTCCCGCTTAACGCGTTTTAAAACAGTGAGGAGTGATGTGACTCCAAAGTGGACAATATCGAAAGCGAGACATGGGGAAAGAATAGTCTTCTTTCAATTATACTTTACTTAAATTTAAAGGGAAAATTGTCCATAAATATCTAATTGGAAACTTATTTGTCAAATGGAACCATTTGCATATAGGGAAGATTGTTTGAGCACAAGGGAAGATTTTTTGCACACGGGGAAGATTGTTTAAACATAAAAGAATATCTTTTGCACATAAAAAAGATTGTTTGAACACATGGGAAAATTACATAGGAAAGATTGTTTGAACACAACATGGAAGATATATTGCACACAAGGGAATGCCTTTTGCACACAGGAAAGATTATTTGAACACAAGGGAGGATCTTTTACATATAGAGAATATTGTTTGAATAAAAGGGAATATCATATAAGGGTAATGTGGTCATTTTACTTCCTAATTTATTTCTCTTAAAGGGCCTCAACATTTGAGATCCCATTTAACAATTGATTGTGTTCAAACCATTGTACGAAAAATCGGACCGGATTGGCCGGTTTGACAGATTGAACCGGGAACCGACAAGTGGTCCGGTCTGGTTTGATGGTTAACTGATGAACCATTCAGAACCGGTTAAAACCGGTGATTCAACCAATTGGACTAGTTTCATTTTTTTTTTTTTTGCTTTTTGTAGGGGAAAATTGGAAGTTGAAGACTAAAAGGAAAAGAAAAATAGGTAAAGAAAGAACAAATCTAAAAGAAATGAAGAAGATAAAAAAAGATATAATAATTATAGAAAATGATATATCATTGCATAAGTATAGGCATTATAACTCATACTAATAGATTTTAAGTATTTTTTTTTTCTAAAAATCTTCATTTTTATCTATAGAAGTTTAAAAATATATTAATATATATTGTCACTAATAAATTATAATATTTTAATATGACCGGTTCAACTATCGGTTAGATCCTGGTTGACCCATTAACCCTTGAACCTATACTGTGACCGGTTCATTGCCCGGTTCGATTTTTCGTTCTTTGGTTCAAACAATCTTTCTTATGTGTAAAAGATCTTTCCTTATGTTTAAATAATCTTCCCCATATGCAAAAGATCTTCCCTATATGCAAAAGGTCCTATTTAACAAATAAATTTGTAATTACGTATTTGTGGGCAATTTTCCCAAATTTAAATTGCTCAACAATAATAAATATTGAAATAATTGTTAGAAAAATACACACATACACATAAATAATTGTCCTCAATGTAAAATGGAAAAAATACATTTCAAGGATATTGTCGTCTTGTCTGTACCAACTCCTGGTCCTTCTGATTATTTTCCAAACTAAAAGGACTAATATTTAGCAAATTAAAATGACGAGGAACCTCAAAAACAAGTTACATGAATTAAAACTTAAAAAGCAAAACATGATTAAAGTATATGAATTTTCCGATAGATATAATATGAAATCTGTAACATGTTAATATGTTGTACTTTCACAACCTGAGAGAGGAAGAAGCACACCGAAACAAAGCAGTCGTATTCATGTATCTTAAATAACTCAAATATTCACCACAGTGCTAGACGCTAGTTTTCCACTTTTCACCTTGAAAAGAAATCACATTAACATAGTTATTGAGTGCTTGTTTGGGTTAGCGGTAAAAACTGTTTTTCTAACATAATTTATAATATATGAGATAAATATATAAGAGGAGTTTTGTCTCAGCTTGCTAAACCGGCAAATTCACTTATATGCTGTAAACAAACCTGTAAAAGAAACTACCAAAATCTTGTACGATAAAAAAATATTTACTATAATATTATCCCTGAAAGAGACACAGCCCAGACTGAAATTCACGATACAGATAAAGTTTGCTTTTACTCATCCATTATTTAATTGCGGGCACACGATAAATAAAAGTTTCTAAAAGTGGTTTATATATAATAGTCACATGAGATCAATTCTTCCCTCCTTCATAATAGATGAGGCCATATATAAACTTATGCTTTAAATTTCTGTTAGGCTGGAGTGATCAATGCCCCATTTTTAATATATAAGTGGTAAAATTGAACCTTTAAATAGCTCAATGCTCACCTAAAAATAATTTGGGGTGTTAGTTGCAGCATTTTTACCTTACAAAATAAAATATATGAATTTTAAAATTAGAAATTTTTTAAATATAATCAAGTAAATTACATACTTCATAGTTTTAAATTTGACAAGTCTTCTAAATTATGAATTCATTTATTTTGAAAATTTGATCTATAAGATTTAGATCAAGTTTGTTACGTGATTTTTTTTTTCTTTTAAACCGAAATTTGACAAATCTTCTAAATTATCATGTTTCAACAAAATATTCCCTCTTATAACCTTGTATAAATAACAACTACCAAAACGTACAAACCAAACTTAAAATTAAAATTAGTTAAAAATAATAAATATGTAATAAATAATGTAATTCTTTTTCTAACTATACCCTTACTTATAAGAAGAGTAAACGTGAGAGAATGAATGAATAGCGTATGTGTGATAATTAGTGTAAAGGTGTGTATTTTATTTGGGTGAGGGTAGAAAGAGCAATTTCAATTTTCAGATGGTAAGGACCAGCTTCTAAGAGAGATTGCTGCTTATAAAAATAACCGAGGAAGTACTATCTAATCGGGTTGAGTTATATCCAGCATCCTAAAGTGTTTTTTTAGTTGTGCTCAATATTTTTTTGTGGTTTATTGGGAAGAAAAAACTTTAGGGTGCTGAATATGAGTGCTAAAACAATCAACCATGCACGGTCTATAGGGAAGAAAAACAGAAATGCTGCAGAAAACCACAGAAAGAAATTAATGCACATGCAGAGAGTGAAACTTCACATTCACATAGAAACAAATCACAACCACATGAGATCAATTCCTATCTCCTTTCCTAATAAAGCTAGCTAGCCAAAAAGTGGAAAGGAAGGAAACCACGAGGAAAGCCAGCCACGATTTGCTGAGGGGAGATAATGAATTTTCACAGTTATTGTCATTCCCTTTAGATGAGGTCGTAATAAACTTCTTTTCTTTTCTTTTTTTAATTCAAATCTTTACCATTAAAAAGGTGTAATTAACGTTAAACCCGAACGACCTTTACTTGAACGGGATCTTTTCTATATGTACTACCTCGTGTCCTCGAGTTTCAAGGAGGTAAGAACCACAGCCTTCAATAATTGCAGCCAAGTTAAACCCACTGTTAATTCTAACACACTTGTGACTCAATAATTGGATTGCACTTTGGCTTACAGCTATAAAAAGGTCCTAAGGCCCCTCCCTTTCTCATTCTCCTCCCCCACCAATCAGTTAAACCCACAGTTATTGCCTTCTGTTCACGAATTGCTAAGACCCTTCCCATTCTCATTCTCATTTATCATTTTTTTCTTCATCACCTATCATCTATGTTATGTCCCACATTGATTGGAGAGAGAAACAAAAAACAAATTACATTATATAGATCTAAATACCCCTCTCAACTTATTTTAAAACCGTGAAGACTAAAACGGATAATATCAAGAGTGAAGCGATATGACGAGCTATGGTAGCTACCTGTGGCTCGGGCTTTAGCTTTTGTCAGGTGGAGAGCAAGGAAAAGCTTGTTTTGATTGTGATTGATTTATCAAGAAGTGGACTGTCGTTCAAGACTAATAAATTATAACCTCTACAAAGTACAAACTTTGTAGTTACATTAACATAAAGACGTCGATTTTATACTTTTATGTGCTTATGTTTTTGTTCAATGTGAACCTGCTTTATTAAATCTTCCAAGTTCATAGAGGTGGTTTGGAAACATTTAAGAAACGATTAAAAACAAAAATGGCATAGCAAAAGAGAGGGAGGGGAGAGAGAGGTAGGAAAAGAACATAATTATTTTGCAAAATGCAAAAAACATGATTCTGCCAAAACAATCGTGTATGGGCTAAGTAAGCTTCCTAATTATATAAATTTATGACTAAATATACTTTTAAATGATTGAAACGTGCAAATGGGAACCCTCAACTTCCGCCTATTTAACCACAAGGTAAATTATTGTCCCCTTTCCTCAACAAGGGAAAAATGTTGTGGTGTTTTGCTTGCTTTCCTGCTAACCAAAAAGAGGAAAGTTGTTAAAAAAAAAAATAAAGCCACCAACTAGTTTCTCTTCACCAACCATCTGCTAAGTTGATGGTTAGTAATTACGGTTTTCCCCTTGCCTGTAAAGAACTATCTCCTTTCGGTCCAGATGAACCCTTAGGCCGCCCGGAAAACTCTCCCTGGTTTCTGAATTCACTTCTTCCATAACCTCGGCCGCCGCCAAATTTCCCTCTGCCCCTAAAGCTCTCACTTCTGAAGTTACCTCTTCCAGAAGGATACCTCCCTCTCCCACTACTACCGCTAACTGGAATAGGATCACAAGAAAATAGCAAAATCAGCCTCTAATCCCACAACCATAATCCAACCCAATAAGATATATCTTGCGACAAATTACCTCGAGTGGTCGTTCTTTTTTCCTCAATGGCAGCTTGCCGACCACCAATGGTGACATGTGCCGCCTGAAATGAATTTCAGCCAGGTTTATTATTAGTTAGACTATCAGCAAGTCATGATATTTAATGATAGAAAACTCTTCATGAAGACACTTCAAAACAATCTAAATTAACAGAAACTGTTCCAGTCTGCCAGTGCGCAAACTATGATTCAATACCAGATTCACATTACTACTCATTTCAGTTGATGGGATTTCTATTTTAGAGAAATAGCAATTCTAAGTTATAAGGCTTTGAATTTCGTCTCATGGCCCTACTTTGCTATCGACAAAAGCTCGTGGGCATTGCAAACAAACTTTATAAGAAATTCCGAGATATTCCACAACATGGGACAAGATACACGCATATCAATTTCATACTGGATAGGAGGACGCTCGAGTAAATTTAAAAGCCAATGGCATTCGCTTTTTGTGTAGAGAAGAAAAAGGTAAAATTTCATTCAACCCCCATGGAAGAGACTTATAGTCCACCCCCAAAATATTTTAAAACTTCACTGCACCCGAGAATTAAGTTTTGTGGGTGAAAACACAATGATATCTTTGTTTTATTTTTTTCACAAGAGCATTTGCAAAATAAATAACGGGATTAAAAAAAATGCTGGAGTTAACAAGAACATTTTGACCAATCACAAGACAAATAAAGGCTTTCGCAAGACAAATAATATAATTTATAAGACAAATAAAGGGATTCAAAAGAACTCAGAGTTAAAAATATTTTGGCTATTCAATGAGGGAATTCGCAAAACAAATAAGGGGACTCGAAAAAAAGGCCAGAGCATCATCGTCCTTTTACCCACAAAACTTCATTTCATTTCAACCCAAGGGGATGCAAAAGTCTGAGATATATACACGGTACAACTAGTACTAAGATCATCTATCTAGATGCCATTATGTGTCATGAACATTTAATCATATGCTCAGCATCTTCTACAGATAATGCATTCCCCAAAGTATGCCAGGTTTCCACTAACACTGGCACTACAGTTCACCATAATACCAGGTATTTGGCGGTTCAAGACAATTGGGAACAAATGTAAAACACCTTTTTTGGGGCAGAGGAAGAAATTCAATTGCAGAAAAACAAGACCACTCAAAAAACCCAAAAAAGAGGAGAAAGAAATGAGATGGCAACCTTGAAGCATTATTTTCAAATACAAATCAACCAGCATTACCCTTGATCAGAACAAAAACTCAGATGCCTTATGGACATTGACCAAATAAGTGAATAGATAGACATCTAGCGTTATATCAAGCAAACACCAGTGACATGAACAATGAACTCTATCATTCAGGTGCTGAATCAATCAACATGTCTATTACTGATAAAATCTGGTATGTAAACTAAAAGTAACACTCTTCTATTTTCTCTCTTAGTAAGAATCTCACCAAGGTAGAATTTAGAAGCCCAGGAGTATCGATGGATAACAAATTGATTAATTCTCTCATGCCATTACTTAATGAATGACTGAGGCTTTTATAAAATGAGATAACAAACTCTACATAACAAACTCCAAGAGATCACAAGAGGTTTGTGATCCTATTATTGTGCTAACAGACTCGAAACAAACACTTGAATTCAAAATTCAAATAAACCAGAAATTAATAAATGAATTAAAATAATAAAATTAATTCTTTCTCCTTTGATACTTGTGGCAGTATCTATCATTACTCCCCCCTTTGAAAACCGCCTTGTCCTCAAGGTGGAAATCTGGAAACTGCTGTTTTAATAGGTCATAATCTTCCCAGCTAGCATCCTCACTAAGCAGAGACTTCCATTGAATTAGGAGTTCCAGATGAGGACCCTTCCAGCGGTGAGAAAGCACCTTGTCAGGCTCAAGCAGTAATTCAAAGTCGGCAGAGATAGGTAAGGCAGCCGGAGGGTTGGAGGGAGTCATACCATGTGCCAGGCGTAGTAGGGAGACATGGAAGACCAGGTGTATTCTTGCTGATGGTGGTAGCTCAAGCTCATAGGCAACAGGCCCAATTTTGCGGATGACAGTGTAAGGGCCAAAAAATCTGGGTGAGAGCTTAGAATACCGGGTGTGTGAGAGAGAGCATTGCCGGAATGGTTGGATCGTCAAGAAGACAGCATCACCAATGTTAAACATGAGGTCACGACGGTGTTGGTCTGCTGAAGCTCTCATTCGGTCTTGGGCCTTTGTGAGGTTGTCTTTGAGAAGGCGTAATATGTCATCCCGGGTTTCTAATTGCTCAGCAAGTTCAGCAATATGTGTCTCGCCCTTAATAAAAGGATGAAGAATGGGTGGATCACGGCCATAGACGACCTTGAATGGAGTGGTGTTGGCTGAAGTGTGGAAGCTGGTGTTAAAGGAATACTCAGCCCAACATAAGAATTTACTCCAAGTGTGTGGTTGTTCATGTGCAAAACACCGTAAATAGGCCTCAAGAGAGCGGTTGACAACTTCCGTTTGGCCATCAGTTTGGGGATGATATGAAGTGTTCATCCTTAAACGAGTTTGGTTGAACTTAAAAAGTTCTTGCCAAAAAGCACTCAAGAAAAGTGGGTCTCGATCAGAGATTATGGAACGTGGCATCCCATAAAGACGTATGATTTCTTCACAAAAGCATGCAGCAACTGTCTTAGCTGTATAAGGGTGGTGCTAAGGGATGAAGTGGCAATACTTACTCAAACGATCGACTACTACTAGGATGGTATCATACCCACCAGATTTTGGGAGTCCGACGATGAAATCAATTGAAATATCATCCCAAATCAGTTTAGGTGCAGGAATCGGTTGCAACAACCTAGTAGGTGAGAGCGTTTCGTATTTGTTCATCTGACAGATATATCATTGTTGGATGAAGGTCTTGACATCAGACTTCATCTGAGGCCAGAAAAAGGTACTAGTAAGCCGTTTTAAGGTTTTCAAGAACCCGCCATGACCCCCTGATGGTGTTAGATGTGCTTCTTCTAGGAGTTTAGCTCTAATGGGTGAGCTTTTTGGGATGACAAGGCGTCCCTGAAAATAAAGTTTCTTCCATACCATAGTGTATCCGGGTTTAGATGCTGGATTAACTTCGATTGCAGCGATAATGGGCGCAGTAACGGGATCAGTTCATAAGGCCTCTTCTAATTCCATGAAATCCATCGACAGGGGAACCACCAAGTGGAGAAATTCAGTTTGCAAAGGTCTCCAAGAAAGAGCATCTGCCCCAATATTCTCTTTGCCCGATTTGTAAGTAATGCTGAAATCAAAAGGTAAGAGTTTGAGCACCAAGCATTGTTGAGTATTGGTGAGTGCCTTTTGATCTAGAAGATGTTTGAGGCTGTGATGATCAGTCCGAACAGTGAAATGGCGCCCAAGTAAGTAGTGCCGCCACTTTTGTAATGCCAAAACAAGAGCTAGCAGTTCACGATCATAAGTCGATTTGTACCTGTTTGAAAAAGAGAATCCTTTGCTATAGAAAGCAATAGGATGTCCTTGCTGTAATAGGATAGCACCAATACGCTCCATGGAAGCATCAAACTCAACAATGAATTCAGAAGTGAAATCAGGTAATTTCAACACGGGAGCGGAAATTAAAGCCAATTTAAGTTTCTCAAATGCTTTTTGTGCCGGAAGAAACCAATGAAAAGCATTCTCTTAGTAAGGTCAGTTAAAGGACGAGCAATCATACCATAGTTCTTAACGAATCGTCGGTAGTATCCTGAGTCCCAAGAATGCCCGTAGTTCAGTGACATTTGAGGGTGTAGGCCAATCACGCACTGCACTAACCTTCTCCTGGTCGGTTTCCACCCCTTGAGCTGAAACTCGGTGCCCCAAAAAGGTCACCTTGGATTGCCCGAATTCACATTT
This sequence comes from Inga leiocalycina, assembly GCA_963242795.1. Taxonomy (NCBI): domain Eukaryota; kingdom Viridiplantae; phylum Streptophyta; class Magnoliopsida; order Fabales; family Fabaceae; genus Inga; species Inga leiocalycina. Next base: position 6,939,565 of record OY725331.1, read on the forward strand.
TTTAAAATTGGCATAATAAGAATTCTGTTGCAGTGCTTGAAACACCAGCCGTAAATGAGTGGCATGTAGTTGGGGAGAAGGATTGTATATGAGTATGTCGTCAAAGAATACAAGCACAAATTTTCTCAAATATGGCCTGAGGAGATCATTCATGGCAGCTTGGAAGGTTGCAGGGGCGTTTGTAAGGCCAAATGGCATGACGATAAATTCATAATGCCCGTTGTGTGTTCGGAAAGCTGTTTTAGGGATGTCTTTGCTAACAACCCGAATCTAGTGGTACCCTAAACGAAGGTCAATTTTTGAGAAATAAGCTGCACCGTATAGTTCATCTAGAAGTTCGTCAATGTTGGGGATAGGATATTTGTCAGGTATGGTGATTTTGTTCAAGGCTCGATAGTCGACACACATATGCCATGTATCATCCTTCTTTTTTACTAATAATACGGGGCTAGCAAAGGGGCTGGAGCTAGGCCGAATGAACCCTTTTGTGAGGAGTTCCTCTACCTGGCGCTCAATCTCGTTCTATTGGAAATAAGGGTATCAGTATGGTCGGGTATTTGGGGTTGGTACTCCGGGTAGTAAGTGTATGGCATGGGTGTGTTCTCTAATGGGAGGTAGAGTCTTAGGTTCATTGAAAACAATGGAGAATGCCATCAAGAGGTCATCTAAATTCAAAGGTGTAGTCCCAGCTGAGCCCAATTTAAGCTCCATGGAATTAAGACTGGCATGTTGGTCAAGTTTTCGAATCCCTTGCAACTTGTATCTCTTGCCATCAATCCAAAAAATCAGAAACATCTGATTCCAATTGGCTTGGATAGTATTGAGAGAAGCAAGCCATTTAATACCAAGAACCAAGTTGGTACCAACTAAAGAAAAAGGGTAGAAGTCCTGTGTAATAGTCAAACCAGGAAGGCATACCTCAACATTCTTGCAAATATGGTTACAACGTACCACACTACCGTCTCCAATCTGAACCCCCAAAGTCGGGATAGGCGTAGTAGGCAATTTCAAGGTACTGACCAATGATTCAGAGATGAAATTGTGTGAAGATCCATTGTCCACGAGCAACAAAACATCTTGACGGTGCAACTGACCTTGGAGTTTCATAGTCGCTGCAGTCGGAGTTCCTAGAATTGCATTAAAGGAAATTGCTGCTCCTTCATTGGTGTCTTTGGCTTCAGTTTCGACTGGTTCAGAAGTTTCAGTAATGGGGTTGCCGTCGTCATCAATTTCCATAAGAGAAAAGGTTGTGTGGCAGCGATGACCCGGTCGAAAGGGGTCGCCACAGCAATAGCATAACCCCTTCTCCCTCCTTTGCTAACGTTTAGAATCTCCGTTGGCCGCCAAACTCACATTAACTGTCGATGTTGATGAAGATGATGAAACGATTGCAGGTTTAGAAAAATAGCCAGTGTTGCCACGAGAAGCACGTGCCGAATAAGTCTGGGAGTATGGAAGACCGAGTCAAGCCAGAGAATGCATCAGGTTGGGCTTGGGTCCGAGAGACAATTTACCTCAAATTCCAGAGCCAAACTTGTCGCCCTGAACACCGATCGTGGCTTGTGAATGCGGACGTCGGACCTGAGATCTTCCTTTAACCCGTTCATAAACACCCCAAGTAGACAATGGTCAAGCCAATTCTTGATGCGAGCGACTCTCTTGCCCCATTCTTGTCGGTACTCGGATACGGTGCCCGTCTATTTGATGCTTGCTAGGTATTCATCCGGGTTTTGGTACTCCGGCAGTCCATAGTGCTCCTGCAAGGCTTTCACAAGTTCCTCCCAATAAATCACTGATCGCTCAGTACTCAGTCATGAAAACAAGTCTAAGGCATCTCCTTCTAGATACATCGCAGCTATGTCAACCTCATCTTCTTCCTGAGTGTCATAATATCTGAAGTATTTCTCGGCCTTAAGCACCCATCCACGCGGGTCGCCACCTTCAAATTTAGGGAATTCGATTTTCGCGTAGGGCCGGGATCTATGGTGGTCGGAGTCGTCGTCTATCTCGTCTGTTCCGGGTTGCATCCTATTCTGTTTGTGGTGATGGCGAGTCGATTGAGCTTCCAAGGCCGAAACCTTCTCCTTCAACTCGTCTAAGGTCGCCAACTTAGCAGCGATAACTGCCGAGTGCTCAGACGGTGATTGCTGAGCCTCGGATTCGTGGTTGGCGCTGGAGGAGCGTGTGTTCACCATTCTGATCAGAACGAGAGCTCTAATACCAAAATGATAAAATCTGGTATGTAAACTAAAAGTAACACTTCTATTTTCTCTCTTAGTAAGAATCTCACCAAGGTAGAATTTAGAAGCCTAGGAGTATCTCCGATAGATAACAAATTGATTAATTCTCTCATGCCATTACTTAATGAATGACTGAGGCTTTTATAAAATGAGATAACAAACTCTGCATAACAGACTCCAAGAGATCACAAGAGGTTTGTGATCCTATTATTGTGCTAACAGACTCGAAACAAACACTTGAATTCAAAATTCAAATAAACCAGAAATTAATAAATGAATTAAAATAATAAAATTAATTCTTTCTCCTTTGATACTTGTGGCGGTATCTATCAATTACTCAGCTACAAACAAGTTGGACCTTTATATCTGTCACACAACTAGTGAAAGTAAACCAGGCTTGCTTAACATTCCCGGCAAATTTTCCAGTCCAACAAACATAAAAAACCAATCCCATTTGCAAAGTACATTTCGGTGTTACTTCAGTTGGATTTCCAGAATGGCATTCCAGTTATGAATGCAGTATATAGAACTACTTCACTGATAAGGAAGTATTCAAGGTTATGACGTTTTCACCTTGAACGTTTCACAACCAAATAGTCATTTAGTACATTTCTTTAACCAATTTAGGCCTTTAGTATTCCTGCCCCAGAGTGACTCCTATTAGAAGCTGGAATTTAGGAATTATGGACACCGCATTAAGCCAAACTGCAAATTAATGCTAATCTGTACAAGTAATACCGCACACAAGGCACTCTAAAGGTTCAAACTAGAACTTTATTAGTGAATCATATGACCGTCCATAAAAGAGACTCCTATCAGCAGTTTCTGTTGATGTAAAACTATAATCTCAGAAGTTTAACAGAATAAGCTGTACCTCAAGTGCACTCTGCATGGAACTCAATTCTTCAAATTCAACGAATCCAAAACAGAATCCCTGCAGGACGAGAAAAATAGTACTTAGTAAGCTTGCCTTTAGATAATTCAGGCTTTTGAAAATGCAGAAAATAAAATTTATGCACCTTGCTACTTCTAACTTGAATTCCATCATGCTTAATAGGTCCAAATTTCTTAAACACCTCCTCAAGTTGTTCAACTGTTGCATTAAACGGCAAATTCCGTACATATATCGAGTGACCTTCAGCTGTAAAATAAACTGCAAGTCAACTTATTTTTGAACTGAAATTTAAAGCACAGGTATATATCAACTAATCTCTATCAATTGTTTTACTCTGCTGATACTTTTTCCTACCATGGCTGTTTTTAATCTTGTTCACTTAAAAATCTTAATAAAAACGAATAAATAAGTCAACAGGAACAGCAAATGTGTCTTTAAATTGCAGCTAACTTGTCTAAAAGATAAAATAGCTGTCATTCTGTCCATCATATATATACCTTCTTCATGAACATCACTACTTTCAGGAGCACTATCATTATTAGGAACAGGGGCCTCAGGTCCAGGAGTAGGTTTTGCAGCAGCAGGCAATTGCTGACTTGGTTTTGCAGATGCCACTCTTACAGTTCGGCTAGGAACATAGACAGGACCAGATGCTGCATTACTTTTCATTACCTTCACATAAATGTAATAAATCATTAACAAATGTAAGAGATGAATTAGAACCACAAAACAGGAAACTGAATGAATAGGATTCTCTCACAATCGATGCATAAGATTTTCTTGGTGCATCATCCTGGGCTGCTGGAGCTGAATCAACACTTGTAACAATATTGTTTTGATTCAGTTCAGTAGGGGGTTCAACAACCTCTTCATCAATAACTGATCCTTCTCCCTCATTGTCCAAAGGATCATCAACTTCAGCACCATTATGAATGTGCTCCACCTCTACAGAAGCTGCCGGGTCTGCCATAGGTTGTTCAGGAGCATATTCAACCTCTAGAAACATGAAACAGTCAATTGTCAATTTCATACTTTAACAAAAAAAACTATGTAATACACAATGAAAATTCATCCTAACCTGCTTCTGGCTCAGGAACTTTCTCAGTGATTTCAATTTCATAGACGATTTCTGAGACAGGATTTGATTGCAATGTGTCTTTATCCTCAATATACCTAAATACATCATTTAAGACATAGTAGCCTTTGTCTTGTGGAGCTAGAAAGAATGTCTGTGTGAACTTCCTTGTCACACCATCCTTCCCAGTTAAGCATCCGGTGACTAAAACTATCACACCTTTATCATATGATTCCTGAGCATCTGCAGTTTTTATTTCTGCTGTATAGTCCTCATAATTCAGGGACAGAATTTTTTCATTTATTGCCTGCTCCAATTAATGAGTTGAAATTAAAGCAAATCAAGTTGTGTTAATATATGCAAGAGATCAAACTTTCTCAAAGCACACACTAGCAAAAATATTAAGCTAAATATATAAGTTTGAGAACCAAATGCACGACTATGACAATGATTTTGAATCTGTTAAAAAAAAAGAGGAAATGTCAGGAATTATCCTTCTATACATGCTCACAGAAGATTAATGAAGTGAAAAGGAAATAAACAAGAGGATGTTTAGTTATTCTTATGTTATAAAATTTTAAATTCTTAATGGTTTTAATTGGGACAGATAAGGTCATGGAAGGATTGGATGGATAATGGCTCAAATTTTCCACCCCTACTATCAATGTAAAAAGTTTAATGATTAAGCAATTGCTAACTAATTATGATGTTAGGAAAATTATAATACAAAGATAAAAAGCAGTAATCTGGTCTAATTTTCATGCATAGTCATCATTGCTTTTAACCTTCTAGTGATACAGCCAAATTCTGTATGTCACTTGTCATATATGCAATCTACTATTATGTCCTTCAATGCCTGTTGGTTCTGTGACAGCAGAAAAAGTACAAGGTATCATTGTTCATACCCCTCTTGCAAGCCCGAGACTAAAAGCTATAGCCCTTCAACAGTTTTGTTCTGCTCGGTTATTTTACATGTCAGTACTCTCCATACCCTACTACAATTTTTTTGAGAATGTTCCTCTTAATATATAGCTATCAATCATCAATTGCTGAGACATAAATTCAGCACATGATAGTAAATACACAGCCCTATATGTCAGCCATTTCAGAATTAAAAACACTCCCACTACTCCACTGCAGATGCAGAGATGAAGTGCATGATGGTACATATGTAAAAAAATTATGAAAATGATAAAAAAAAATCTAATCCCAAAGCCTCAATAATGACCTCAGGGCATTTAGGTTATTTGCATCTGTGACAATTGGGGGAAAATAAGTTTAATTGGTAATTGTTATATCATCCAGATATAGTTGGGAATGGAAGAATAAGGTTTTTTTTTTTTTTTTTGGTGTTACAGGTGAGATATACATGCATGGCCTGTTGAACTTACTTCCATAGTTGTTACTGTTGTCATCACTCCATTGCCATCTGGTCGACTTAAGAAACTTGAATCCTGATAAAATTTGTGCACCAAGTTGGGGGATTGATGCAGAATATGATAATATTGCTCCACAAAGGCATTGCCGACCACTTCAGCACGAGGGGCAGGGGCCGGGGCTGGGGAAGGGGTTGCTTCCTGCATTGCCATCTAAGAAAGTACAAGCAAACGAAATCATTAACCGAGCTAGTTATTTCATATGAAAGAATAAAAAAAGTTGTTTAATGAAAATCAATAGTAAATCATCAAAAACAAACCTGCAAATATAATAGGAATATAACTGCTAATATGGATTATAAAGAGCAAAGAAGATAAGGAACTTAAAAATTGATTGCAATAGCCACAGCTCCCTCAAAAATGATTTCTTGGTGAACACAAATGTGGAATGCTTAGTTTAATCACTTAAGCTAATTATGAAGGGGACTAACATTTACCAATGACTTTCACCCTCGTTCCAGAACAGCGCTCTCTCTCTCTCTCTCTCATCTATCTATCTATCTATCTATCGATCGCTCGCTCCATCCAGATGATTGCCTAAAATCAATGCCCAGTTCATGCTTCAAAGGTCATAGGTAAGGCTTCCCCAGTAGAATCTCATTACTTAGCCCCAGTAGCAGGCAAAATACCCATAGTTAAGCAACATCAGTGGACCATGATAGCGGTATAGTCATTTCAGACGGACAGGATTCAAATTTAGAATGCATCAAACTAAGTTAGTACGCAAAAACGGTAAAGATAAGAGCATGCCGAACGGGGATTGACCTAAGAATGAATATTGAAAGAGGCAGAAAAAAAACGTGATTTTATGCAAAATTGGTAGTGCGCACCGATAAATCATCACAATAGGAAAAACCCAGTAAAACCCTTATCAAGCAAATCAGATTATATGTACAGATCAATCAGAAAGTGAGCTACATAACCAAATTACAGACGCAAATAAGTATATCTGACCACAATCACAAAGAAGATAATCAATGGGAGCGCAAGAACCTGCTGGGAAACGATTAAAAGCGACGAGAGAAGAGAGATCTGAGCTTGGCAAGTGAAAGGGGACAAGAGAGGCTTAAAAAACGGGAAGGCAAGTCAGAGAACAGAGGAAAGATTCGGAAGCTTTGGTGTTCGGAGATCACAAAAGAAGACTCCCGCTTTCCTTTTGCTGAGATGCCGATTATGGCGTATATTTTCTTAATTTATTCGCGTAGTGCTGTTAGGAAATTTTCCCACATCTTACAAATATACAAAGTTTACTTTAACGTATACGGTTTGACCATCCTGTCCGGTTGGAAGATTGCAAGGAAAGTAGGAGACTACTGAACATTATACACGGCCAACGAAATATTTTTACAGTTAAATATAGATATCTAACCTAATGTGTTTTGATTAGCTTTTAAAAAATATTTTTTTTATTTATGAGATAAGTATATGAGAAGAGTTTTATCTCGATTTATAAAAAAATGTTTCTGAAATCATGATTTTAAAAGTAAAAGAACACACACTAAAATATTAAATTTATGCCCCTCCTTGATACAATAACAAAATAATTAATTTGTAGGTATTAAAAAGTTAGTTATTTATAATAAATACTTAATACCTATTTAGTTGCATAATATCCTAATTTTTACTTTGAGGATTTAAGTAAAATGTAGGAAGAATAATAATTTTATTATTATTGTTAAAATTAATTAAAAATTAAAACATTAAAAGAAGATAAAAAAAACACACACACACATATTATTAACTAAAGGGCCTTTAGTCAAACGCCTTAGGTGGGGTGTTTTAAATACCCCATCCCCCATCAAATTTGTTTCAGTAGCGTGCTGGAGGGTCCGAGAGCTGCAGCAGCGCTGTGGTTCCATATTTCTCGTCTCCGGTTTAACATTTTGGAATCATTCTTTTTTTTGGTAAGAACACATTTTGGAATCATTTATTAGATAACTAAAATCACTTCTACGCATAAATTCTTCTTATGAAAGTTATTTCACGTATTTTTCTCTTTCTAATAAGGATGATATTATGTTGATTAATCAAGATTTTGGGAGAGTTTTGACAATAGATGACTATATATATATGTAAAAAATAATTAATAATTAATTTTAATCGATTTAAATTTGTTAGTTGGTTGTTGTAGGAATTTAAAAATAATTTTCTATTTAAAAAGTTTAGGATTCATGTCTTATAGGATGTTTCTACCGATTAAATGAGGTTTGAGTAATTTTATTTGGTAGAGGTATCATTGAAGGTTTAATCAGCTTACTTTTGTTATTTAGTTGACATAAGATTTTATAATGAATTTTTTTATATAATCAATCTATAAATAATTCTCTATTAAAATTTTTAACCCATTAAATTAGGGTTAAATAATTTATTTAGATTATTGAAGGCATTCTTAAAGTTTTAATCGGCTTAAATTTGTGATAAAAATGAAGATTTATAATTTAGCAATTTTATCCCCTAAATTTAAAATTTGGGGATTTTATGTAATGGAATGAAATTGAAGATAATCAATTATTGAAATGGGTTGTTGGGTGGGCAAAAAAAAAAACAGAAATGAGTTGTTGGGATTTTAGTGTGAAATTAGAATTTTTGAGTAATTAGTTCAAAACTTTAAATTTATAAAATTCAGTTAATTGTTCAAATAACTCAAAGAGTTATTAAGGTGCAGTAAATTCATTGTTGTAGATTAATTATAGCGTGTGTATAAGCTCTTGGATTAGGAGCATTAAGGTAATAATTTTCTCTGGCAAAAGGTAATCACTTTCCACTTGTTATGTATTGATATGTTGTTTGTGAGTATTTTGTGAAATGATTATAAGATTGAAAATAGTATATTGACATTAATTAGATATTTTAATGAGTATTTTGAAATGTTTATTGATATTGAGAAGATTATTATAATTTTGATAAGTATTTTGATAGAAATCAACTTGTGAAACCGTATGTTTTGAATAATATGGTATGAATGTGAAAATCTTGAGAAATTTCTATTGGGCTATTTATTGATAATTATTATGATAATTGGATTAGGATGGGAAGGAGTAGTGTGTACTACCACGTGGTATAGCCTCCATTGTGCATGACAGTTGGCTTTCTATTGTCCCACTGCTTCAATGAGGGACTGCCCCACTAGTTCAATGAGGGATTGTCTCACTGGTTCAATGAGGGGCTTCGACACCCCACGAGTTCAATGAGGGGAAAAGACCCATGGTTTGGACATATGCTCTGTGGGTTTTGGCCAATCCTCATCACATGACCGGAGAGCTTTTTGAGTAACCAATGACATGAATAATAACTTAGCCAATGAGTTTAGTCGGCAGAAATAAGGCGGTTCGGTTGGATTGATAAGAGGCAATTTGGGAATTGTGATACAGGATTTGTGATACAGAATTCTTGACATGGTATTGGTGATATGAAATTATAATACAGGATTTGTGATATAGAATTCCTGACATGGAATTGGTGATATGAAATTGTGATATAAAAATTGTGATACGGAATTCTTGATACGAAATTTGTGATATGAAATTGTGATAAAGAATTCCTGATATGGAATCTGTGATATAGAATCTATGAATTATATTCTCATCCTTTGTTATAAAAATTGTTCCACTTGGCATCTCACGAGCACATATTAACATGTGTAATGAGTTGGATAGTTGGTTACTGACGCTTTTGTCTCAACCCATTGATTTAACATTTTTCAGATAATAGTTCCTTTACTGGGATGTTGGGAAGAGCTCTTGAGGCATAGATATTTCTCCATATATTTGCATAGCTTCTGTTGGTTTATTATATGATGAATTGATGTATGTTACCACTCATAGGGTCCATATTTTATCAACTCTGATTTGACTGCATGCTTTTTATTATCGTACTGTGTTTTGGATATTATGTAGAACTAGATGTTTGATCTTGGACTTATAGTGAATGATGCATTCTGAATTTCGAGAAAACTAAAGGTCCAAATGTTATTCAATATTGCTTGAAATGTTTAGATTATCTTTTCTTTTCTTTTTTTATCATGAACGACTTTAGTTTGAAATGGAAAATTCTTTATAATTACGGTAGAATTTTGAATGGTTTGTTAAACTTTAGTTCTACCATAATTAGTGTTTGAAAGATGAGTTAATATTATGAAGTTAAGGATAGGATTTTACAGGTTAAGTGGTGGGAGCTTAGATAAGCCCGATTGAAATAAAAAAAATAATTATAAATCCTGATTGTCCCGTTTAGGTAATTCTTAAAAAATCCTGGTCAACTTCGATGAATTATAATTTCTACCTCTAACTCTAACCACACGTTGAACATAAGTGACAAGGGGATTGCTTATGTGATTGAAAAATCCCGATTGAAACTTTCACAACAAAAGTTTCTCCAATTTACCTTCTGATCTCTTCTCCAAATATTCTCTACACATATTTAATCTATTAGTTCTCAATTAAAGTAGTTCAAATTATATTATGTTAAATATTGTTTTCCCCTTACTTAACATGAATTTTTAAATTATTTTAAATAATAACAATTATAAAATGAAAATAATATTTAAATATTCATATCATTTATTAAATCTTATTTAATGATCATTGTTAAGTATTCAATTATCTTTATTATTAAATATAATTATGAAAATGTAAATAGCTTTATTGAAGAAATAAACTTGATTATATAATATGGTGCGATCCTAGCAAAATAATTTGCTATCATATTTATCAATTTTTTTCTATTTAGATATTAGATGTTTAAATCACGTTACAGTGATAGATCCTGTAATATATTTTCTGAAATATACTGCAACATGTATAATTTTTCTTTCAATTTCATTTATTTCTTTCGTTGAATATAACTTTATAAAACCCCTTTTTGGCAATTATACATTCATAAGTGCTTTTAATAAATGAAATCCAAACATAATCACAATTCACAAATCTTAAAGTCTCTTGTGGAACAAAATATCCAAATAGAAATCATGATTAACCATAATTGACCAATGACACTTTTAACCAGTGTCAATAATGCAAATCACAATAACGATTGTCCACCAATAATCCAAACGGACGCTTAGAATCATTTTTTCCCAACTTCTAAACATGTTCATTGTATCTATTTTGAAGAAACATTCTTCTGATGTGCAATTAATAATAATACTTTAGAGAGAAAATTATAACTTTAGGAAACAAAGTGAATTAAAATCATATAGAATAGAATATTTAGGAACATTGTCTAGTTCAGACTTAGGTGAGTCCTAATCAAGACATTGAGTATTTTGACAACCAACTTTGTCTTGTCATTATAAAAAAACATCGTATTACCGACGGAATTGTTTTGGTATGTAATTTTTGAAGAAATCCGTTGGAAAAATTACCGACAGATTTCCAACAAAAAAGATTCCATCAGTAATTACTAACAGAAAAAACTACATCGGTAAATACCGATGGAGAAAATTCCTATAGTAATTACCGATGGAATTCCGTAGGTAATCCATCGATAAAATTTGTAATTTTTGTTGTTATATTTTAATAATTTATATAAAATAATAAAAATAAAAAATAAAAAAACTTAATATCATATAATTAATATTTAATATAGTATATATTTTATATTAATAACAAATATTTAAATGAAACAAGAAATTAAAAAAAATTAATATTATATTATAAAAACTAAAAATATAACTATATATAAATATATATTTAATATTATATATATTTATATTAATATTATATATTTTTTAAATTTTTATATATATATATATATATATATGTATGTATGTATGTATGCATGCATGCATATTATGTGAATAAATAATGTAAGATCAAAACAGCTTATTTGGCAAAGCTATTAGAACAAGCGTGAAAGGTCAAAGGGTGGAATCCCATCTTCATCACAAAACACAACAATTATCTGACATGGTACTTGAGAAAAAATTTATTTTAAGATATATTTATTAATTTTAACTGATTTTAACTATTTTCTTAAGTTGTATAATTCAGTTACCGAGCTCTTATAAATAAGACCGGAGGAGTATTATTTTATCTATTCATTATTATTTCTTTATGACAAACGAAGCTCAAGAAAAAGGACAGGATAAAAATTAGGTGCACGTGTTACATATATTTTTGGAAGCTGTGAGTTGTAACAAAGTTATTGAGTTTATTTTAAATGAATATCTACAAAAATATATTTTAAGTAAAATATGTTTAAGAAATTAACTAAATATATTATTTCATGCATTATAGTACCTTTTTTTTTATTATGTTAGCATTATAAGAACTTAAATCCATCTAAATGTTATGTCACCCTCTATTATCTTGAGCTGGCTCAACATTATAATGTTTTATCCCTTTTTTAAATCAATACAGTGTTTTCTCTTAACTTGGCTGTTGTTTGCCATTTTTTTTTTAAAAAATATTTTGTTATTTATACGAGGGTTAAGTAGCAAATTTGCCCCGGAAGTATGGGTCTAAGAGCAATTTTGCCCTGGAAGTTTTTTGGGGATCAATTTCGCCCCGGAAGTTTCAAAACGTAGCAATGTTGCCATTTTTTGTTAAAAAATTAACATTCAATGTCATTTTTTTAACGGTCAACTTTTGTTATTTAACGGAAAAGGGCAACATTGCTACGTTGTGAAACTTTCGGGGCAAAATTGATCCCCAAAAAATTTTCAAGACAAAATTGCTTCTGGACCCATACTTCCGAAACAAATTCAATTACTACTTAACCCTTTATACGAATTAACATAGATAACTTTCCCCCCAACAATATGGATAACTGATATGTTAGTAAACAAGACAAAACGTTTTATCTAGGTTGTGAAAATTACATATAAACATTTAAACTTAAAAAAATACATTCTCTATTAGCATATGCACATGAAAATAAATGTGAGTAGTTGAAATTTAGCATTAATAAATTTAGTTCCATTCATTCATATGTCTGAATTACATCATCTCATCAAAAAAGGTTTTGAAACACTTCTCTGCAGACAATGTTTGACGTAATGTTGGTACATTTCTTTTTTTCATTCAATGTAAGTAATTTCAAGCCATTAAAACTCTTGACTCTTGATAAGGCAATGTATAGTTGATCGAGAGGTATAAGCCAACATTTGTTATTGATTGATCTTACCTTTTGTTTATTGTCGTCGCGATCAAAATTATAATTGGGAATTGTCTCATTATCATGTTGAATGGTAGTTTTAATTGGAAAGGATTCATATCCATACAATGCAATGAATCAGAATTTCTTTTCCAACACTTATCCCATTCAGCCCTTTTGCCTTAATGAAGTTCTTACCAAGATAGGTAATTCGTAGCCTTGTACCATTATATAATCCTGATATAAATGTTCCTTGTTAGCATTGGTACACCTACTTTAAGGGTCAACTCATAGAGAGGGATTCCCGAACACTTAATAGAGAATGTAATTTTCACATTATAATGTTTTATCCCTTTTTTAAATCAATATAATGTTTTTTCTTAACTTGGCTGTTTGCCACTTTTTTTTTAAAAAAAATATTTTGTTATTTATACGAATTAACATAGATAACTCCCCCCCAACAATATAGATAACTGATATGTTAATAAATATGATTTATGTTTATGTACACGCATTATGGAATATAGTTTAAAATGAAGAGATGTGTTTGTTAAAAAGTCATATTCTTATAATTAAGGAATTTATGTAAAGGGTTATGTAAGGAGTTATAATACTAAAGGTCACCAAGGTCATGTCCTTTTAGTTTCTAAAGACCCATATGAAAAGGCGTGGTAACTATTACTTGGTAGAAGGTTGTGTTGGTTTTAAAAAAGCCCTACATTTTTTAAAAGGTGTAGCCCTTCACAGAAGAGTTATTTTAAATAACTATTGGTTATTAAAGTTATGTTGGTTCATGAATTTAGCATGAGGTTAAGATAGTAAAACTTTTATTTACGAATGGAAACAAACCAGACCCCCTAACAGGGGCTTGCAGTCTAATCTATCCTATTTAGTAAATAAGTCAGACTCAGGCATATTGTCAGGCCTATTTAGATAACCATGCCAGATCTATTTTCATATGGTATAGCCTACAAGCCTATATGCTTAGCCTATTTAACCTTTTTTTTAATTTATACTATTATATAACTATATATAATATCATCTAAATAATTTTATAAATTATTAATAAATTTACCAACTTAACCTTAATTATAAGTTTCACATCTCATCGTTATTACACTCAACCCTTACTTTCACATCAATCATTCACCCCTACCTCTCTTCTCTTTGATAGTTCGAGATGACAACGCCAACTCACTCCCTTTCCCTTGATTTGCATCATCAACTAAAGCATAATAATTGTTATGAGTTAATTTTAGTGTCAAATGAAATATTATAATCTTAGTAGGGGGAGTTTGTCCCAATTTATGTGGGAAGAGTAAAATGGGTAAAATCTAGTTTTACATGTTGCTTGTTATACACGGTTGATTTTAGAAAATATATCTCATTAATCAATAGACAATTTTTTTTTTATTTCTATTTGCCTGGACAATTGTTGTCACTAGACATTCTTTTCTTTTCCTTACTAAACCCTAATATTATGACGAGAATGAATGTTAGACTTTTAAGACATAATGTAAAATTGTAAATAAGCGTGAAGGGTTATATATTTGGAGGTATAAGCTTTAAATGGTATTTAAATGCCTACATTTTAAATAAACTTTTAAATAGGCTTCAGGTCTTATCAGGCCTTTTGAAGGTTCATTCCTAAGCCTACAAAAAGGCCTACATATAGGCTCAGGCTCAGGCTCAGGCTTTGAATCTTTGTTGCAGGCTCGGGTCTATTTAGGTAAAGCCTAGCCAATTTCCACCCTTGCTTTTATTGAAGAGGTGTTGCTTCGATAGGCACCACTTCATAGTCTATAAAATACCTTGCACTATTATTTCATTTGTAACATACGATGCAACATTAGAAATCACTCAACAATAAGAGATCAAACTAATTGCCTTTGTTCTTGAGTGCACACAAAAATAATGTCAAATTATCACTTTGTAAAAGTCATTGTTGCTTTAGCTTGAGTGTTGGGAGTGCAATTCATATTTAAGGGTATTTATTGTATACTGTAGGAAATTTGCTCGTCAATTTAAATTGCACCTTATAAGATAAGTATAGGTGGAAGCAAATTAAGCCTAAAGGAAAGTAATGACCACACTTTAAAGATGTTGTGCGCTACTTGCTTCTTCTTCTTTTTTTTAATATTACAGACGGCCAAGAAAGTCTTGGAGATTACAAAAAAAGTTCAAATAAAGATATTAGATCAAATCCTGAGCCATAAAGGCAACACACTCAGGAGGTGGCGCTGGCAAAATGACTAAGTTCTCCTCTAATTGTTGAGCGTGCTTGGCTAAGAAGTCGGCACACCTAATGATGTCTCTCGGCACATAGCGAAGCTCAATGTCCCACTCAAAGTATAGTAAGTCCCTGATAGCACTAATCTCTGATCTTAGCGGGTGATTAGGACCCCCATCATGCATTATCAAATGATAAATCTCGAAGGAATCTGTATAAGCAACGACCTTTCAGAGATTCTGTTGCTTACAGATTTGGAGCCCAATAAGTAAAGCAAGCAATTTTGCTGTGGTAGATGGAACAAATCCTAATTTCCTCTAGAATCCTAGGAGCCAATGACCCTGGGCATCACGTATCAAACCCCCACAATGCTACTTGCTTTTTCATCTTTTCTTTTTGTACCCCAGACCCAACCCCTCCAACATTAGCAAATAAAAAAAAAAGTATTTTGACTACTATTTTCATATCTCATTCCATGTTTTTTAACCTTTTAGCAAGTAGCCAAACAAACAGACATAGTGGCATATGGTAAATGTTCTCCTATTCAATCTGAATGAGTGCTTGACACAATTCATTCTGTTGACCATCTGAAAATTAAGGTCAAAGTGATGATTTTGTTTTTATCTTTTATAAATGTTCGCTTTCTTTAAGATTCTTGGAATTTCCAAAGATATAATCCAAGCGAAGTTTGTAATTCGTAGATCACACATATATAGTTCTCATTATATGACAGTCTCTCATAAATACGGATGTATACACCCCAAATTTAAGCGTCTTAACTCTTAAGACAAAGAAATGACCACTTTTCTAGTTAATAGTTTACGGTGGAAATTCCATTTTGGTGGTGTGATGTTCTTATATTATAAAAGATCACGAAAGACCAAAAAGTCCTAAACGTTATCGGATTCTGACACTGAATATAATTCTGGGAGCAGTTCATTTCAGGGAGCAAAGCATGCACTTTGGATTGGTGGCTTATAACTCTCTAGTTAATTGTAATAAATGTGTGTTGGTTTTTCTAAAATACTTCTATTTTTAATTATGTGTATTAAAACTATTTTTGATGGAAACTCCCTTATTATTATTATATGCAATCAGTAGGGATTGTTTGAAAAAAAAATTTAAATTTAGGAAGCAAAGTGAATTAAAGTATTATATTAAATTTCTTATCTAGCTTTTATATTCGGACTGGAGTGAGTATTGAGTATATATTTGTAATAAGTTCTATGTTACGGTTCTGTATTATTTGTTGTGTATGCCAAGCATTTTCCTTAGCTCCCATATATAGTGTGAGATCTTGTTTTGGTGTGGGCAGAATCATGTATGATGGACTATTTGTTGATCGGGCTCAAGTCACTGGCTCATTGCATTTTGCTAGTGATCATAACGGAACAGCAGAGATCTATAGACTGTGTCAGTGTGTTCTGCATAGATAACTTTTTTTCCTATTTTTTTAAGTTTAATTGGTCAGGGTTAATTGGATCATAAAGGAAATGCTTCAATGAATAGATAATAAGTAAAATTTAGTAACCGATCAAGTTTCAATGTTCTCATTGCTTATATCTATCACTGACTTGACCTTTTCAGTAATCATTTGCAAGATTTCTCAGAGCATCTATTTACTTTCCTGTAGTAAACTTTCACTTTTCTTATCCAATCTCTATATCTGATTTGCATACACACAGTGATCAACATCATGGATTGTTCTTGATTATATTGATCTCCACTTTTAAGCAAGTGTCTGTTTTGCCAGTTTTTTCCCAGTTAATGATGAAAAGAGAGCGCGCACGCATATGTTGTGAGATATTTTATTATTATATTATAATTATTATTTAGTTACTCCCTCCGGTCCTAATTATAAGATAAAGTTGATTTTTTTGGAGAAATTAAGGAAGTTAATTAAATCATTTTAGAGTATTTTTATTTTTATTTTTTTCTTCAAACTAATTAATTTGACTAATAAATTAATATATAATCTAAGGATACATAACATATTATATGATTAAGTAACTTATTTAGCTTCTTTAATTTTTCCAAAAAAAAGTCCATTTTTGTCTTATAATTAGGACCGGAGGTAGTATTAATTTAGATAATTTAAATAAAATATCCTGAGTGTAGCCTGTAAGTTAGATCCAGGACCCAGTCAGGATTCGGATATCGGTTATTTAAGTGATATCTTTGATGGTGAGATTATGCACATTAAGTTTACGGCTGACTAAATTGTCCTGAGTGATAGAAAACCCAGTCTGCTCTCCTGAAGTTCCCTAACTAGAAACGATTCTAACTCAGTTGTGATTGTTATGTCTTACAGTCAGTCAGAAGACCTGATACTTATATTCTAATAATGTTTTCCTTTTGCAGCTTTCTATCATCATAGATCACGGGTTATCTCTAAGATTGAAGATTAGCAATGGCTAGAGGTATTCCATAAGGGTCAGTTTGGCCAGAGAAAAATGGAGGGGAAGGGAGGGGAGGGAAAATTTTTAGGAGTTGGATTTAAAAAAATTGGAGAAGTGGGGGTTATAAAATTTTAATAAAGACTATATGTAAAATAAAAGCACAAGAAAAATTAACTAAAAATTTTCAACCCCACTTCTCTAATCTTTTTAAATTCAAGTCATAAAAATTTTTCCTCACCTTCTCTCCTCTCCAAATCCCTCATAGGCTCATACCAAACAGCCCCCAAGTCTTCCGCTGTTATAATTATAAGAGAATTTCTACATTCATGTTTGAAATTTAATTGTATAGCATGAATATGTCCTACATATGTACTACCTTCGGTTCTAAATATAGGATAAAGTTTGTTGCACTACAAACTTTATCCTATATTTAGGATCGGAAGGAGTATCTTTTTAATAGGTACTGGAAATTAGTTGAGTGTGGTCCATGAATGGGTCTGCATATAGTTCTGTAATGCCAGTCTATAGCCTGCCATTTAAGAGTGTGAAGAGATCATTATCATTATCTATACAGTAGTGATGATGTAAAAGTAGTATAGATGTATACATGCATTAGATTTAACAGTGCTGTAAAAGTAATCTTAATATTAACCAAACAACACTAGAAATACTGTTCAATGTTCAACCAGCTGTAACAAGCTAGAAAGTTTTCGGCTTTTCTTTTCTTCCCCCTTGAGAAAATCATCGATAAAATCATTTTTATTCCCTAATGGATCATTATGAATAATTAGAGGGTGCATCAGAGCATATAGTAACATTGCTATCATGTCATATGTGGAGGTCACGGATTCAAACCTTTAAGAACAACCTCTCTACTTGCCGTAAGAGTAAGATTGTGTATATTTATCCTTCTCTAGATTTAACCTAATAGCCAAGCCTTGTGCGCTAAGTCACCAAAGAGTCATTTGGGATAATTAAGCATTGTTCTTATTATCTTCCTCCAAATAAAATGATTAAAAAAGTAAGTTGAAGCTGTTTGATCATTGACGTCTCTCTCTATGTGTGTGGGGCTTTTAATTTTGTTTGCATTTATTGGAAGGGAAGCAAGGCATTGAAGTGGGGTTTGTCATATGGGCAGAGAAGTTGCATTCATTTTGGCTTTTCTCTTCTCCTTTATGCATCCCCTCTCACTTTCAGAGTGTAATAACAGCCTGACACCGCGAGCAGAACTATATATGTATGTATGTATGTATAAACATATTCACATCAATACTGTAAAATAAAAGAGACCCATCACAACTTAAATACCAGTTTCTATGATTTTCTTATCAAGCCTGTGTAATCATTACATGTACTTCAAAGTGTGTGTGTATATATATATATATATATAAAGTTGTTTCGTATCATAAAATTTAACGAGAATTGGTGAAGAGTTGTTGTTTAAAAATTTTATTGATTAAAAAGATCTAATATATTACGTTTTCATACACAAAATGTAGTAGGACATTACAAGATTTCATATGTATAATGTACTCCAATACAATTCATGTTATTCACTGATAAAACTGTGAAACATGGATTTTTAATAATCTTTTTCAAATTATTAATTTATTAATAATTGATTGTGCCTAAAACATTTTTCCAATTTCTTTAACTTTAATATACACATCTTCTATTAATAACAAGAAGATCTTTTATTTTATCACTAAGATTATTTGTTATAACATTAGTAATATAACATATAAAAACAAAATTATTCACCACTAACTATTTATTTATTTATTTATTATTCTTCTAGACGTATGTTAATGTCATCTTTTAAAGAACTGCTCTTTCCATTGAAAATAATTATTTCTTTTAAATGTTAATTTTTTTGTACAAAAGGAACTTTCACATGTTCTTATAATTTGACAATTCAATAGATAAAACGGAAAAAAAAACTATCAAAATAATGAATATATTTTTTTAAAATTTTATTTAATCTTTCACGAAAATGAAAACTTACTGACATATATATTAAATTAAAATATTTGAAAATATCAATATAATAAGGTTATATCCATATTTAGGAATGATGCAACTTCTTTAGTTTATACTATTATTCTTAAAAAATAAAAAAAATCACTTATTTTCAAAATAACTAATCAATATATAAATATCAAATATAAAATTTATACTAAATTATAATATTCATAAGTCATAAATAATATAATCATTTTTTATACTCTCCACATTAGTTACACATATCACAATATCTTGTCACGTATAATATTTTTGTACTACTTATATATATCTCTGATTTCTTACTACTGGTCAAGATTTAAGTAGTTTGATGAACCCAAATATTTGGTCCCTAGCTAGTTACATAAAATTAAAAACATTTCAAAATTCTCTCTGTACAATGAACAGGAGTGCAAGGGTTTATATATTCCCTATAATATATAAAGTATTTACTATATATATATATATATATATTTTGTTAGCAATAATAAGGATACATCGATCTGTCCTTTGAATTACTGTATATCGATATGAACAGGCCATACGAATTTAGTTGACTCATCACTCTCTGCCCCCCCAATTATATATAGCCGCTATATATGACATCTACATATACAGATACGTACACATTTATGGAATGGGCCATCATGATGTTGCAAAGTGGCTGAGAAAGATCTTACTCACGTGATGATGGTGATGAGGTTTTTCATCTGGGCTCATCTTCTTACACAAAAATGGCTTCATGTATATTTATATATATATTGAGTGTATGTTTTGAGCAGTGAAATTCTAGGGCTCTTCAGTTTTCTGATCAATTACTTTGTTTTTTTCAACTTACATTAACATGATCCTCTCTTCCATTATATATATATATATATAGTGGCCATGACATTATTATAGAGAAACTTTGTGGATTGATACACATATATAGTTGCTGGGTGTAAAGCTCGGAAGCTAGCTAGTTCAAGTCATAACTCATGAAGTAGTGGCTGGTTTGGTCAAGGTATTAAAACTCGGACCGGGTATTGAATCGGTCGGAGTATTGGGTTAAGGGTTAGTGGGTTAGACCGGGGCCAAACCGGTACTAAACCAGTGAGAAATTGAATATTTTAGGCTTATTAATATGAAATTTTAAGAAAAAATATTAAAATCAATTTTTTTAAAAAAAAGTGAACCGGTTCCGTCATTGGACCAAACCGGTTCTCGGGCCGGTCCAGTTCGGGTTTCGGAACCCTAGGTTTGGTTGAGAGGAAGGCAGAAATCCTGAGACATTTTTTTTTCCTTTTTTTGGCCATGAAATTTCTGAGAGTTTGGGCTCTAGAATATAATTGTGTCATCCATTATACCACCTCTCGTATTTAATATATAAGATACCCAGTTAACTATTTTTGGAGAGATTAAGGAAGTTAAATAAGTTACTTTAAAATATTGATATTTGTTCTTTTTATATAAAACTAATTTGTGGGACTTATAAGCCAATATATAATTAATACTAATACACAACATGTCCTATAACTAACTAACTTATTTAATTTTTTTAATCTCTAAAAAAATTAACTAAGTTCTACATTAACGACCGAGGTAGTGTGTGTGTATGTACACATATAATAGACAACAAGGAATCATGTCTTTACAAAAACCCCGTCTCGTTAAGTTCACCACTGGTCTTTTTCTCCGACAAACGTTACTCAACTTGCAGATGCAAAAAAGATAATGGTCAGACGCATAAAACCAACAAGAAAAGAAAAAATTCTTGACCAAGAGACAAATGTACGTCAAATTCATCATGGTCTTCTCTGACTTCCTAAAATTGAAAACAGAAGAAAATGAACACTGCTGGTTTTAACCTACTGTTACCCCAATCAATCGCTTTTGTGTGACTGTGTGTGTGTGTGTGTATTTCCAATTTTGTCTTTGTGCAAGAGATTTAGCCAACTTGACTAAGGCGTGCAAAAGTGAACCAGACCAGCTTGACTATTGTTGGAATAAGGTTTATTAAAGAAGTCACAAGGGTTTCAAATTGAATTCATTAGGGTTAAAGTTTAAGATGAGAGGAAAAAAAACTGTAAAAAACGAAAGAAAGTATATATATATATATAGATGGGTAGGTTTCAGCTTTTGACCAGTATATAACAGCAGCATAGCTGTAAACTGCAGTATAGTAATAATGCAGTGTTCTCCGAACTTCTTCGCTCAATTATTTGGTGAAGATTCCATTTTTCTAGACATTTTTTTTTTGTTTATGTGGGAAAAAAGCTGCAAATCCTTCTTCCTAGTTCTCTCTCAGTTCAGCATAATACAAACTGTAGCTGCAGCGTTTTAAGGTTTCTCCTTTTTTGAAACTTTACTGATAATACTTTACTTAGGGACTCGTCTTCTTTAATTGCCAATTAAACTAATACACGGTTAGGTCTAGCGAGTGATTAAGGCAACTGATGGGACTTTAAGCTGTATCTACACCTGTATATAAAAAGCCCCATCCATTAATGAATCAGTGTCGTTATATGTGATATCATATTGAATCTATACAACTCCATGTAGTACGTATATAATCACTACTCCTTCCTGTATTTTCTTTCTCTTGGGTCTAATGTCTAATATAAGCTATATTTTTTTTTGTGTCTCAAAATCTAAAATACCTTTTCATTTTCTACCCCTATTAAATACACATCTTCATATTAATTATCTCCCACTCATCACTAATTCTCTTTTATTTAATCATTTTTTAATAATTCTTTCTCATATTTTATACCCATTCCCTCTCCTATGCTCTTTTCATAAATAGGGACATATTTAGAAAAAAATATGACAGTTTTGACATATTTATTGTTTTTAATTAATTTCAACCTCTAATTCGTTTTGCACAATAAAAAAAAAGTTGCTTATAGACAAAAATAGAAGTAGTAGTTTTTTATTTAATCGAAACCCGTTGCTTATAGAGTAGAAGATTAAATCTTTCTTCAGGGCTGGAAGAAGAACCAGCTAATTAACTAGTGTTCTCCTGTCATTTTATTTTTTTCCTGTATATATTCTCGTGAAGTGTACTCTTATTTCCTTGTTTCATTTGATACCTACATATATATATACACGTTTAAATTTAAATTAATATCAGACTCTCATGAGGGAACACAATTTTGAAGTCTAGCCAGAGCTTGTAATATGCCATGTTGGGTAAAGTTAGGTGTGGAATCTTTCAACAAGTCATATGATGATGAATAGAACAATTAATAACTTAACCTTCCAAGTAACTCATTTTCTGAGAAATAAAGATACAGAATTAAATGTTAAGCCAAATTCACTAACCTTAATTAGGAAAGAATGAAAGAGGAGATAGCATGTTATATATATATGTGTGTGTAGAACCAAATTGTGCCGTGCAAAATCTCACTGCCATCTGTGAGTGGTCCTAGCTAGTTTCTACAAGTTAAGTGGATGCTTTAAAGAAACTAAATATATATAATGGTCCCTCATCTGTAAGTATAGCGCAGCTGCCTCTCTATCTATATATCACCTAATCCACCAATTCTTGATCTCATCACTGCCTTTGCTTACACCACAACTTTTGAAACCTATTAACTATGACTTTTCTACTTCTATTTCTACTCTCTACACACACACACACACGCACATTTATATCTCCACTTTAATTTATACGCACCACTACTGTTTATAATTTATGAACTAAATGAACCCCAAACACTATTTCCACACAAATCATCATAATTTAGTTTTGATTTTAGCTGGAAGCTAATAAATCTGCAAACTTTTCAAATTCTACACTTATTGATGAACTTTCAATTTTGATTCTATAAAGCAATTTTTGTGCTCTCACTTTAATAATTAAGGAATGGATTCTTTAGCCATGTTGGGGAATAATTTTTCTAGTCAAGGTATCTAGTTGCATGTCCTAAAAAGAGTAAAATAAATAATTAATATGTATGGTTTCTTCTTCTTCCTTTTTTCTCAACACAAAAAAGTGTTTTGAATTTTAGACAAGTTAAGCATTAATATTAAGCCAAGTGTTATTGTTTGGCATTTTTGCTTTGGTGAGTGATGAAATAATTAATAATAGAGGCAACAGATTTTGGTTGACATGTCACTTTACAAAAGAACCGGCCAGTAGGTGAAAAAGTAATTAGTCGTGCAATTCTTTGCTGCACTAAGTGATGTGTACATTTGAGAGAGTTGGAATATTGTATTATGAATAATTCAGACCCATGTGAACCCTACACCAAGGAATAGAAAATCGGATCAGGTAATAAATAGGTTACGGTATAGATTTATGGGTTGATGAGTCAATCGGGGTTTAACCGGTAGTTGTACCGGTCATATTAAAATATTATAATTTATTAGTGACTATATATATATTAATATATTTTTAAACTTTTATAGATAAAAATGAAGATCTTTAGAAAAAAATGCTTAAAATCTATTAAGATTAATTATGATACCTATACTTATATAATGATATCTTTTTTCTTATAATTATTATATCCTTTTAAATAATTTTTTCATCATTATCTTCTTCTTTTTTTAATTCTTTACTTTCTTTCTCTTCATTTTGGTCTTCAATATTTTATTTTTCCCTAAAAAATAGCCCGAGGTAATAGTTAGAAGAATAAAAAAAATGAAACTAGTCCAACCAGTTAAACCACTGATTTTCCCGATTTAACCCAATTCACGACCCAATAGGTGAATTAGATAGGACCACTGATCAATTACTGGTTCAACCGGCTGATCCCGTCAGTTTTTTGTGTCATACCCTACACACATGTCAATACAATACCCCAAAACCTTATCAATTTGATCTTTTGCGCGCACACGATACATTAAGAGATGTAAAAAATATATAATAACAATATAAATGAGATCATTCATAAATCACATTCATGCAATATGTATTTTGTTTTTGGAAATATAGATAATCTTAGATACAAAAATGTATGCAATATAAACAACAGCCTTTATAGAGTAGTACATTATTAATTGTCAAAATTTCGTTTGATTATTCTTTTTATATATTTCTGCTTTATTACACCCAATTTATGAAAGATGAATAAATTAAATTAATTACCTATAAATAATCGTACAAGAGGGCATTCAGATCCTTTAGGTGACCAAAAAAAAAAAAAAAGCCAGACGATACATTCGTTCAGAGGCAGAAATAATACTTAGAGTAGACGAATATAATTATGAGATGTAAATCCTGTCATTTTCTTATGTCATTCTCTTTCTCTAAATACATGTGAAAAAACAATTCAAATTGAATATAAGAAATGAGTTTCAATTCAATGTGTGTGTGTGTATGCGTGTGATTTGTTTTTGTCAACTGAAAGAATTTATACACTTATCATAGACCGAACTTATTACCTCATGTTTAAAAGAGATTTGAGAAGATGAACACCAAACAACCCCACAGTAACCAGACTTAAGTTAATTAATCATTATACGTGTGGATATATATTTATATATATATATATTGATATATAATGATTAAAGATAAGCGGTTGGATTTATTTAAGAGATTTTCTCCGTTCTTCATTCCCCCTCTTGGGAATAGTTAAATTAAGTTCACATAATTAAATGAAACGTGGTTCAGTAATGAGACTCCAACAAGTCTTTGGAGAAAAGGACCAATTAGGTAAGCTTGAGGTCACACACACACGCATATATATATATATATATATATATCTGTTCATCAATTCTTTTGACAGTACTGAAGGAGCTCATTCTGGGGCCAGGAAAGCCTTTTTCTCTGTGTTTTTGCTTCATCTTCCTCCTCATCTTCTCTTTCTTATCCATGGCGGAGTAAAGCTCATAACAGAACTCACACATAGCTCCAGCTGGAATCTTACCTCTCTCGATCATCACTTTCTCTTTCTCTCTGTCTCTCTCACGTAAGGTACAGTCTCGTTAAACTGAATTATTAAAGTTAACCTTTATGTTCATTTCTCTTTGCATTCAAGTTTTCCCAGTACTACTATTGATCGAAATTATCCTTAATTTATGTATAATTTCCTTGTCAGACCAGCCGATTTGATTTTAGCCTCAATTTTATTTCATGAACTTCGAATTTAGTGAATTCAATCTTCTTTGCCCTAATTTTGGAGCAAATTACACAACTTTTCAAGGAATTGTAAACCAAACTGATGATTTCACCAAATTAAAGAACTACTCATTTCTTTTTATACCTGAACTTAGATCTCTATATATATCATGAATCTGAAAAGCATAAAAGACATAATTTTGATGATACCAATCTTATGTATAACTTTTTTTCTGATATGTTTTAGAGCAATTAACAAGGTACTGTATTGGATGTTATGAAGAAGGAGGCAATAATCAAGAGAGATAATTAGAAAGAAGAAGATGAGTGAAGATTCAAGAGAAGGCTATTATTATTACAAAGCCAAGCAAGAAGGAGATACTGACAACAACAGCAACATTGACAAATTCTCAAAGGTACCTTCTTCAATACAATGGCCTGCTTTCAGGAATCCGAGAATCGTGCGAGTTTCAAGATCATTCGGAGGGAAAGATAGGCACAGTAAAGTGTGCACCATAAGAGGACTAAGAGACAGAAGGATTAGGCTATCAGTACCAACAGCAGTTCAGCTTTATGATCTTCAAGACAGGCTTGGACTTAGCCAACCAAGTAAGGTCATTGATTGGTTGCTTGAAGCCACAAAATTTGATATTGATAAGCTCCCACCTCTTCAAATCCCTCATAATCTCCCTCAATTTCATCATCACCCACAAACCCTACTTCATCACCATCATGAACCTTCAATTTCACTGCACCCTTCTCTTGATATAGGATCTGTGTTTGAAAAAGGAAAGTGGGTCAAACCAAGTGAAGAAGAAAATGGAGACAATGGCATGGCTTCTAATTATAACCCCTATCGTCAGTTCTTCAATGGCATGCCGTGTAATTATAACCCCTTTCATGGCAGTTTATCTTTATCCCAAATTGGAAGCCATGGATTAGTGTCTCCTTCACAGACAGAAGAATATGCAAATACTCAAACCAGTACTGGCAATGGCGTGCAATTTCCTTCTCCTTGTAATTTTCCTGCTGCTGTAGTACCATCAACTTCTTCTGGTTTTAGTAAATTACTGTTTGGCCTTTCCTCTTCTTCTGCTTCTGCTACCACACTACCTTCGTTTTTTTCTCCACATCAGATTGCCAGCTCAGCAGCAGAAGACAATGATCCGAGAGGACAATTCAACAATAACCATAATGTTCATCATCAATTGTTGTTGAACTACTCGTCAAGTTCTCATAATGTAGCAGAAGCTGCTCGTAATTACCCTCACATTTCATGTCTGAAACCTCCCCCAGTAGTACGATTTAGTTCCAAGCTTCTTGGTTCATCGGATAATCATGATCAACCAAACAAGGGAAGTACTCTTTGATTCATATATATCTCATAGGTTGATTGTAAACTGTAAACACAGCTCATTATCATCATGGGAAGGATATGAACAAGAACGACAATATTATTATATGGGCGCATACATGGATCCTTACTTCTTTTGGATATATTTTTCAAAGCATTACTCTATCAAAACATGCTGTTGAAGCATATATATACTCCGCTTTGTGGAGCTATTTGGTGATGGATGAATACACGCACGCACGCACGTTTGTAAGTATAGCATTGCTATGATATATATTTGGGATTATGTTTGAATCTCTGGGGTCTTTGGGTGCTACGTATATTTATAGGGAGAATTGTGAAAAAAGACTTTATTGGTAACTTAATTGCTAAATGAGACTTGGGAAGATATATGCAAACGGAGGGAAGGTTTTGTGTACACAGGGGAAGATTTTTGCATAAGTATAGGGAATAATTTTGCATACAGGGAAGATATTCTGCACATGTAGAGGATAATCTGCATGCGAAGATCCCATTTGACAAATAAGTTGCCAATGAGGGGTTTTTTCACACTTTTCCCATTTTTATATATACACCAGATGTTGGAAAAACCATTATTATGGGTGCAATTCAGGAAAATAAGTGATAAAGATAAAATAACGTTTATTTGCTTATATATGCATGCACTTAATTAATTATTGTCGGGAAAACCTACACCACTACTATGTTTTCTAATTTCTGTTCATTAAGGCAATGTCATAGAAAACTTTGCCAATTAATTAGTATGCATAGGGAGATTTTCATTTTCTTTAGTTAATTCCTTTAATTCTGATCAAAATGCATCGAATTGGATGAGGATATAACCAATAATCAACCTTAACCCTATGTTTGAATGGAAGGAGTTGAGAGGAAAGTTTCCCAAAATAATATTAAAAAATTTATATTGAGGGGTTTTCCCTCCTAATAATCTTTCCTCCCTAATTTTCAAATATGAGGTCAAGCTCTTATTATAGTACAATTACCCTAACAATGAACCATACATATTGGAGATTTTAACCAGGTTTTCAAATAGTTAAGAGACAGTAATTAATCAATGCATCGCGCTATACATACCTGGAGAGAAGGATCAAACGTAAGAAAATCTCAGGATGTAGATATATATATATATATATATATATATATGCATGATGTGTGATAGATGCAGATAATTTTTATGGACTTGTGTTGCTTTTGTGCTCAATATAATTGAAAGCTCACAGGTAGCTACATACACAGTAGTAGCTCTGGTATATAGATGTAGTGTTGAGCTTGAAAATAAGCAAGTAAATATATATGTGTGTGTGTGTGTGTGGCTAGGCTGCTTATTGCTGCTTGTAATTAATGAGAGAAGGCTGGCTGAGTATATGCTTATATTATTATTGACTGCAAGCTTCAGGTTTCAACCCCTTTTATTTACCCATTCTACTTTATACATAGATGCTTTGAGAAAACCGAAGCATATATATAGAGTTATTGGTAATTATTTCGATTGGCAAAAACCTGACTTGCTAGTGAGAAAGATTACCCATATGAAGTAAATTTTATAACTTCGTACGTATGTCTTGGGTTCATCTACGCATAGTAACTGCAGTGCAGGATAAGTCAGTTTGCTGTTTTAGGGTCAGTATAATGTGTGTGTGTGTGTGAGGTTCTTTTTATGTTTTCTACTTTAATGCTATTAGGGCACTGTGTCTCCTTTGAAAAAGAGGTTTACATATGTCACGCCTATTCTGGAAACTTTTTTGTTTAAAAAAAAAATCGGCTTGCTTATTAAGTATAAGGTTACATTTTAAATTATTAAAATATTTGTCTAAAAATTATTGACTGGTAGCAACTAGTTGCGATGGTTTAATTTGAATACTAAGAATTGACGGGGATTTAATTCCTGGAGACTCTAATTTTGAGAAAGAGCTATATATAATTATTACTAATGTGTACGCATAGCTCCGAAAGATATTAATAGTCTTTTCTTGCATCAAATTAAGAAGCTAGATTCATGTAAATAAAAAAGTTGGTTGTCACGCTCCTTACTAAAATAAAGCTTGATATATAAAATTATTTGTCCATACCTACTGTTTTAAATCATAGATAGCATATGCAAAATAAGTGGTGACTTAAATAGAGAACTTGTGAGGCTTGTATAGGGTTAATTAACGTATCTCAAGTCCAGAAATTTTCAATTAATAATAATCAAATCTCTTAAATCTTGTATTGCTTGCATAGTCCACATACGGTTCAATAAAGTACGTACCTAGCAAGAACGAAATTAAATATCTTCCATTATTGTCATACGTACTACATATGAAATTATTAAATTAGGTCCATTAATGCTAAACTGTGTGGGCATAAGCATCAGCAACTTTAGAAACGCTTGTTAATTAAATTCCTCAATAATAATTAATCCCTCTCTCTCATGCATGCAGCCAGCAAAACATGCATGAGGCTCTGCTACAAACCTAAGTTATAGCTTCTATTCAACTAAATATATATAATCAAAATGATAGACCATATTATACACCACCTTCACTTCTAAATATAAAAACAAAGTTGACCATTTTTAGAGAAATTAAGGAAGTTAAATAAGTTACTTAATTATATCATATGTTATGTATCCTTAGATTATATATTAGTTTATTAGTTAAACTAATTAATTTGGAGGAAAAAACAAAAGTATAAATATTCTAAAGTAATTTAATTAGCTTCCTTAATTTCTCCAAAAAAATTAACTTTATCTTATAATTAGGACCGATGAAGTATTACACACACACGAACCTTAATTTTAAACTTGAACAGAAACAAATATATATGGGGAAAAAATAAAAGGGAAAAGGAGTCCAAATATCAAGGACTGAAGGATCTCTTTTTGAGAAAGAGAGAAGACAATATATGTAGCAGAAGAGTGTTCATGTGTGTGCCCTATTTGCACAGCATGTGTATTGATGAATTAGGCAGAGAGAAGAGAAGCATCCATATATCCCATGCACAAAGTGAAAAAGAAAATAAAAGAAAGGGATTATTAACAATTATTTATAAATTGGAATCTGCAGTTGTCTGACACTGAAAAGGAAGGAACATAAAATCACAAGAAGCAGAGAGACTTAATTATCAGAGTCTCTGCTGCATCAATGCACAATAATGCATCACAAGATCCAAGAACATACAAACAAACAAACAAAAATTAAATTCTTCAAAGGAGACCCAGTTATGTATTACTGCACATTAATTAGGGGTCTTGAAAGCCTTCTTCCAGTTGAGTTGGCTTCCAAGAAAGTTAGAAAACGACTAAAGAATATGCATATACACAACAATTGTTTTTCTTTTAGAAATAAACTTTTCACACTAAAGATACACCTTTGATCCTATTTATAAGGTATCAGAATATTTTGTATAGACTTTTTTAATAAGTTGCATCATTAACTTTTTTTATATAAATTAATGTACAATTTTATCATTCATTTCTTATTGTATAGACTTTGTTCTCATTAGGTATAATGTCTATTAAATAGAGATAAAATTGAAAGGTTGTTAAATTTTAAGGTATAGTTAATAAGGTTTAATGTTCTTTTTAGTCTTGATGAAACTTGTTAGGAGTGAAGATTAGAAGAGTATATGATATTAACATGATTGTATGACTCTTTAAGTTTGAATATGATGACAACAATAAAGTCAATTAAATGATCTTCTTCTTAAGAACATATAAATCCTCCTTTGATCTCCAATACAAGTTAATTTACTCAGTGGCGAGTTCTTATAGTCCAAAATGTAAAGTCATATTGTAAAATGTAGAGATCATTAAATATTTGTTTAGTAAATTTAAGAAGTTAGCCTAGCTTTAACAATTTTTCTTAATTAGTACTTCCTCTACTTCTTATTATAAGCAACAAATTAACACAACTTTACATAAATTAATTTAGTTGATGAACTTAGTTACTTCCTATAAAATATCCAAATTACCCTCAACAAAGTCATTAGTTAGAGAAGTTTAGTTAATTATTAGGAAGTTTTATAATTGGTTAGAGATACTAATACTTTAGACAAAACATGTTATATTATGAAAAATGTTACTTAAAGGGATTGAAATAAGAACATATATGGAGGATTTGTAATGTAATTAATTGTGATACATACATATATTCAAAACCATAGGTTGTAATATAACTTCTCCAACTAGAAATTAATTATAGGGTTGGATACAATTTGTGAAACATAAAGGGGTGATGATATTGTCTGCAGTCTGGTTAAACATAAAAAGTGATGTGATTCACTAAAAATGATGATATTGTCTGCAATCTGGTTAAACATAAATACTGATGTGATTCACTAAAAATGAAATATGTAAAACTTCTATATAAAAACCTGGTTAAACAAGTCATGTCCTTGAAGTTGAGAGTTTTCACTTTCAAAGACCGTTGAATAAATGTGAAGAGAAATGAACAAAAATTAATCCTCTGGTGCTTTTAGTAGGTGTAGTGTGTTATGCATGCGCTTTGCAGGCGTGCAGAGACGAGTACATCTCTTTTGGCCTTTGTGCAAAAGCAAAAAGGAAATTTATGTGCGGTCCTAAATGTGTATGAGTGAGTAAATTCTCCTTATAATTAAAACCAGGACCACTTTTGTTTTGCAAAACAACGAACCACATCATAAGGCTCATTGATAAAATAACTTGGTTGATTAATTTGAAGGGCCTCGTTGTCTCATAAAGACATGATAAGAATATAGGAGGTTTGAGGGAGGATTTGGATTTTTCTTTTTAAAAAATATTTACAAGATATCATCAAAATTTTTATTTGAAACATTGTAAAATTTGTCAAAAAAATAAAAAAGGCAATATTTTTCCCAAAAAAAGAAGCAAAAAAGCTGATGATTTTGTTAGCTTTGAAACTTAGTAATAGATTGTGAGTGGTTTGAGTCTATGTTTAGTAAGAGGATTCAGGAATATTGTTGTGTATACTGATTGTATAGCAGCCATTGATTTTTGTATTGAGGATTGTGAAGAAACTCACCCATATAGAGATATTATTGAAGATACTAGGTTAGTTTTACATTAAGATTGACAGGTTATTCTACCGCATAATTTTAGGGATTTTTTGATTTTGGCATATTACTTAGCTAAAATGTCATATGTCTTAGTTGAATCTTTTTATATTCTTGATCAATCTCCACTTGATCTTTCAAGAGTGGATCTTAATGAAAGAGTTTGAACTTCTGTTTTACTTTCTGATTGAATAACAATAATATCCAGTTTTTACTTCAAAAAACGTAGCAGTAGGACCAGAAACTGCCCCTTGACGATAAGCGACAAAGTTGCATTCGCACTTTCGCAGATGGGGCCTCCGCTAAGTATAATAATAAAACGACCAAAAAACCAAAGCCCCCGGCGAGGATCGAACTCGCGACCTTTCGCTTACGAAGCGAACGCACTACCACTATGCTACGGAGGCCTGTTTGTTTTTTGGTGCCTTTAAATATTGAACTAATTTTACCGTTGGTCCTATCTCGATTCTAGTTAAACCATGCTGTTATCTATTTTTTTTTTTAATTTTATATCCACATATTGCATGTGCAAGCACACAGAGAGAGACCTTCAACTCCTGAAATTCTCAAGAACGTTGGGATTCAGTTTCCTTACCTCTTTTTTTTTTTTTTTTGATGATCTCCCCCCCAACTAGCCATTCTCCTACTACATCTTTAATTCATACAAAAATCGCAATAATTCAACACTGTCGGTGGTACCATGTGACCCTGGGAGAAAACTTCATTGGACCATTCGCCATTTTCTTATATCCAATTAATTTCATTGACCCGTACAACTTGTGAGCACACGGGACGGAAGATGGTGTAACATGTGGCTGCCTGTGTTTGTGTGTGTGTGTGAGAGAGAGAGAGAGATTTGAGGGTATATATGCTTCGAATTCATTCGAAATTGTTTTGCAGGGTTACACTCATCTAACTTGTGTCAGAACAAAACTCAAAAGACCTAAAGAAAAGATTCAGAGTAGCACAAAACTCAAGTATAGTAAAACTATATGCAACACCTAAACATGTCTGACTTAAACAGCAGGCACGTATATGATCAATACAAAAAGAATTCA
Organism: Inga leiocalycina; assembly: GCA_963242795.1. Taxonomy (NCBI): domain Eukaryota; kingdom Viridiplantae; phylum Streptophyta; class Magnoliopsida; order Fabales; family Fabaceae; genus Inga; species Inga leiocalycina. Next base: position 6,972,446 of record OY725331.1, read on the forward strand.
GAGCCAAAACCCAATGGGTCACTCCAGTAATCAGAGGCTAGGTAAACAAAAAAAAAAAATTCCATTGCCTTCATTAAGGGCTTTGCCCTTAATTGTTCAGTAAGATCTTCGCTCCCAGCTAGAAGAAGAGGTTCTGAAATCTTTGGAGGCATTTACACTATCTATAACTTTGCAATAATAACGCCAAGATGGATTTGCTTCTCTTATTGGGCGTTGGCCAAACGGATTTGAAGCCACGTACTCTCGAACATCTTCAGCCATTGCCAGCCCTTCAAGATAAGTCCGAAGATCACCTCCAGGTCCTGTGATGACCAGAAAAGAATGCTATTGCACTTAAATACGGGTCAATGTTGTCAAAGAACTAAAACAATCTCTGGATTTATCAACATACCAAAAAAAAAAAACGGAAAAAGAAACCCCAAGGGGATAATCAAAGGATTCTCACCTAATGATGAGTCTCTTAGATCACGGTAACGGTAAGAATAAGGAAAAATCGCAGTGTTCGCCTGAATACGATTAGTACAAAAGGAGGTTAGCAAGAGCAGAAGATATAACACAAGACTGAAGCAAGGACTTATGGCTTGAAAGGAAACCCACAAAAAACAGTGGGGCTTACTGGATTAACAAGTGCCTTGTGAGGAGAGTCATCTAACAATAAAGTGTTTGACTCATTGAACTCTCCCTTCTCCCATGGAAGACCAGGTTCAAGCTTTTCCCACAACTTTCTAAGTTCCTTCAACACAAGGGGTTTGTCTCTGTTCTCAACGGTGCTGAAGTTTGTCATAGTACAGTGGGACTGGTTCTACATAACCAAGCATAGCAAAACTCAATAGTGTCTAGAAAGATTTCATGCAAAGTGAATAACTAACTGTAATTACTTAATCAGCCGCATCTTTAGCAACAATTTTATGAGAGAGAGAGCTCCTTCCCCACTTCCAAAAAAAAAGTAAATTTACCAGAATTAATTAGAATTCATAGTATTTAAGAAGTATGATAGTCCCATTTATCCCAAAATAGAATCCATATATACTTTCTTCGAATATCAGCTACAAGTGCAAGGATGCTTCCATTTGATCATAATAGAACAAACAAAAAATAACTATATGCTAAAAGTTCCACAAGATTAGACATACACGTTGGATGATTAACAACAACCAAAAAGAATAACGAATTATATTGAAAAAATGACATATTAACTAAGAATAAATGGTAAAGTTACAATTAACAGAACGTTCATAAAGCGGTGAAATTAATCAAAGCAAATCATGTGACGAATTGCACGATATAAGCATACTGCAATATTTTTTCTTGAGTAAGGCAAAGAATAGCAGACCCTTTTTACTTTCCCCAATAAATTCAGTCTCCTGATCAATTCAATTCATACGGTCAAATAATGATTATAATTTTGTCATAAAATTGTTAAACCAAGTCTTTAACTAATATATTCAGTTTAGAAAGTCTGGAAAAATCAGCAGAGTGAGCAAACAAGAGGATCATATGATACAATACACGTTGATCAGCAAGAACGTCTACTTACCAAGAGGAAAGTATGCATAAACCTTAATAAGTGATCAACCCCTTGCCTCCTTAAAAAGCTACTTAGAGTAAAAATAAGCATGCATTACAAACAGATACATCCTAAGAATGTCCTGAGGGAAGAAACTATATAACGTGTGTTAGGATCCAACAGATGGACAAGGGGTAGTTTCATGTATTAGTTATTTCATGAAGGGGTGGTTTTATGCAGCAGTTATTTTATAAATTATATCTCTTCCAAAGAATCCAAGGTCTAACAACGTGACTGGCTGAGTTTATCACAAAACCAAAACCCCAACAAAATATATGCTTCAAACAAAAATAGTTAAGTTTACCCAACAAAAGAGTAGCTTGGATGCAGACATCCCCATAAGAAACTGGAGTGCAGCATCAACATTATACCTGACAATAATCATATGCAAGTGTAAAAAGAACAATTTTTACATCAATGTGCAAATCCAGCATCTCAGATGCTGAAATGCTAATTCAGTACAGCATTGCAGTTTAACCATATGTCATATTAATCAAGAAAAGCAAGCAATCATGTAATATCAGTGAAAGATTGGCAAATACTTGCTTCTCGATGACCAAACACCCACATGAAACTTGTCAAAGCAGAACTTTAGAAAATCATCACAAAAGGGCCTCTTAAAAACTGCAAAAAGGAAAAAGCAACATGAGTCAAATTCAATCAAGCTTTAGACGGATATCAAGTCAAAAGATACCAGAAAAAATATATTTGACCTGATTTCTTAGAAACCCATGCATCTGGGTCATATCCAAAAGGAACATGATCAACAAAGTCAGCAAGCAATCCGTTCACATCAAGAACGAGAAGCTTCTTCTTTGAGTGGCTACTAATATTTCCATCTAGTGGAAAGTGTGAGATCATGGAATGATTATCTTTGTTGCAGACTAAGCTTGAATCAGCAATACCACCTGCAGAAGACACATCATTTCTCGAAAAGTGATCACCATCCAGCTTTCTTCCATTATCCTCTTCAAGTTGCCCCTCAGGAATGTCCACAACAGGCTCATCAGTTACAAATATTTCCTCATGAGCATTCTTCACCATTATCATTTCCTCTGAACCTCCAGCATTTGAGGTAATTTGGTTAGCTTTAGTTTCTTCATCCACCAAATCAACTGCCAAAGGTTCATCAGAAATTTTATCTGAATAATTTTTATTATCAACTGGTTTCACGTCATAATTCACACAACTGGAGCCAACAGTTTATCTCATTATCATCATGTTTCTTCATCAGATGTTTTTCACATAACCATTATTATTATTATCAGGACTGGAACAGTTATAAATTATAAACTGTACCTTGCACCACGTTCAAATTTGAGACTTCTGAAATAGTAGTATATTCTTTAATAAATTGCTCACCATTTACTAAAACTGAGGTGGATCTGCTGCTAGCTTCCTGAAGGTCCAGCTTTGCATTGCTGTTCTCTGCAGCCTTTTTTAGCGTATCCTGCTCCTTTCCTACATTTTCTTCAGAACAGTGGCTTCCTGAATGTAAATTTCTTGTTACAGGATTGATGAATAACTATTGAACTAGATGCAATGGAACTATATGTAAAGCAAGGAAAGAAGTTTCAGTTGAAAAGGCATCAACAATACCATTAATGTTGCTGATAGCGGCATTATTTATTGGACTACAACTTTTCCTTCTCTTACTATATGTCAAGCATACTTCTGTACTTCTTTTGGAACTCGACAAATCAGTCATAGTTGGAGAGTCTTTACATGGATCTTTTCTAGCAACATCAGTCTCCATGAAAGAACCTTCAAGGGAAATATCAGGACCCTTATCTATGTTTTCAAAAATACCATCTCCTTTCTGCTTTGTCAAGCTTACTTCTAGAATTTTTTCGGGACTTGACAAATCAGTCATCAATGGAGAATCTTTACATGAGTCTTTTATAGTAGTATCAGTTTTGGGTGAAGAAGCTTCCAATGAAAAATCAGGACCCATGTCTACCGGTTCACCAACACTATCTCCTTTCTGCTTTGCCAAGTTTACTTCAGCACATCTTTGGGAACTTGACACATCAGTCACAGCTGGAGACTCTTTATGTGAGTCTTTTATAATAGCACCGGTACTCATTGAAGAACCTTCCAGTGACGAATCAGGATCCATATCTAATAGTGCTACTTCTTTACTTTACAAAGAACCTTCCAAGTTCCTTATTACATCAGACTATGCATACGTTATTCAGTACATCATTCTCTATGGGACCTCCTAAACTAATAGTACAAACACAGGTGAATCCTCCAAAGCAGAATCTCAAAGAGTACCTCCTAAAATAGTCATGAGGAGAGACCACAAATTCATTACCATAGCAGTAGTATTAATCAAAAGATTACCCGTTAAACTATCTAAATCAACATTCAATATTTTCAGGAAGCTTAACTTCCTATTACTTTTCTTGCTCTTTTTCTTTTTTATATCAAACCAATTTCTGTGTTGACCATATGAATCAAACTCACTATGGACCTTTCAAAGAACAAAATTGTTAAGTAGTACCCAGTGTTCACCTTATCTGTTGTTTTACAGGTCGCTAGTTCAGCACAAAATACAATATCTCCCGTTTAATCTCTCTCTTCTTTTGAGAAGTAAATTCAGTTCTCTGTCTTACCACAAGAGGCAATGCATAATTCCAGTTTTTGGATGCTATATCATTCTCAAGGAAACATCTTCCCCCAACGAAACATTTCCTCATCAATCGTTGTTCATATCAATCCAGAAATACGCTTTAACTAACTCATATTTAATTCCAGCAATATGAGTCAGCAATCATCGTATTATCTTTCTTACGGAATTGCCTGCAACAATTGTGAGTTCAAGAAAAGATTAATCAACGATGATCAACTGAACTCTCAAAGCCATTGTAGTCATAGCACTTTCTTGGATGTTAAGGCACAAAGTACGAGGCAGAAACACCAAAGCAATCTAATATGATAATGTCATTTGAAAAGTCAGCAGAAATTATATCCAGGAGGAAACAAGAGCTACCAACAGAAACATCAAACAACCTATATCGGAAGCTAATTCTGTATATACTCCAATCAGGCAATCCTCCATTGTGTTTACCCCCCGCCCCCTTTGCAGTATTTATTTCCTGGAGCCCGATCCCCGCGCCCTATTCTTTTTCTATCCTAAAAGCCAAAACATGATCCAGAGTACAGATTCAAATACAAACCTGTATCAGAATTATAAGAAGAGCAGAATAATACAAAAACATTAAAAACACTCCACATTCCAGTGGGTCAATAGAAGCACTCAAAAGTAGCTAAAACGAAAGAAACGAAAAGGTAGCTTAATATGTAAAGGATGAGGAAGGCGACTAAAAAGAACCAAAGAAGCTAATACGGTGAAACGAAATTTCCCAACCACCGAAACCAAAATAAATATCTAATAGCACACTTCAGTTTAAGCCAAATTTTCTGTATAACAAAATGAGCCAACAGCAGAAAGTTGATGAGAATGCAATAGTTCGCCAAGCAAAACGAAGTAAATTACAGAGAAAATGGAGAAAAATGAACCTGAATGGCAGACGCGAATCGAGGGGAAAGAGAGGAATGTTTGATGAAGTAGCGAATCAGAGACGCCAATCAGAAGGAGGGCAAGAAGACGGTGAAGTGAGAGCGAAGAAAATGAGGAAGAAAGGATCGCGACAAGGAGGAGAATGGATCGCTCCGAGGCCCTAACGAGGGATTGAAGACCAGCTTCCCGTTCTAGTCCAAACAATTAAGACAATGGACTCTCTCAGTGAGGATTAATACGGATTTTAGTGCAGCGATCCCGGACAAGATGAAAAATTGTTTTCCAGTGAATTTTAAGGAGCCAACCGCGAAAAAGGAAAATTCACTCCTGGAAACCAGTTTCCTTTGGAAAAATAAAATAAAATGAAACGAAATAAAAATTGGTCACCCCACGGATTAATATACATGAATATTTTCTCATTTGAAGTTTTTTGTTGTTGTTGTTGTTGTTTTTTTTTTTCTGGTAAGAATTCATACCCACTAAACTCTGTAAGGCGTAAGCATTTGCACTTCCAAAAAAAAACAGAAAATTCAGGGAAGGAGGAGGATCTTCCCTTGAAGGAGACCAAAAGAATATATAATTTTGGGTCCCACTCCCACTCCCACTTAGATGAGGTCTGAAAGTTCTATCTTGTCATTTCTAACCATAAATGTGACGTCAGTTTTAAGGATTAGTCTAGTGACATGAAAGTTTTCTTGTAAATTTAAAAAAAAGGGTTAAAAGTTTAATATCACTTATAATTTCAAGTCTTCACCTATTACTAATATATACTATCTTTTTAAATGTAAAGAAATTGTAGGTTTAAATAAATTTTTTTGTTAAATATTGTCAAACTTGTTTAAGTAAATTTATATTTAAAAAATAATTTGTAATATAAACTTTTAAGATAAATATCTCATGAATTTTTTAATAATTAATCCAAATTATTAAAATACATAGTCATCGACATTCTTTCCATCATTTTTTTTCTAACCTCATTCCCACTTTGGCTTTCAATCAATTAAAAATAAAACTATTAAAAGATAAAATCTGTTATAAAAATATAGAAATTCACGAATATAAATTGAGGCTCGTGATTTAGAAATCGAGTTCTTTAATCACATATAACAATGTCCTATTTTTAAATTATGAGTTAATAATTAAATGATAATAATTCAAAAATAGGACATATGGAATAATAAAACTTGATCAAATATATATAAAAAATTTGAACTAAGTATTTTCGTTAAAACAATTTCATTTTAATGTTTAAATTTATTTTTATCATAGATATTCAATTTTTATGATCAACAGAGCAAATACATCAATTATTGTCAGCGGCAGACATGAGAGCATCAAGACAGGTTTGTTTTTTTTCAAGATGCACAACGCTTAGCTTCGTGAGGTGTTCAAGATTTGGGTGAGTCCACAGAATTTTATAAAATAAAATTTTAACTCATTAAATTTAGCCCGTCAACTTCTAAATTAAACAGTATCAATTAAACTTGTATATTATTAATAGATTATTATGAATTCATAGCAATATATATCATAATTAAAAAAAAAACTTAATCAAGTTGGTAACAGTAGAAAAAATTAAAGTTAAAACCAACCACATTTATTAACTAAAAGGGTTAAGGGGACAAAAATGCCTATGAATTTTTTTCAGATGTGTACCTAGCACCATAAACCTTTCTTAGGTGCAAAACTGTCTATAAACTGCCCCTAATGATACTGGGTGCACATTTGAGGAACATTTTTACCTCTTAACGCTAACTAATAATATATATACATATATAACAATGCAAACAATCAATAATTCATAAAAAAATTAAATATTTCATATTTTAATTGTGCCTCACACTACAAAGTCGGCCAAAAAGAACCAATGAAAAACCAGTCAAAACGTTTTTTTCTAAAGAAAAAATCAAGAATACAAAAATACGTTATTTTGTGTTTTTATTGTCTTTTGTCTGGTTTTTCTTTAATGTTCTATAAATTTGATAGTTTATTTGTTGTTCTGGTTAATCATGGAAGCTTCAGCCAATTTGTTTGGACAATTAATTTGGTGTATTGGATAACAAAACCTAAGGCACAACCAAATGCGTAAATGGCAAAAACTAACAGGTGAACTCTCCACAAAAACAACTAAATATGAAACGGTAACTATAGATTAAAAGCAGCTCACAGAAATCGCTATATGACTAAACAAAATGCACTACATAACATTAGCCGTTGCTTAACACAGAATTCTGCAGCGACTTGGATTGTTGATTAAAATTGCCACACACACCTTTGTCATCTTGTAAAGCATTGAATTAGGCAAAACAAACTTCCAAGAAGCACCAAAACATTCCTATTGAAATTCCACTTTTCTCTGATAAGTGGCCCTTTAGGATATTGAGTATGTGGGCATGAGTGAGGCTGGAAGATAAAGAAACATCAGGGCATGACTTCCAAGTTTCACACCTTGACATACTTATCAACGTAGCCCTGTCAGAATAAGTAGACAAAGGAACGTCACAAAAAGTAAAATAAAATGCCAACAACTTGACATGGGATTAAGCGTAGATAAACTTTCACAACAACAATAACAAGCCTAACCCCACTATAGATTAACTTTCCAAGTATAACAAAAAAGGGCAAGGAGAAAATTTCTCAGGGATGAGAAAATTACCATCACAAGTTTAGTCAGCTTTCGCTGCGAGGAGTCTATGTATTGATTTATCTTTTCTTGAGACTTGGGTACTCGGTGACCCTTCATGGCCCCTGACACCTTATCTACAGTCTTTTTTACAATGGTTTTAAAAGCCACCTTACTCATATTACCCTGCCTCCATGAAGGCTTCAAAACCTCTTTCACAAAGTTTGCAATGGAAACTTTAAATAGTTTCATCGATCTGGAATCCTTGCTCTTCTTTCTTTTACCTGGAGATTTAACTTGATCAATCTCAATCTCACCTGTGGCCATCTTTGCACCATCCACAGGATTACTTAGGCTCTCATTTTCCACAGCACCTACTTCTGCATCTGCTGTCTCACCATATTCATCATTATTCTGAGATGAGGTAGAGGCAGTAGCATCTATTTCCCATTGCTTGTTCTCTTCCACATCCAAAGACTTCAAAGAAGGTCTTAGACTGACGTTAGATTCGGCAGTAACTTCCTGCTTTTGATCAAGATGAGATTTCTTGAGAGACGTGGAAGATGGTTCTATGCTGTCGAAAAGTGGATCATATTGGTCACAGCCTGACCTCGGTAGTATCTGTCTATTAGCTCTAGCAGATTCAGGAGAAGTTGTTTGTCTTGATCCAACACCAAAGACACCTTGCTCATTTACTGGAGTCAGGTGCAAACTGGAAGAAGAGCCATAGTTATCAACATGGATCATGTCCTTTTCCTGTCTAAAGATACTTGAACTGAATTTGGAACTGAGTGGCTGTTCAAAGGTGGATGCATAGGGATTATAGTGAGCAGAAATTCTCGATCCCCCAAAGTCTGGAAGGGAAGCTAAATGGTTACCATCCAAAACATCTGGTGGATATATAGATGCAGTTACAGTCTCCCCATGCACACCCAAATTACCATCAGATGCAGAATAATGTGAACCATGAACTGTCTGTTGCTTCTGTGACAATGGATGAATAAAGCTAGCTGCCTTAAGATGCTCTTCTGGAGGCAACTTATTACTTGAGATATGTAGTCTGTTGACACCTGATTCCCATGAAAAGGGCTTAGGTTGAGATTGCAGGCTAGCAAAAGATGGGGAGCTTAAACTTTTTGAAGCATGTATTGGAAGTTGCTTATAGTGGTCTTCTTTACCAACATTAAGGTCCAAGTGTGATTGACTGACTAAGTTTCCCTGAGACAGAGGCTTTGCTGAGAAAGTTTCCACATGAGTGAGAGGTCGAGAATGCTCCTGCATTCCAGGGTAAGCTTGATCCTGAGACTCAGCACTCTGAATGTGAGAAGGCTGCCCAGTCCTCGCAGAAGTCTGAGAAACAAAGTCGGTCCTTAGATGCAATTTATTTTCATTGAACTCAGATGAAACATAAGAGGTTGGAGCTCCTGAAGTTAAACTGGAACTATATGCAAATTGTGGGGGTGGCGGTGGCGGAGGTAAGGACATCCACGAGTTATTAAGTGGTACACAAAAGTGAGGATTTGAACCATGAAAGATTCCTGGGTAAGGCTCTCTTCTGGTGGATTGGTAAGGAAAAGGTGTATTTTGCTGCATTGAAACATAATCCTGGGACATTTGTGGTTGGCCAGAATTTCCACTATAAGAATGTGGAAGAGCAGGTGGTAGAGGCAATTGGTAAGAATGAAGTGGAAAACCTACAGAACTATGTGCAGGTAACTCCTTAGAAGCTACAGAGCTCAATGGAGACTGCTCCGATGAAAGATGTTTACTGGTTGAACTTGAAGTAAACTGTAGCTGAGTTGATGGTAACAAACATGGTAAAGGCTTACTATTAGATATCTCACTGGAACAGGCTGTCAATCTGTTACCATCAGGCAATAAATTAGACTCACTGGAATTATTTATAATCTGTGATGGGTGATCAGAATGTTCCAGCATTTCAACAGAAACATTGGATCGCAGTAGCTGAACAGATGAACCCTGTTCTGAGGGGAAAACATCCTGAGATGCACCATCAGATAGTTTCAGGGCATCACCACTAATTATAGAGTTGGAAGGAAAACCACCAGCCAAGAGTTGCTGGCTTGAAGAGGGCTCATTATCATGGATGATAGTTTTTGGCTCCTCTGCAGCTGCTAAGGTTTCTCTCACTTCAGAAGCAACTTCCCTAGAATTTTCGCATCTGGTTGGAGCAGCATTAAAGGGTTGACTATCATGATTTGATACAGTTGACACAAAAGCATTCTTAACATAATCTTCTTCTTTCCTCTGTTCTACTTCCTGGCCAGTAGAAGAACCACTTACTTTCTGACTAAGTAGCACACCCTGACTTCTCTCTCTTTCAGGCTCATCACCTGAAACTTTCGCAGAGATGTTTTTCTTGACTTCATGAATCCTAGAACTTTTTGAAGAGACTTCAAGATCACGTTTATTCCTATGGCGCCTTGAACTAGCATTCTTGTCGGGTTCATGATGTAAATAACGACAAGATGCTCCACGGTAGCATTTTCCTCGAAGAAAATCAAAACATTTTCCCTTGTCCCTTTTCTTATTCTCGCTATTGAACTCACCTGATTGTCTCAAGACTGGTGACCTGCTCCTGCTCCTTCTGTTCCGAGGGGACCAGCTAAAACCATGAAAATTGAAAACAAAATTTACATCAATGCAAGTAAGTATTTTAAAGCATTAAAGAAATCAAGACCCAAGAGACAGACAATTAAGCCAAAACAAGAGGGAGATTTTAAGTAAAATTCATGAAATGAAACAAAAAGAACCAGGGAAAGAAGAATTGTGCATCTACCAGTAACTCTTTGATTGAGGACACGTATCAAACAAACAGACAGTGGTCAAGGCATCATAAAATTAGAGACAGCAGCACACACCTGCGAGATCGGCTTCTCTTATCTTTTCTTCTCCAAGGACTCCTCTTCCTCCTCCTACCTCTCCTTTCTATGGGAGAAAGACTGCGACTCCAACTTCTGTCTCTTTTATTCCGCCTCCTAGTCCGATGATTCCGAGAATCATCAGAGTCACTATCAGTAGGATCTTCCCTGGCAACTCTTCCAAATTTATCCACTTTTAAAGGATTCAATTCAAACTTAGATGCTTTTTTATTACCTTGCTCAGCATTACCACTCTTACTACTACTGTCAATGCCAGCACTGCTCAAGGCATCTTTCCCCTTGGAAGGTTCAACAGAAGCAGCAAAATTTACAGAAGCCTGATTTTCAATGTTATGTCCAACACATACATCATTAGTCCCAGCTGCAATGGTTGTATGGGTTACATCACCCTCTTGCACTAGATGTAAAGACATTTTTGATTCACTCAGAGATGTATTGGAAAGCAACTCACGCCACTTTTGAGTAGCAGAGGAAATTTTGGATCCAATATCTGTCTCCAAAAAACCATCCAGATCTTTATGGGCAACAGAAGCACTGGTGGCTGCAGCAGTTGAGGCTGCCAAAGTTCTAGCATCTGCAAAGCATGTTTCATGTTCATTATCTGCAGAGTCATCTGAAGCATAATCTTGAAGAAGTCTCATTGGGCTACCACTACTTATTAGTTGTCCAGAATCTCTATCAGGATTAGCTACAGGATCAGAAGCACCATAGTCAGCGAAATCAGCTGCTTGAGGAGCCACAGATTTGCCTTCAGGAAATTGAAGAACTTCTACAGAATCATCCGTTGTGCTAAGAACCTTGGTAACTGTTTTGGCAGTGTTCCACTTCTCCGATTCAAATAAATGCTCCGGCACTGTATTTTATGAAAAGCCTTATCAACACAAAATGGAAAAAGGCCTTGAATAAGACATAACGAAAAAATAACACTAGGATTGTTCAGAAATCAGATACCAGAGCTACCAGAGCAAGATCTTAAAATATATAATGCTTTTAAATTCTGATGGCCTACGAAAGCAAGGAAACTAAGAATTTAAAAGACATGGATCTTTCATGACTGAAAATATATTTCATTATAAAAAAAGATTCCACCTCCTAAAGAAACAACTTTGGAAAGATCCTAAGCAAAACATATTTGTAGCATTACTTCCAAATTATACAGACACAATTGTTGGTGTCAGTTTTCAAGCATACGGTCCCTAATTTCCATGATTTTCAATGACCAGCAATAATAGTTAGCATTGTATTGCTGTAACCAAGTAAAAATAATAATATAATAATATTCCCAAAGTTATTTATGCAATGAATGGGGCTTTCTGCAATGAAACCTTCACATGCATTGCCGCCTCCCAAGGGTCCAGAGCAGGTGATGTCACTGGCTAAGATGTCATGCGGCGGGTTGGTTTCTATTGAATTCTGCAGCTGATGCGTCTGGTTCTTACTGCCAATTTCAATAACTGCATGCCGCTGGTTGAGAACTTCAATTGTGTTGTCCAGGCCCTGGTCCTTGTCAGAAAGAGTAATATCATCTGGACCAACCCAAGGCAATATTACAATGAAAGAAAATTTGATCCAAAACCAAGATAGAGTTCAGATAGTAATTTAACTGAAATAAAAAAGCAACACAAATATGCATATTCAATTTTCAAATGCTTATTCAGCACTCCCATCACTTCTTGGCAATACTCATGCTGTAACAGAACAGAAGATTCCATAATGGTATTTAAATGGTGGAAACAACAAATATTTCTATTGATAAGTTTGAGAATCAGGATCACAAGCAAGCAAACTAACCTTCCATCTCCATGTCAGAGTCTGCAGCTGAATTACATTCAGTTACAACATTCAGATGATCATGGTGCCTTGAAGAGTCTGCTGATTCATCTGGAGTAGAAGCGTGAAAACCAGAAGTGGAAGGGGCTGGTGGGAGTGGAGGGATATGCTGAAGGCTCTGTACATCACCTGGTGGTGGGGGGCGTGGTGGAAAAGGAATTCGATACATAGGCTGTCCTTGTGATTGAGATGAGGGAGGCAGAGAAGGGGGTGGAGGCAAAAATCTAGGTGATGAGCCTGGGGTCCAAGATGTTTCATGGCAAGGGTTGGAAAGAGGAGGGTGAACTGATGAGGGAATATGATGGGCATGGACCCCCAAATTTGAGGAATGCTGTGAATTCTGGCCAAAACTAGAGAATGTTTGAGGCATCAAGCTGTTCCCATGTAACAGAGGGGGAGGAACGACATATGATTGACCAGTATTTTGCACCAAACTAGATGAACCTGGCACAGAAGAATTAAGAGGAACTGTAGACGATGAAGCTGGAGGCCCATGCATATAGATATGAGGAACAGAGACCCCAATGTGAGGTGGGACGGCATTAGGTACGTGTTGGCCTGGAGGGGCTGGAGAACCTTGCTGGAAGTGAAAGGGGGGCAGCGGAGCTTGGTGGCGTTGTTGATAAGTTGGCTGCATGGGAGTGTGAGGACCGTGATTCACTTGATTATACATCTCACTTGCAGAGGCTCAATTAACTCGCAATGCAAAAACTTCTTTTCCTTAAAACACAATCTTCAGTGTTTTGATACTCAATTCAAGACTCCAAAGGATCACCTGAAGAAAAACAGATAATTTCAAGAACAACGTAAAGCAGCAAAATGTTGAGGGAAAATCACCCAATTTAAAATTATGCACCCTTGTGACAGGGTCGTTCAGTCATCAGGATGAGAATATTCCAGACATTCATGGAGAACATATGACTCTGGAATAACCAGAAAAAAAAAATCAAAAAATCACACATGTGACTGACTATAGAAACAACTTCAAGATGCCGTTTTTGTGTTTTTGTGTTCGCTGAGATTTTTTTTACTTTCATTTCTTTATACTGGATCTAAAAGAAATCGCTCCATCTTATAACTAGCACATTGCTCATGCAAGTCAGCAAATGCTCAGTACGGCATCCTTTCTGTCACTTTTCTCTTCATATAAGTTAAAAGATTATCCAGATTTCACCCAACATGTCGAAATAAATTTCTTGGACCAATTTCCCCAATACTTTCTACTGCGCAACACAGAATTGCACCACGTGAAATGCTTGGACGGACAAAGAATAAAATTTGCAATGTTGGGTAACGGCCTTTTGGCGCCAATTAGTCTTCCGGTAAAGAGTAATGACCAAATATTACGAGCCCAGAATTTTGAAAGTTCTATCAACAATCCAATGGTTTGCTTCTTCTTCACCATATGGATAGAACACAATAACCCATCATCAACACTTAACGCCAAAGAAACAAAACTTTCCAAGGAGTTTCCAAAGAAGTAGCAAGATAGCAAACTCTCCAAATAAGCAAAACTAAGCAGAAACAACCTTAACGCCGCGGGCAATCACAAACTTGCACGACTTACCGTATGGGAGTGCGAGAAAATTAGAGCTCTGATGTTGATACTAGGAGGGCCTAAAGAATCACTAATTGTCCTTCGGGGACTTCAGCGTTTTCTTATCAGAGCGAGAGTGAGAGCCAAAAAAAACTCCCCGCAGTTGAAACCCTAAGTAAGAACCTCCCTTCTGCTCCAGCACATTGGAATTCCGAAACCCAAAGTTCCTATCAGCGTGAGAACATAAAAGTTTCTGGGAGCAGATTAATCTAGGAACGGAAGACAAAAGACCTTGAATCGGAATCGTCGTTGGGATAATCTGGATCCTGGTTTTCAATTTTTTCCCCCCTCCGTAGGGAATTATATTTCCATGATCTTGGACGGTATAAGAATTAAATTCCATGGTAAATTTATAACTTTTATTCTTGAAAAAATCCCCTAATATAAAAAATTATAAATCAAGTTATTAAATTCAATAAATTTTTAATTAAATTATCTATTCGATTTTTAAAATATAAATTAAATATCTTTATTACTCTCTTCAATTTAAAGTGTTTTATTATTATATAAATTAATTTTTTTAATAAGTATATATATATATATATATATATTAATATATAATAAAATAAAATATAACTCACTTGAATCAAAGAAATTTTTTAGGTTCAAGAAGGATTATCAAGAATAATGTAAGTAAAACAAAAAGAGAGACAGGTTTAAGTAACCCCAGCTTCATTTGAATGATTTTTAGTTTAATATATTATTAATAAAAAATTTATTTTTGAATTGAATTTAGTGTGTGTTTGGTTGGGTTTATATTTGGATAATAAGTCCTTATTACGTAAGTCGAGATAAAACCCCTCTCACATACCTACCTCGTATACCGTAAATCACGATTTATAAGCACTTATTACCTAAAAATAAGTTATTCCAAACAAGCATTTATACGAGAAAAAAATCAAACTATATTAATCCCAAGACAAAAATATATCACGTGTGATTTATCAAACCACATATTAAAGAGTTTATTAACTACATGTAATAAAAAAGAATTTCATTAACAATGTAAAGAAGGTGTTTCATCATCGTTAAAAAACGCAACATATATATCACACAAATCAAAATTTTGTGATTAATGTAGTTTGATTTTATTTTTCGGAGAAAAAAATAAATTCAAATTTTTCCAAAAATAAAATGTATTATTCACAATATTTAACTAAAAATTATTTAATTAATATTCGGGGTTATGCTTCTCTTTTTACTTTTTGACTTTAATTATTCTTAATGATTCTTCTAAAACACAAAAAATTCCTTTAGTTTAAGTTAATTATATTTTTTTTATTATGTATTGGTGTTGATATATATATATATATATTGAAAAACTAAGTTATAGAACAATAAAATTTTTTAAGAAAAGATAATGAGAGGACAATAAAATTATTTTACCTATATTTTGAAATTCTAAATTTGGTCAATAGCTCAATTAGGGATTTATTAAATTTAACAAATTGATTTTGAATTTTCCTAACTCAAGCAACTTTATATTGGTGTTAAATTTTCCCTTTATTCTTTCTTTTTTAAAAAATGTTCATTTATTATATTTTATACTTGACATAAAACATAAGACGTGACTAACTTTTTTTTTAGAAAAAGTAATAAAGCTAGATAAATTAGTTAATCATAATATTTATTATGCATTAATTTGTAAGTCAGACAAATTGATTTTATATAAAAAAATGAATATAAATAATCTAAATTAATTTATTTAACTTATTTAATCTTTTAAAAAAGTTTACTGAACTAGGTATTACTTTTTTAGGGGCAATCCTTTTTTTTTTTTACCTTCCAAAGGCAATCTATTTGAGATATTGTCAGTAAGTAAAAATTTCTATTTAATTTAATTGCACTAACAAATTTTAACGATTAGGGGTTTCATTTGGGAGGGGTTCAATTTAGGGAGAATTATTAAAAAAGACCTCATTAACAACTTATTTGCTAAATGGAACTTGGGAAAATATCTTGCACATGGAGGGAAGATTTCTGCACACGAAGGGAAGATTTCTGCACACGTATAGAGAAGAATTTTGCATACAGGGAAGATATTCTGCACACGTGAAAAATAATCTGCACTCGAAGGTCCCATTTGACAAATAAGTTGTCAATGAGGGATTTTTTCACAATTTCCCCTTCAATTTATATGATCTAGGATAGATAATGGTTCATTATATGAAGATTGACAATTGAGCTTTTTCATACTAAAAATTGTTTGTTTTTTTTTTTTTGGGCAGATCCAGGCTTTATGTCTTTTTTTAGAAAATTATACAAAATAGAAAAATGAAAATATTGTATTAAAATATTATCACCAATCCATTAATTTTTTTTATACAAGCCATTATCTTTTTTTCCAGAAGCATCATTAATCCATTATCAATAAATAAAGCAATTCATACAATTAAAATAAATTTTATTTTTCATAATAATTTAAGATGCATCTAGTAGCACCCTGAATATTTTCCAAGCATCCTAAGTTGGCAAAGAAAAAAATATATAAAATATCTTGAAGTATTTTGTGGTTCATCAAGTATGCAAAGTAGTTTTTTCTTGCACCTAGCACCTTAAATCTTTTTTTTTTTTTTTTTTTGCATCCAAGGTGACTTATTTTTTTGGTAAAATTTTAAATCAATACCATTTGAACTTGAAAAACCCCTTAAAAGTCTGTTAACACATGAAAAGAATAAATAAGTCTTAAGGGACCAATATAAGATTTTGAAATGTGGTGCTTTTACCAAAATGCCCTTTAAGTTTTTTTTTTACAAAAGAGAAAGAACCCTCACGAACGTCGTTGACAAATTAAATAAAGACAATGACAACTTGAGTATTAGCAATGACAACTTGAATATAGCCATTTATAACATTGGGAGCACAAGTGCTCAATTGTTTACTCAAGTTGTCATTGCCTTTATTTAACTTGTTAACGATGTTAAATAGGGTTTATGGAGCTCAAGTAGTCCATCTCATTACTCAAGTTGTTACTGAAGCTCCGAGCCGGAGAGAGTTCTTTCTTTTTTTTAAAAAAAAAAAAAAGCTTGAGCACTTTTGACAAAAACATAACATTTTAAAATCTCATATTAGTCTTTTGAGACATAATTATCATTTCCATGTGTTAACAGGCTTTTTGGGGGTTTTTTAAGTTCAAATGGTATTCATTTAGAATTTTTCCTATTTTTTTTCAAGTGTATTCATCACCCTAAAATATTTTGCAGTGCATCAAGTACCAAGGCACAAAAAATAATTTAGAATGTTGGGCACACCTTTAAAAAAAAATAATTCAGTGTGTTCGATACACTACAAAATATTTCAAGGTGCTGAATAGACTTGAGAAAATATTTAACCCTTTTATAATTAATTGAATGTCAAAAATAGAAAGAAGGTTTATGTGACATATCTATTGATTTCAAGAGAAAACCATATATTAAAAGAGATGTCTCTATAATTTAAAGCACATAGAGGAGAGTGGAGAGAGGAGAGGTTGATGTATTTCACTCAAAAATAAAAAGCTGAAAATATAATCTAATAAGAAATTGAAGTAAAAATCTGACTGTCAACTAACTAGTAGCCAGAGGAGAACCTCCCAAATAAGAGGAATAAATACTTTGTAAGATTCCATATATTCAAGATGATTTTTACATGTATTGAGCCTCGTGACTTCATCCTTGGTTACTCTATCACCATGTTCCCCCAGTTAGCAGGTTATCACAAGTTAAATGCATCTATGATCAATCACCTTGAGACGAGGAATGTACAAACAGCAAGCATGCTAAGTTTAAGTTATTATCATCAGCAATTATCTCCCGACTCCTGATTTCAAATGGATTTGGGCAGTTCACTGCGTTGTTCCATTGGAGCTGAACAAGAGTTATCTGTCATTTCACCAATCAGTTAATCAGAATGAAATTCCTATGCTACCAAGTGTCCAATTCGTACAAGAGCAAATAATAAACTCCAAACTCACAAAACTGGTTTACTTGAAATGTCCAAGCAATTAAAAAGGGGTAAAACAACTGTTCAGCATTGAATCATTCTCCACTAAAGGGTTTATATATATAACTGAAATCATACGCAATATCTTATATTCATTCCTTTAGCTTATAAAATTGAAAGAGACTTAGGTCTAGATCAGATATTCTGGATGTTATCTGATTCCAAATGCAAAATCATGTCTTTTTTTTTTGGGTGGGGGGGGGGGTGGCCATAGCACTATAGCAGATCCAGTCAGACCCTTTTCGGATGGATTTATTGTTTTTTCTACAAAAAAGAATTGGTCATTATGCACTGGGATTGTTTCACCCTTTTCATCCATCTAACAATCTTACATGGCAAGATTATCACAAGTGAAACAAAAAATGCCAGTTTCTGTGAGAATTCCCAAGCAAGCCCAAGGATATTCGCCCACCTTTTTTTTTTGTTCCCATACCTTGATTTGAATGAGACTCGGCACCCTCAGCCACAGCTGGCCTGGGAACTTCTGCATTGAAGCTTGGCGCGTCAGTTGTTTGATCATGTCTTGGAACTTCATGGTTCAAACTTTGCAAGCGATTAGTTTGATCATCAGTTGGAAAGCCAGTTCTGGAACAGGGTGCATCATTCAAGTTTCCATCCATTGAATTTCGTGTCTCATTTTTTTTATCATCGTCTTGATTCAAAGAAACAGCTCCAGTTTCTGGGTTGGAAGAAAGTACCTGCAGTACAGTGAAAGATATAAAGAGAAACCCTCGGGAAAGAGCAGACCACTCTTGCTGGGGATATATATCGCACTTGGCCATTTCAGGACTTTAGAAACCAACTAGGACTCACTGGATCATACTTGTGCATCAGATTCATGATATTTAGATAGAATGCGAACTTATAGTGCATCGTAACTAGAACGAAGCAAACAAACTTCAATTTGGCAAACCCAACAATGTCAACTTATTGAAACCATAGAAAGAAACATTTGACATAATTTAATTCTGGCCAGACAGAAAGAACTTCTCCAATGGTAAACACATCTTATAAGCATTGAATGAACTAGAAGATGATCAACCACATTGCATGGGAGGAACACTTCAGACAAGTTCAACAAAATAGATTTCTGCTATAAGCTAATAGTTAGTAGAAAGTAGAGCATCTTTCACAAGAAGCGTATATACAATAACATTACCATCTAAAAACGCCAAGTGAAAACAGTAATCTCAGGCACAAAATATTCTAACTGGCAGCAGTTCTTTCAAAATTCCAACAATAGAAGCAACAATATGTGTGCATATAAAAGATACCAACTTCCTATCATTTACAAAGCCCAAACAATTCTATAAGTGATCACTTTTTCTATTGGTCGATCTCTGCCAGTGTACATAACATTAGAAAATCAGTAACCAAGCCGGCTTCAAGAACTCTATACAACACAAGTATGAAATAGAAAACCGGGAAAAAAGATAAGGAAAGAAAACCTTGTGCGGCTCAGAAGGATCAGCAGTTGTAAGGAAGCTTGATATGAGAGGAGCAACAGCTTCTGAGCGGTTTCCATGACCAACATCTGTCATTTCATTCGGCTTGAACACTTTAGAAACCTTCAATTTGTTGGGGCGTGTACTACTTGTGACAGCACTACCAGTTTCATAAGGCATCCTTTTCCTGCTTTAAGAATTAAACATACATTAAAATATTTTTTTCTAAGAAGAGCATCAACTAATAACAAATTGTCCATCAAAAAATACAATAACAACGGCTTACCTACTGTTGGAAGCATTAATAGATGGCTGCAGAGAATGTGGTTTGTTTAAAAACAGAAATCCACGAAGAGGCTTTCCATCTATAACAGTTTCGATAGTATATCCATCTGGAATGCTATCAGTAAGCCTGGCTTGAAACGCTTTTTTCCCAAGAGGCAGGGATTGATTTACTTGGATATTTTGTCTGCCTGCAGATATTATACTAGATTTTCAGCTGGAGGTACTTTGAATATGAATAAAATACTTTAAACATCACTTTCCATTAGAAATACTGGAACATAAATTATCCATTTTCGTCAACTACAATGCATATATTAGTTGGAATCACAGAAATACATGCTAACACTAACTTGAATAGATGAATACTATGACAGGTTTGAATAAGAGATGATTTAGTGCCTTCAATTTAACTAGTCAAATCACCCAAATATTTATACGACCATAAACACCATAGCAATGGGAGGACATGTACACATAAGCTCGATATATACTATGAGGAATCCTGTTTAGCATTATGTAACAGTGTGGTCCATTAGGAAAAATTTTACGTACATAACGAATTCTTACTTGGCTGATTAAAATTCAACACAGCAAGGGGCTGGTTAACGTCAGAAGTTCCATATCTAACAACACCTTGGTTTTGAACAGTATTGAGGTTCTGCTCTTGGCATTTCAACTTCAATTGCTTCCTTAGAGATAACTTCTCTGGTCTCTGTTCAATC
Organism: Inga leiocalycina; assembly: GCA_963242795.1. Lineage (NCBI taxonomy): Eukaryota > Viridiplantae > Streptophyta > Magnoliopsida > Fabales > Fabaceae > Inga > Inga leiocalycina. The sequence continues at coordinate 6,992,925 of OY725331.1, forward strand.
TCCCTAGCAAGCCCTAAACGTCAGATCAAATAGAATTATCGTAATCAATAATTTGTCACATGCCTAGTGTAAAGTTATCAAAATGGTATGTTGTGCAATGAATCACAGACAATACATGGATCAGAGGCAGAGTGATATGAGTCAATATGGCAAAATCACCTTACAGGTACTTAAGCGAGATGAAAAACCCTACCCCAGAAGCTAGCAACTAAAGTGGGAGAATCGCCTTAGCTAAGGACGTCAAAGAATAACTCATACCACTTAATGCAGACAGAGCTCGTGTACCTAGTTATACCTTGTTCCCCATCAATAATTCATCCTTAAAAGGTCAACATCCTAGCAGTTATATTTTATGATACTTCACTTGACTCATTGCCTATCAGGACCCTTTGAAAGTAGTCCCTGCCAGAGCTGCCAACCACCAGCTCCAATAACAATTGGAGGCTGTTAGGCAACATTGCTAAGCAGGTAAACTCCCTTAAACTAGGTATTAAGATTCCAAAAATACATTGCTATCATGCTATGTGTTTCCTGTGACTCTTCCAATGAAAGTAAACAAGAATATTAATCAGCATCATTTAAGGAAAAGATTACTTATAAATTTCTGACAAATAAAATTATCATAACTTATGGAAAAGCACTTTTATGAACTTTTGGGTTAAATTATCATCTTGGGTATTTTAAGCACATAATGATTTACGTATTTCATATTATATATTTGAAGCTATATAGCATTAGACCCCACAATTCGATATGATTTACAAATTCATAATTCAAATATAGGCCTCACAATTTATGACAACTAAAACCAGATAATATAATTCCAAATATCACTTGCTTTTCAAGTAGAATAAACATCACTTCCAACTTTGATCACATTTAAGTTATACTAATCATTACAGTAAGTGGATGATTAACAAAAGAAGCACTTAATTTGGTACTGTAAAAATGAAACCTGATTTGGTTTTTTAGGTTATGAGTGTTTACTGCAAACAAAAGTATCAAGACCAGTTCAAGTGCCAGAGACATCATAAAAGCAGCCTAATCGTCAATAATTAACAGAAATAACAATATCCAAATATTACTATGTAAAATGAGTAATATATATATATATATAAGAAACTTTGCTGAACCTGTGTGTAGGTAATACATATCATCGAGGGCCTCAAGATTTTTATTACAACCACCAATAAACACAAGAACACCACCTATAATTGGGTCCAAACAGTCACCCGATACAGAAAATCTAGCACAAGGACTATCGCCTGCAGTTGCCACCTTGGTCCAAAGACCAGTATCTGCACCAAATCAGAGTTGAAGTATGATATGAAGGTTAAAAAGATAACATTAAAAATATCTAGCTAAAATTTCAGATCTAAAAAGATGGCATAAAAGATTAACTACATAACCCAATTAATGAGAATCGAGAAGTGACAAGTATTGAAATGGCTACCAATATCAGATTTCAAGAAAATAAGGTGCACAGCTTCAAATGACAGATATGATCAAATATCTTACCAAGAATGTTTAAAATTCTGCACCTAAGAAATATGTAGGAAATAATATTGTTAAATGACATTGACACATCCACCTTTCCTCCATGTAGCCAAAACTATTTACCACCAAGTGTTATGAAAATGATGGAACTGTTACGCTAATAGTTTGAAGTTTCTGTAAACAGAGTTTTTCATAGTAAGATTCTTCATTTGATTAAACAACAACATAGAAAGAACAGAAATTTAAACATGAAAGTACTAGGATAGCTATAGTAAACATACCGACATCAAGCATGTAAAGATCATTATATAGACTTCGTGAATCTGTAAATCCCCCAAAAACAAACAAGTTCTTGCCGAAAGAAACTGTAGAATGGCCAGCCCGAGGAGGCAACAACTGGCCTGATGTATTCAGCTCCCTCCAAATGAGAGTATCTAAGGATATCAAAAATTCCAAAACTAATCTTAAAGATGCATATAACAACAACAAAGCCTTTATCCTACTAGCTGGGGTCGGATTTAAAGATGCATATAATGACAAATTAAAATATATTTCTATGAATTACAGACAACATACCAGTATCAAGGATATGAACATCAGACAAATAATAATCATGTCGATCTTCGCCACCAATCACAATAATTTTGTTTTTCCATGATGAACAAGTATGGCTATCACGAGGAGATGGCGGAGTGCCAGATGTTGCAGCACACTTCCAAACAAATGTCTCTAAAAAAGGGAGTAAAAAGGAATTATCAGCATCTTTTCAATCAACCATTCAATTCAAAGCTACGGTACAGAAAATTCCAACAAGCACTATTAAGGTCGAGGACAAGGGATGTGGAGATGAAAATGTTCAGTATCTCAAGCTTTAAGAACTCCAACATACAATTGAACTCAAACTTTTCACTGAGCACACAGCTACACACTCAAGATTCCTCTCGATTTCATTCCTGATTAAAACGATAATAAAGTTACAGTTGGTTCTGCATCTCCCCAACAAAAGCTCATAGCCTCATAAAAAAGCTAGACAGTTAGAAAAATTTCATGTTCAAGAAAATGTCCCACAAAAAATCATTAAGGATTTCTTTTAAAATATGTATATAAGTTAGCCAATTTCATTATAATTTTACCACCTATTTGCAATTTAACATAAGATACTATGGGAATAAATTGTATAGTGAACTAGCCTAATCAATAACTGGCAATATGCTCATGAAAAGTCACCTGTATTCAATATGTACAGATCATTATAGTAGACCTCATTGTTTTCGGAAGATTTCCCACAACCGCCAAATATGAAAAGCCGTTTACCAACAAGAGCAGAACTATGACCCTCTCGTGCCTCTGGTCCTTCTCCTCTTATATTTGGAGAAATCCATGTATGTGATGCTAAAAATGATTAAACATCAGTAAGTACTATATGATGAAACGAATCAGTTAAGAGATTAGAAACACACAAAACACAGTCAGGCATTAGCAGCATGACATTTTCAAGATTCTTTACTAAAGCTGTGGTTTCCATTACCAGCATCTTAAAATAAGTGTAGGACAGAACTTGTACAGGCAAACATAAAGTATTCAACCAAAGCCAGAAAAGTATTAATTCTTGGTTTTTCAAGCGATAGTTGGTACATGAATTAGACCAACAAACTCATACAGTGAAATAGCAGAATGACGACTCACAAGTGTCTAGTATGTGCAAGTCTCCTAGCGGGTTCGTCCCGTCTGTACCCCCAAACACAAACAGATTATCACCAACAGCAGTACAGCTATGGCTGTCCCTAGGAGTAGGCGGGGTGCCTTTGATCACAGGTTGGCTCCAAGTCTGCGTGGCTGCAAATCAACAACGGGGACTAAAATGAATAATGTTCAGCATTGAGTTGCCGGAGTGATAGAATAAGTCTATAAATAAATAAACAAATACATCAAAGCCAAAAACACACGAACTAAATAATCGCTATAAAAAAGCAACCACCAAACAATATCTAACATTTTATACTCGCATTTCTAAAACCAATAAAAAAAAGAAATAAATATCGTACTTGAAGGGAGAAAAAGGCAACATCAAGCTTGCCAGAAACTAAAATAGAAAGAAAGAAACTATCATGTCGCTGGAAGATATGGGAATGAATCAACTAACAAAAAGTGCCGAAAAGAAAGACGAACAAATCCTCTCATCAAAAGCTCAAAGAACACTATGATTCGAAAGCATGACAGCATGCATGCACAAATTGTTTGAGACTGCGGGGTGAAAACAAATGGCGAGAGTGGCAAAACATTTCAGAACACCGAGCAAACAACAATGCGAAATCAATGCGGCAGAAATTTCTAATTCCAGACAAGATAGCGTGAAATATAGAAGACACGAGATTGCAGTGTAGACCCACCAGTGTCAAAGACGTGCACCAGGTTGGTCTGACAGTTATCCCTGCCATAGCCCCCGAAGACATAGAGAAGTTTTCCTCCTTTGATGGCGTTACAGGTGTGACCCCATCTCCTCCCTGGCCCAGAAAACTCATCAGCTCCTTCTCCTTGACCCTGTATGGGCTTTACCGGGACCTTTTCCCACCTCATTTTCAAGATTCACTTACAACGAAGCAATTGCTGAGGAAAACCCACAGGAAAAATAAACAAAAGTGAAGATTAGGGTGCCGAAAGTGAGATTATCGACCACGGGGTTGCTGGGGTGCGCATATTTTTTTCTCGACATTTTTTATTTTTGAGATTCATGCAACAGAAAATAAGGGGAATAAAACATATCAGGTTAAAGATAATTCCAGTTATAAAGGCTGACATTAAATGTTAGAATTATTTTTCTAGAATAAAGGATTGCAAAATCATAATTTAAGGGAACAGTCAGAAAATAAGCCTTGAATTATAAAAAAGATAAATCAATGTGCCAAATTTCAATAATCTCAAATCAATCCATACAAGCTTCATCTGAAGACGCTCGCAAGCGGACAATTTCAAGATCAGCTGGGGGGACAGGGGGAGAGAGAACAAAAAGGACTTGCAGAGAGGAACTCCCATAATTTTTTTCGCCTTTTTCTGCCTCTAACTTTTGCTCTCTCATTTTAAATATAAAATAGAGTTGATTTTTTTTAAAAATATCAAAAACCTAAATAAATTATTTAATTATATTATGTATTTTATACTATTATATTATATATCAATTTATATATTAGACAAGATAATTTGGAGAAAGAATTATAAATATAAATATTTTAAAATAATTTAATTAGCTTCCTTAATATCTCCAAAAAAGTGATATTTGTCTTATATTTAAGACCGGAAAGAGTACCAATTATAACCTCGAGTGCAGTTGTGCTCTGATGTCAATTATGGTTACCAGTGCTCTAATATAAATTACTCCCTCCATTCTATTTATAAAAGCTCAATAACTGAATTATGTGGTTTAAAAAAGAGGTTAAAATTAGTTAAAAATAAAAAGTATGTCTTGAAATAAACTCTTTTTCTAAGGCCGCCCTTATTTATAAGAGAGCAAGTAAGAAAGAGAAATAGAATAAACTTAAGTATCATCAACTCTTCAATCAATGTAATATATATATATATATAATTAATGAGGGGCATAAATGGAAAAAAAAACCTATTAGATGTTGAGTGTAACCCCCTCAGTAATTATATCCGAAATACACGATTAAAATGAAATAGAGACCAATAATAATCAAATAACATTTACTAACCCATCATATGACGGGGTTTTCGCGAATACGTTTTGAAATCATTTATAAACTTGGTCTCATATTCACATTTCGAATACAATTACTACGCGAAGATAAATCACATTCATATAAATATCAGAGTGCACAACTTAATCATCCCGGCAATCTCGGGTACATACCTCTGCTAAAGATATACAGGGCACAATTGCCCATTACAATTCTTCAAATGGGAATTACACAATCTCATCTCGAATGAGTTCTGCCGCTCCCTCCACGAGCCACTTGCCCTGTCTAAATTGTTGGTAAGGGAGGGTGAGATTCGAGAGAATCTCAGTAGGGAAACATTATCAATATGCAGGCAAGATAAGTGTTTAATGCATGACATGCTTGCATCACATAACTCATGCACACATACAATGACAAATCTATAAGCTCAATGCTTCGAACGATACACATATGGCCATAGCATATATTGAAACATAGCTTCAAATCATTCATACATGTTCCACATAATCAAGCAAAGCAATAACATGCATCAACACATTAATACAGTTATCGGAGCATGCAGGAGAGATAAGTTCCCTACCTCCAGTCTTTTCTCCTCGATTTACGTGCCAACAACTCGGGGCTTCACATTCGATCCTACAATGTCAAATGTACTATTTAGATACTTCCATAGTGTTTCTGAGGGTCATATGAAGCTATATTGAAAATTTGCTAAAATGCCCCCGGGGACCCGGTCCGGCCCCACCGTACCCGGTTCGACTGTACTTTTCCTGAAATTTTGACATGGGCTATTTAACATATTTGTGCCCAAGGAATCCATTTCCGGACTCGGAATTATCAAATTCAATGTCAATTACAAAATTACCCTTGACAGCCCCACTTTAAGGGTTTCAGGGGCGTTTTCGTAATTATGCTTTTTCGGCCTGTTCTGAAAAGGTGACCAACTGTAACCCCACCTAATTTTCGCTCTTGAACTCAATGGAACCATCAAATCATTGAAAATCCAACTCTAAGACCCATTTATAGCCATAACCGAAATACACAAGTACTCCGGGGAAAATTGGGGTTTTTCGGTTTCGGCTCCGTAAACACGTTCCTTTATACTCCTAACCACTTTATTGACTATTCCATTAGGTTACAACTACCATTTAGTATCAATTTGGGCAGCATAACCCTAGGGAAACCCATTTTCCATTTTTACAACCAATGGCAATCCGGCGAAATTTCACCGATTAAATTGCCCACAGCAGCCAGAATAGTCAATATACAAGAGTTTGGAAGTTACCTCAAGCTCCCAATAGCTTTTCCTTGACTTGAATGAAAACCCTAGGTGTTTTAACACCAAAAGAGGAGCTTCCAAACCTTAAAGAACATAAAGGAGTAGCTTAGGATCGGAGTTATACACGTTAGGAGCTAGATCGTCGGAGAAATCGACTTACCTTGCGAGATTTCTTCCTCTTTCTCTCTATTTTTCTCTCAACTCCTCTCTCCATATTCAGCTGTGCAGCACGTCGGAAATGAGAGCTGAAGATGATGAGAAGATGTTTTAATTCCATGCTTATGTCATCTTGCCTTTTGATGATGTCATAATTCCCAAAATTGGCATTTTCGGATTTTCTGGCAGATTTTCTGCCCAAACTTTGAAAAATCATAACTAATTCTAGAAAAATCGAAATGAGGTGATTCCAAAGCCAAATGAAAGGTATTTAAGTCCTCTTCATTGGAAAAATATAATCCATTACCAGAAATCACCACAAAATTCCAGAATTAAACAAATTTCATCACTGCCCCAAAACAGAGTCCATTTTCGACCTCAAATTTTGGACAGTCATATCTCCCAGTTCCCAACATGAAACGGCACAAAGTATATGTCCATTTTGAAGCTTGGGATGTTATCTTTAAGACTGGAAAGTTTCATAATTTTCTGACATCATTTGCCTAGTCAAAACATCCACACGAGAAGACTGGCCATACAGAATTCACACTGGACAGCATTTCCAGTTTTGCAACCAATGTGTCCAATTCAATTTAAATCAATTCCAATGATTAAATACCACAACATGACACCATTTCCATCACAATACCCCATTCAATTCTTCCCTCTATTCTAAGTCAATTTGGATGTTGATCCACAATTGAACTCAAATACAGGGTTTTGGCGTTGCTCATAACACAAGTTACTACAATCCACTTTATATTCTCTAAAAGGGTTCATTAATCACTAACCACGTCCACTTTTGTAGTTATTAACCCCCAATCACAATTTGGGATCTTGCTAAACCGGGGCTTAGAAATCCACTAATCTCAGGCTTATTCTCTAGCCTCGAGTCTCGAAATTTGGGGTATTACATTGAGACAACTCTTATCAAGTTTTTTATAAAAATAATTAGAACAATTTAAATTTTAAGCTCTTATAAAAAGAGACAGAACATATACTATTGCTCTTTTTTTGCCTTTTAATTGTTTGATTTTCAATATTTGTTTTGCATTTTTATCATTAATTAGTATAGTTTATTGTTGTCTAAGCTTGTTTGAGATCACGTTTGGGATTCTAAAAGTGTTTATTTGCGCAAATAAAGATAAAACCCTTTTCATATATTTATCTCATATACTATAAATCATAATTAAAAAGTTACTTTTATATATATATATATATATAGGTATGCAACGTTTAAATGAGGATGACGAAGTTTTGTATATGATGAAATATAAGTCTAATTTACAGGATATGAGCATAGAATTTTGGAACTTTGGATTATGTTCAATGAATTATATAGTTAGTCATGTTATTAAGATTCTTTAAGCTCTTTTTAGATCTCAAAAGTTGTAAATAGATGAACACGAGCCTACACTACAATGAAGGAATAATGCTAATGCCCGGACTTAGGTTTGAGCCTGCATATAAACTTTTTTTAAGCTCAAATCTAAGCTTTCAAAAGTTTTTTCAAAAACCTACTTATTTAGCGAGTCTTTTTGTCGCACCTTGAAGGTTATAAATAGTCTTTATGTATGCTGCTACCTGCATAAAATTAAATATCATGAAGAGTACTTGAATCAAAGGGAGCATCGAATAATACATCCGATCGGTAACAAAAATAATCACTCAAAAACACTAAGGAAATGACTTGCAACTCATTCAACTGATATTCCTCAGCCAAGAAAATTATAATACAAACAGATAGAAAAGTAGAAACAAATTAAACGGAGAATATGCTCGTATTTTTGTGTAGTAATTGAGTAAGTAAAGTACATTAAGAATCAGATTAGGAGCAAGCAACCTGGGGGAAATTTCTCATCCCGCCTCTGACCACAAGAAGAAGAAATCATTGAAACATTCAACAATGTTCACCTTTAGAGACATGAACAAAGTGCATCTAGTAATAATTGTAGAAGCGCCACAAAAAGCAAGAGATGAGGGAAAGGAGGGTTCCTAATGCAAATTGAGACGACGATGATGACTGATGAGGTTGAACAAACCGAGATGAAAGGAAATAATTGAGACAGAACGGAGATGAGAGCTTGGAGATCATGTACTAAGCGGACGACGGACTGAGCTGTGTCTGCAAGAGCGGCTAAGGCAACGGTAAGGGACTGAGGGTCTGTTTGGGAACACAGCAGGGATGGGAAAAAGTCCAATTGGCTGCCAAAAGTTCCAAAACCTCAGTTGATACTGTTTGGGAACACAAAAGGTGGAGCTGGCTTCTCAAAAAACAGGAGCTTTTCTTAGAAACTGCTTTGATCTGCTTCTCACGGCTGGAAGCTCACCTATAGCTTTCATTTCAGTATTTTACTATTGTACTGTTGCTAGCAAGAAATATTATTAGAAAGGATGGTCTAATAAATGGCCCCCACCACCCATATGAATATGGATTGAGGCTGTAAATTTAGAGTTTTGAAACTTTTTCGTAAAGCTTAGTAAGAAAGTCCTTCGTTGGTTTTTTTAAAAGAACAAGGTAACCCAATTACATAACTTAAGAAATTAATTAAAAATAATAAAATTGTTGTAAATAAATTTTTTCAAACATATGCTTGTTTATAATAGGGCAAACAAAATATAAAGAAACAGAACAATAATAAAAAAAGTATAAAATAATTGAACTTTCTTTATTTTATCAAATATTGTTTATATTTTTCATTTCTGTTTTCACAATATATACAACAATATATATATATATATATATATATATATATGTAATATTCAATAAGATTCATGCTCTTTTCAGTTATTTTTATTTAAACGGGCTTTTCAAACATTAATTCAAACAAGTTTAAGGTTAGAAAAAAAGTCACTTCTGTCACCGCTAATCTAAACACAAATCACATCTACAATCTGACTTTTTTTCTATCTGACTTTTTCAAAGACATCTACAAAAAAAACTCTTTCTCCACCGCTATTCCAAACAGGCACTAAATATCTGAGAATGAAGCTTATGGCCATAATGTAAATCTCAAATTAAAATATAAATAAATTAAATAATATATTTTAAAAAATTAATCAAGCTAGGCCTATAAACTTGCAGAAGGGACTTTAAAAAATAAATTAAGTCTAGCATATTTAAGTAAATAGGCTTTTAAAAAAGTTTGAGCCCGACCTTTTTTCTCAACAGTTCAAACTAGGTTAGGCCCTAATTGGGTTAGGCTGTAGGCCGCCTGATAGAAGCCTATCCTATTTTCACCCTTTTCATTCACCATAAATTTATTTAGTATGATTTTTAAGACGTTGGAAATATTTTTTTTATGGCAAGGAAATTTATTTTTTTATATCAATGTATAATATCAATAGTTCTGACTTCTTGGTGATGGGTCCAAGTGTACTCTCCATATCATCATTTTTCTCATTCTTGTTTTGTTTTATTTTATATTTCACTTTTTATAAGACAATACATTTAATGTGATGGCAAGTTTAAATTTCAAACTTAATCTTTAAATTTGAATTTTTTTGCATTTTGTTTCCTTTCTTGATTTTCCCTCTAGTGCATTCAATGCCATTTTAGTGCTCGTTTGAGATAGCTTATTTTTAAATAATAAATATTTATAAATCGTGATTTATGGTATACGAGGTAAGTATGTGAGAGGAGTTTTATCTCGACTTACATAATAAGGACTTATTACTCAAAAATAAGTGATACCAAACACACACTTAATTGTGACTGACCCAATCAGGTCGTAGAAAAGAATGAGCTATATTCCACTTACTTTTGTACAACCCTTTTATTTCTCCGATTATTTTGTTACTTTCCACATTTTATATTTATTAATATATTAGTTGCTTAATTGATTAATTGTTTTGCATTTTCTTCCTTTACTCTTCCTTAGTTACTTGATTTGCTTCACACTATGGTTGATTTGTCGTTTTTTTATGCTTCCTTATTTGACTTAATTCAGTCTTTATTTGACTTTATTTAATTTGATTACTTGATTCATAGTTGATCTATTCTATTGATTCCGTTCAGTTACAATGATTTTTCTATATATTATGCTTGATATTATGATATGATATTATATATTAAATCTTTACTTATTAATTCATTTTTGCGAAATTGTAGAATTGTTATTACTCCCTCTGGTCCTAAATATAGGACATAGTTTGTAGTGCAAATTGCACTACAAACTATGTTCTATATTTAGGACCGGAGGTAGTATTATTTATTCACATTCCTTAATCCTCACTCCTAATTTCATGCCCTCTTCATCAGAACTAGCACATTAGTCAATTTTTTCATATACATTCTACATTATATCTTAAAAGCTTAACATCTATTCTTGTCATAATATTAAGGCTTAGTAAGGAAAAGAAAATAATGTCTAATGACAACACTTGTCTGAGCAAATAAGAATAAGAAAAACTAATCGTCTGTTAACTAATGAGATATACTTTTTAAATTTGACTAAGCATAACAAATAACATGTAAAACTAAATTTTTACCTCTTTAATTCTTCCCACAAAAATTAAGACAAACTCCTCTTATTAAGATTCTGATACTTCATTTAACATTAAAATAAACTTATAGCAATTATTATGTTTTAGTGGAGGGAACAAATTAAGGGAGAGAAAGTGAGTTAATGTTGTCATCTAGAGCGATCGAAGAGAGGAGAGGTGGGGGTGAATAATTTATACGAAAGCATCGATTGAGTATAATGACAAAGAAATATGAAACTTAGAATTTAGATTAAGTCGATAAATTTATAAATAATTTATAAAATTATTTAGATGATATTATATATACTTATATAATAGTATACTTGTTTTTAAAAAAAAGTTAAATAAGCCAGGCCTGTAGGCTTGTAGGCTATGCCTTATAAAAATAGGCCTAACAATAAGCCTGAGCCTGAGCCTAACCTATTTACTAAATAGGCTAGGTTAGGCTTTATGTATGCTAGGCCGTAGATCCCTGTTAAGGGCCTAGCCTATTCCCATCCCTATAGATGGGTAATGGACTAATGGGTTTTTTAAATGAGGATATTTTAATATTTTTATATAAAAATTAGATCTCATTTTCAAATCATACCAAACACACTTTTAAACCTCATTTCCATATCCATATTTATATCCATTTTCATTTTTATCAAAATCAATTCCAACTACCAAACGTGCCCTAAATTTTTTCTCCGTAGGTTGCTACTGCTGATATGCATCTCCAATGAGGATCCGGCTCCCATCCACTGCCTTCCCATCCGCTGCCCGTCCTTTTCTCAATCTGGGTCGTTGAAATAAGATCTCAACGATCTAGATTTTTCCTTTATTATAAAAAATAATATTATTATAATAAAAATAAAAATATTATTTTTATAATATATTAAATCTGAACCGTTGAGATCTTATTTCAACAACCCAAATTAAGAAAATGAAGAGCAGCGGATGAGAGCCGGTTCCTCCTATGATTTTGCCTCACATGTATTGCCTCTAACCATTGGTTGCTTCCCGAAGAATTTATTGCCCATCTCTTCCTCCTTTTCCCCGCCTTGCATCATCTCTCTCATACTTGCAGTACCTTCTTCCATGGCTTCAAATTTCAAACAGCTTGATGATAAGCACGACTTTATATTTGATTCTTCGTTCAGTATTTTTTTTCTGTTCCCTTTCCCAACTTTGTTTTAGACCGTGTTTTTTTGGGAGATTTAATTTTTGGATTGAGCAGTTCTCTTTCTCTATATATAATGATTGGTAATGTCCTCTGGCATATGTTTCCGTTACCACCACTTGCCTTTTTTTTTTCCTTTTAACAGCTCCATTGCATGTCCGTTTCGTTGTGTTCTTCGTTCTCTGGGCGTTCAATGTTTCTTCTTCCGTGTGTGACTGTGAGTTTGTCATCCAATGGGCTAGGGTGGAGATTTTAATTAGAGGTAACTTTATTTTCTTCTGTAGAAGTGCAGGTTTTTATTGCATCTTTAATGAATCGTGGTTTGATTATTTCTGCAGATAAAACTTTGTTTACGAGTCAGGAAAAGTTTTGACTATGAACATCCTGATCTCAGTCGTTTCAGGCGCGTTATTCGTCAAGTGAAGAAGATCATCTTAGTGTGATTGCTGAAATGTTGTGTCCCTTTATCCTCTGTTTTTTTAATTGTTTGAACTAATCTGAGTAGCAAACTTGCGACAACTAAAGTAAAACTTACTATTGGGAACAACTCTGATTCAACGAATTTGAACTCGAAAGGGAAGAAACTGGAGAGAGTTCAGCAACTGGGTCTGTGTCGAATGGTTTTCAAGCGATTAAAGCAACTGATTTCATTAATGGGTTCGTCAAAGCAAGAAGAGCTTATTGTTTCTGTTGATTTTGAGAACAAGGAAGAGATGATTACAACAGAACCTGAAGGCAGAAAATTACAACTGAATCCTAGAAGAACGAAGTACACGAATGTCCAATTTGCCTCAAAATTTATCCATCTGGGCAAGCTTTAGGTAGTCCCAAGAGATCTCATTTCGCAGCTGAAGGGTCACTAGTACTAGAGAAACCAGTTCAGAAAATCAGAGACTTTCTTGATCTCAATCTTCCAGCTTCTGCAGAAGAAAATAGCAACAGTACAGTGGGGAATTAACCACCATGGTGGGTATCATCACCCCAAGCAAGAGCCACTAGTTGGTCTCATACTCTCATATCCAGCTGATGAAAGTGATTTAGATTTCAGAGTGATGAAGTGAATATTTTCATAAACTTACATAGAACAGGTTCCTGCATTTATTTCATTAATTTTTTTAAGGTACTGCCTCTCATATATTTCTCATCAATCGTTTCATAAAGAAGATGAACAGCGAGGGAGATGGTTTGCCACCAAGGCTTGGGAGTCGGAAACAGAAGAGGAGAGAGGGCTGAAGGAGAGGAGATTAGCTCGATGATGACATGTTGCTTTCCTAGTTTTTAGATTAATTGGACGCACAGAATTTAAAGCTTCTGAGAGATGAGGAGGAAAACGACAAAGAGAGAATCCGACCCTCTCAGAAATTACATACTTAAAATTGGGAGAACAAAATATTCATAGACCCGACAAATCATAGACCCACCCCCATCACATTAAAAAATTATAAACATTTTCAATAAAATACTCAAATGAAGCAAGAAACTCAAACCAAATTGAGATAACATTATTGCAGTCCTTATACGAGAGTGTTTCAACACATGCAATTTGAGAGAAAAGAGACCAAAAAAATAAATAAAAAGCTAAATAATTGTGCATTTGTTTGAACCTCAACGCTCTATCAAAATAAAATCTGATACTCCTTCTGTAAGTAATGTAAGTTTTATTTATCTAATTTAATTAGATTAAAAAAGTTAATTAAGGTAGTTAATAATATATGGCATGTTTTTTTTTTTTTCAAAAAACACATTAATTATCTTCCTTAATTCCCCCAATCTCTATTATTTTACTTTATTATGGTTAAGAAAACATTAATATAGGTAAATTGAAAAAAAAATTGGAAAATATACCAATAAGCTGTTGGTTAAGATGGTAAGTGATATCACCCCTTTAAAAAAAAGATTGGAAAATATGAGATCAAGAAATAGATCTTGTATTTAAAAATAAAATCAAGTAATTAATTACTTGTTCAAACTTTATTTATTTTCAATAAAAATATGGTATATTTTTATTAGATTTTATATCAGTTTATAAGTCAAACAAATTAGTGTAAACAGAAATGATAAATAAAAGTATAATATACTGCCGTTATCTTAAGATTTAAATTTAAAAGTTATAAAAAAAATTTAAATTATTATTATTATTATTTTCTTATTTTTAAGGTTTTATAAATAGCCCGATTATTTCGTTGAAATTGAATTTGCCCTCCCTCCTGAATTCCTCTTTCTCCTTATGAGTCTCTTTATTTCTCGTGTCTTCTTAGTAAAATTCCACTCAAGTATTAAGGAATAAGAGATATGAAAAAATAGTTTCTTAAAATTATAAAATAAAAAAATGGTCCCATTAATAATTTCACGAGCAGCTCATTGACAACTTTATGAGTGGATATTGATAATTTCATGAGATCATTTTTTCATATAATTTCAAGGGATCATCTTTTCATTTCACTTCTATTTTTAAGACTTTTGAATGTAAGTTTCCCTATCTTCTTTCGCACGAAGGGAAAAGTTTGAAGAAACGAAACAGAAACAGCATCTGAAGCGAAGTCTTTCTTTGCTCTCTGGTACCCGTATATACTCGTGAAATTATTTTATATCAGGTTAATGATTGTTGCGCATGATTCTATTATATATGAGCATGTTCAGTATATCTAAGTTTGTGGTTTTAGTGATTTTAGGGTTGTTTTTCATTGACGAGGTTGATTGGGATAAATTTAATGGCAGATTAATTTTACACGTTAACTTATAGTACTATCTCCAGTTTTAAATATAAAATAAAATAAATTATTTAATCATATCATATGTTATGTATCCTTAAATTATATATTAGTTTATTAGTCAAACTAATTAGTTTTGAGAAAAAAATATAAATATATATATTCTAAGCTAATATAATTAACTTCATTAATTTTAATAAAAAAGTCAACTTTATCTTATATTTAAGAGTGTAGGGAGCAATTATTTTTGAACGGGTATTTATATAAAAGTTCTTTTTTTTTTTCATCATCATAAACCTAATTTGTTTTACAAAAAATTGCATAAAGATAATAGAGCCGAGCATGAAACATATTCACATAAATTATAATTATATTCTTTTATAAAGGCAAGGGTCTCTATTCAGTCTGGCCATACAAGTCTCACACTCCAGTGATATTTTCCTCTTTACACTTTAGGATGGCTGGGAAAAGGAAAAGAGATTCAATAGGCTCCAACACTTCTAAAGTTCTTAGAAAAACAAAGGAAGTTGACGAGTCAAAGGTTCGTTCATTTGAGACTACGTTAGCCGATCTTCCTTATGATATTGTCAACCAACGTTCTACTCAGACTTTGAATTAAGCCAGTTTCAATTTGTACATGTGTATGCAAGAGTTGGCAATCTATTATTTCAGACCCGCATTTTGCTTAATTGTATTTGTAGCATGTGTAACACTACAAATTTTATTCACCAAATATATTGTAATTATTGGAAATAGTCAATGAAATGAAATGGTGGATTTTGGAGAATATAATTATGTTTTCGGTGAAATTACCTATGAGGTAGTGAGCTTGTCATGTAATTTTGTAGGATTAAATGATGAGAAAAAATATGAAATTTTATAGGATGAAAGTAAACATCCTGAGCTTTAATTTGATAGGTCATATAAATTATTTGAAGCTATATATAAAAATATAAGAATTTTTGAAGTTTGCCCAAAAAAACTGTTGATTTTCTGAAACAGCTTCCAAAAACTAAAAATTTGGGAATGATGTGCTTCTAATTGGCTAAAGAATATATTTTTTCTTAAAACTAGACTCGATGAGGGTTTCATAGCCTTTGGAACCACTTCAATTCAATTTTTTTAAAATTAGTTATGAATTTTCAAAGTTTAGGCAGAAAATCCGAAAATGTCAAATTTTGGGGATTATGACATCAGCATATTACATTGATTACATAAACATGAGATATGTTATAAAACGTTTTTTCTCCTTCTTCCTCATTATTTCCAATGCCATATTCAGTTTTGGAGAGAGAGAAGAGTTGAGCTTTTTGGAGAAAGAAGGAGAGGAAAAAACTTATAAAGGTAAGTGATTTCTTCGGTAAATCGGTTCCTAACGCGTATAACTCCATTTCTAAGCTTCCTTTTTAAATGATTTAAGGTTTGGAGGCTCAAATTTGGATGTTGAACACCTAGGGTTCAGCCACCTTGAGAAAAAGCTAAAGGTAGCTTGAAGTAACTTCCAAACTCTTGTATATTGACTATTCTGGCTGCTGTTAGCAATTTAATCGGTGAAATTACGCCAGATTATCTTTGTTTGTAAATTTGGAAAATGGGTTTCCTTAGGTTATGTTGCCCAAATTGGTACTAAATGGTAGTTGTAACCTAATGGAATAGTCAATAAAGTGGTTAGGACTAGAAAGGAATGCGTTTACGGAGCCGAAATCGCAAAACCCCGATTTTTCCCAAAGAACCCATATGTTTCGGCCAGGGCTATAAATGGGCCTTAGAGTTGGATTTTCAATGATTTGATGATTTCATTGAGTTTTGGAGGGAAAATTAGGAGGGGTTATAATTGGTCACTTTTTAAAAAAAATGCCGAAAAAGCATAATTACAAAAACGGTCCTGAAACCTTTAAAGCGAGGCTGCCAAGAGCAATTTCATCTTTTTGCAGTGAATTTGGTAATTACGAGTCTGGAAATGGATTCCTTGGGAGAAAATATGTCAGAATAGCCTAAGTCAAAATTTCAAAAAAAATACAGTCAGACCAGGTACGGCGGGGCCGAGGTCACAGGGGTATTTTAGTAATTTTTCAATATAGACTCATATAACTCCAAAAACATTATGGAAGTGTTTAAACGGTACATTGGGCATTGTAGGATTGAATATGGAATCTGAGTTGTTTGCACGTAGATCGAGAAACTATTTCTGTTTAACAAAAGGGACATAAGGTAGAGGACTTACCTTATTTGCATGTATTTGATATCTATGTTTGTGTAGTGATGTATGTGATTTCTTTATTTGATTGTATAGAGCATATTTGAATAAATGAAGCTCTGTTTCTGTTTTCGCTTTGGTCATAGTTTTGTTACATGAAATATTGAGCGTGCAGAAATGTAATTATAGGGCATACATCTAGTTAAAGCTAACATGTTATACACATAACATTTATTGTGCATGCATTATGGTATCTGTTTCCTACTAAGATTCTCTCGAATCTCACTCTCCCTTGCCAACAATTTAGACAGGCGAATATAAAAGGTGCGCGGAAATCAAAGAAGAGAATTGCATGAGAGAGGGTTGCAGTGGTGGAGTAAAGACGGGGAGAAGTATTTGTTTCACTAAAATGGGTTTAGACACCCTAGTAGCCCTGTGCGGCTACTTTAATTGTAAGTATCATGTATGAACTCTTATTGGGATTTTTTATAATCATGCACGTATTATCATTATATATATGCTATTCTGTGTTGTCCACCGAACCGTATATCATTTTCCGTGAATACTCTGATAAAGGTGAAATTAAAATAAGGACGTGACAACATGCACCTGTAAATGCTGGGTTGTGGACTAATAATTCTAGATGTGTTTCAAGAACTCTCCATCTATATTCGACTTTGACGAGTTTAAGAGCAATGAAGCCCAAAATGTTTGTTCTTGTGAGGATTCTTCTAGATCCAATTGTGATAATCACATGAAGCCCGAGGTTAAGTTCAAGCTTCCTCTCTGTGATTCTAAAATGGTGATTGACACCATCCTTAAGGCTAGAAGGACAGGTAGGAATAAGATTACTATTGCTTGTAACCCAAGAGACGACAAGTTTGACATAGTGCATTCTTACAATGGCCTACTTTGCTTGTGCAATCCAGTTGAAAGGAATTTACTTATGGTTAGCAACCCAATGACACTTGTCGTTTGCAACCCAGTCATAGGAGAGTTTATAAGACTTCCTCAATCCGAGAATGATAAACCAATAAGCTACAACATTTATTCTGGACAAGGTTATCTCAAGAAAACTAATGAATATAAGGTGATGAGAATATATGCACGTGCAGTCCCTTATAATGCACTTGTTGAAATACACACATTGGGGACTAGATTATGGAGAAAATTCGATTATCATGGCCCATATTGGCGTGGAATTAGATTTCCCACTTGTTTGAATAGATCGCTTCACTGGCTTGTTTTTAATTATGCAGAAGCATCAATTTTTTTTTTTTTTTTGACTTAGAAAGTGAGGTGTCAAATTTTTTCAAAACTAATGTTCGTCCCTCGTCCTTTTTGCAGATAATGGAGAATCGTGAAGAACTGTGCAGCAATGGAGAATCGTTTGTCTCCTTTTCAAAACTTTATCTTGTTTTAATTTGTTATCATGGACATGTTCGTCCCTCATCATTTTTGGTACTCTATAAAATATGGAAAGTTATTCTGTGTTTTTTTTTCGAACAATAGAGATAGTTATTCAAAACTTGCGATGAAAAGCATCTGATAGGCCAATTTCACCTGTTCTGGATGACTGGGTGACTGCTATGGAATGATCAGTTTTCGAGAAGTGGTGAAAGTAAAATAATTAAACTGCAAGTTTCACATGCGTACGTTTCTCTGCAGTTATCGCAATGAAATGGAATTTCTCTCATCTAAGCGCGTGGCTGTTCCGAACCATCTTCCAAAGGATGATGTTCATATCAGTTGTTTAGATGTATGTCGTTTAATATCTATGTTTGGCTGTGGTTCATAGAAATCCCCAGTTCTCTTGGCAATATGGTTTATCTTCTTGCATTACATTTCATTTGTAATTTAACTCTATTTTATAAAAATAATTATCATGCTAAAGAGGAGCATTCTGGTCGAAAAAAAAGTTCAAAAGTCAAGCCTGGACGAAACCTCAAATATATATATAAGAGAGGTTTGTGTAGTATAAATTTTAACTATCGGTTCGATGCTATCAATCTTGATCAACCAATTATCGGATGTCAAAGAATCATCAGAGAAATCCGGAAATGATGAAAAGGGACTGGCAGATCTTGTGGAGTTGAGTTTGAAACTTGAGGTTCAAAGACAAGAATGGTAAAACTGAGAGAAGATTGTGAGGGCAGAAGTTTTCCTCGCAGAGTATTGGATTAGCGACTGGGCTTAGCCCCTTATATTAGCAGAAAACCAAAGAAAAGAAAAGGGATGTCAGTGTAATTAAGATAAAAATAAGGGGCAGCCAGAGAATTTTACTCTTAATCAATTTTCCCCTTCATCTTTGATTTATCGGTCCATTCATTTTATGATCTAATATCCAAAAATAAAATCATTTCCAGATTTATCTTAGTCCCCAAAATTACATACTCAAAATCTTACATGGAAAAACAATATTAATATATTGAAAAATCACAGACCCATCCACCCATCACGGGAAAAAATTATAAACATTTTCCACAAAATACCCAAAAGAAACAAGAAACTCAAACAAAATTGAAATGGCTTTGCAGTCAGTATATGAGAACGTTAGGAGAAATTATGACCAAGGAGAATCAATTCAATCCTATCTCCTCCAACTTTCTTGAAAATACATTACATTTGTTTGGCAATTTCAAGAGAAAACAACTACTCCCTCGTATACTTAATATAAGACCTTGTGAGGAGTTGATTTTAATCCAAAATATAAGATATATTTTTCACATTTATTAATTTTTTCCTCATTTTTCCTTATTGATGCCCGCTCAACAATAATCAAATAGAAGAAGGGATACAAAAATTAAAAAAGATGAAAAGAATGTTTTAGAAAATATATGTTATATTAAGTAACTTAACTAAATTTCTAAATTTAATTAAATTAGATAAATATATTTTATATTAAGGACCAAATGAAATATTTTCTTAAAAGAGAAAGATAGCCCTCTGGAAAAAGCAACGATTTGTTTCACTTGAGCTTCACTCCCAAAAAGGCAACCTGCAGTAAGAGGAGCCAAATCTAATACTCCTTCCGATCATTAATAAGGTCATATTTAGAAAGTTGATCTTAATATTAAATATGGAGCATATTTTTCATATTTGTTAATTTTTTTTAAATTACCCCTATGTTTTCTCAATAATAATTAAGGAGAAAAGGAAATTAAGGAATGTAACTATATTGTTTTAAAAAATATATATCATGTTATCTAACTTCTTTGATCTAATTAAATTAGATAAATAAGTTTTAGATTAAGGACCAAAAGGAGTACCCCGTATTTTTTCTAGAGAATCTCCTAATTGTTTCAGAGCAACTAGAAAGAGATTCTTTAACCAGAAAGAATTCATTTCATATGTAGGATACCCATCCAGAAGTTTTTGCAACTCAATCATGTATGATGGAATCATCAAAGATTTGACCTTTTCAAACTCTGTTTGTAACTCACTATAGGCTCGAGAAATAAAGAGAAGATGTGTATGAATGAGATATCCAACAATAAGAAGAAGGAAAAGAATTGAATAGATATATAAAATCTTGCCATTAGAAACGAGAGGCACAGATATCAACTTTTATACCAGTCAAATGGTTAAATTTAGATGCTGAAACTATATGCATATTTTTTTCTTTCTTTCTTTCCTTCTTTTTTTTTTTTTTTTGCCAATTGAAACTACATGCATCTTTTTTTTTTTGGCCAAACTATATGCATCTAACTATGTACTTTCCTCATCCATATTGAATATTTTTTCACAGAAAACGGAGAGGTTGAGGAGATTAAGACAAAGTGGAGAGCCAAAAAAAAAAAAAAACAGAGAGGCTATAATGAAAACAAACGCTTCTACATAGCACTCTCCACCACTTCATTGTTCCCGCATGCTGAGATTAAAAGGGTTGAGGGCAATTTTGTTCTAAAAGTTTTTAGGGGCAATTTTGCCCCGAAAGCGTCAAAAATGGAGTAATTTTGCACGAGCCGTTATTCTAATTAATTTTGACCGTTAGTTGACCAACTATATTGAGTTGGCAGTTCACATATTATCCACATCATTTTTGTTAAAATATAAATTTGCCCCAGAAGTTTTAAATCTTACTTTTAAAAAAAATGAAGTAAATGATGACACATGGACTTTCAGGGCAAATTTGCACTTTAACAAAAAATGATGTAGATGATATGTAGACTGCTAGTTCAATATATTTGGTTAAGGAGCAATCAAAATTAACTAAGATAACGGGGCAAAAGTAACTAATAATAATAATACAGTTGCTGGGCATTTTAAAGTTCAGGCACAAGTAATTCTAGAAGGGTTGCCACAAGGGAAAAGATTCAGGAAGCCATGGCATTGCCAAGTGCTTAGATTTCCGTTTTTGCTGTTTGTAGTTGTCTTCTGACTAATGAAGTATAAACACCATTCTTGCTGAGAAGTTCATCATGGGTGCCACTTTCAACTATTTGACCATCAGAAATAACTGCTACAATATTTGCACTTTTAACAGTAGATAGCCTATGAGCAATAACTAGAACTGTCCTCCCCTTCATTAGAGAATCCATGGCATCCTACAACATAAACATTATCAACATTGTAATTTGTTAACTTATTGTCTGCAACAAAGGGAAGATAAACAAAATATAAAGTCTATATATTTCATGAAGTCGTGATTTTACTTGTACTAGGTATTCGCTTTCAGCATCCAATGCACTAGTGGCTTCATCCAGGAGAAGAATTTTTGGGTCCATAAGCAGGGCTCTAGCAATAGCTACTCTTTGCTTTTGTCCTCCTGAAAGCCGTACCCCTCGTTCTCCAACATGTGTCTGGTATTTTTCTGGGAACTTTGATATAAATTCATGTGCATTGGCCATTCTCTACATATAAATCCATGTTCAATGAGGAAACAAGGTTTAGGAGACTAGGGTCTATTGGGTGAGAGATGATAATGAATCTTACAGCAGCATTTTCTATATCAACAGGATTAACTTTGCCATTAAGTCCATAAGCTATGTTCTCCTCTATGGAACAGTTGAAAAGTGTCGGTTCCTGACTCACTATACTGATCTGCATATCAAAAGGCAATCTCCATTATCTTTAAGCTCATCAGCATCACAAATAGATATTAGAAATTGGATCATTTTTAGAAAGAGATTCTTAAATCTAAAGCAAGACACTACGTCAACAATAATTTAAGTCGGCAAAGGTTTGTTAACAGTATGCAAATATCTTATATTCAAGAGTATGCTCTGAAATGTAATGATCTGATAAGTCAATAAAAATATGCACTTACCATGAGGACATGTCTCCTACGAGGGAACAACACATTGCCTACTCACCAATCGATGGTTCGGTAGTAATTAAAATAAACACAGTTTCTAGTATTTAACTTTCAGCTCAAGCAACTAAATAATTATAGCAAGATACCTTTTTGTGTAGATGCTCATGTGATATTTCTACCAGAGGAACCCCATTCAGTAGAATCTTTCCCTTGGTTGGGTCATAAAATCTTTCAATCAAATTAGCTATAGTAGTCTGCAACAAACAAGAAATAAATCCAACCACTTAACTTTTTCCCCGTCGACTTCATAAAATATATCTTTGTATGCTTCAATCCACATCATTTCAGTAAACAAGGCTTTTAGTTCACACAAAGCATATTACTTGATCTTGTGGAGTCATGTGCTGTGAATTAAAACACAACACGTGGAGCTGAAGAAATGATATGGAGTATACCTTTCCACCACCACTAGGGCCGACGAGAGCAACCTTTGAGCCAGGCTGCAGTTTCAATGTGATTCCCTATGGATGACATAATGCAGCAAATTTTGCTATTTAATTTACTGTTCAATTTGGATAACATATATAACACCAGAACACAAAACAACAGAAGAAGGCACCTTGAGTATTGTATGACTTGGACGTGAGGGATAGGCAAACCAAACATCATCTAGTTCCACTTCACCATCTTGATCACTACAGTAAAAGACAATTTAGTCTCATTTCTCAAAGCCCAATTAATTATTTTTAAAGAAGTGTTCTCTTATATAGCACAAATTCAATTTAAAGTGGAGAATGTTCGATATTTGAACATGATTTTTTTTTAAAATACAGAGGAAGGCAAAGCCTTAACAAGTAAAAGCACTTGATTCTGGAAGTACAAATTAATAACCATAGAGAAAACAAAAGAATGTCCATGAATCCCGTATCCTCACCCAACACACTGCCATGGCTGTTTGTTTATTTAATAAAGTTCCACTTACGGAAACACAGTCAAAATCGGGGCCTTTGGAAATGTTAAAAATTGCAAATCTGCTCACACAGTGAGCAATAGAATACCTTTCAAATGGCATGGCCAGTTTTGGATGCAGTGATAGGTTGGTGGAAAGTGTGATTATATCATCATCAATCCCAACTAAAATTTTGGCACAAAAAACCAAAAGGAAAGCTCCTTGGTTTTGGCATTCTAAAACCAAGTGTGTTTAAGGAGAGCAAAAAAAGGTTTGTGGGGGAACTCTGTAGAAAAGACAAAATTCAATAAATCCAGGAGACTGACCCCAAAGGACACTTGTTTCCTGGCTTAGGCATGGAAGAGACTCGATCCAGAAGTTGAAATACGCGTCTGCTAGCACCTGCAGCTTTCATTACTACTGTATACAATGATGACAGACCAGATACAGCAGATCCCACTACAAGATTGAGATGGTCAAATATAATCTGTGTCAGTTCAAACACAGCAGTTTAAAATGCCACTGGAAATAAATCAATGCACAATTTGACTATCACATTGACCAACTAATGACTAACATTTGTAGATGATAAAAACTTTCACTTGATGATGTATAGTAATATCACTCACATGTAGGTAGTAAAATAGACATTGGAATTCACCTGTGAGACTATAAAGAATGAAAGATGTAAGATCACCCGCAGTCATGGCACCCTTGATTGTTAAGTTAGCTCCATATATAACAACTATAATAACTGACAGTGTAGATGCTGCATTGAGGCCTCCAGAAAAGAGTCCAACCACTTTCTGTATCACCAAGGCACAAGAAGCTAAATCGTTAGGCACTGGGAAAGGCTAATGGATGTATATACATACAAGCACACAGATCAAAATAAAAAAAAATAAAAAATGAGCAACTCACAGCCTGTTTAAGTCCAAGCTTAAGTGTTTCTTCAACTTTCTCAGAATACCGTGCTATTTCATGTTCTTCTTGGGCAAAAGATCTCACTGTTCTTACAGCACCAAAGGATTCCTAGTCAACAATCATGCACAAAATTAATATCAGATAAAAATTTTTCCAAGACTTGGCTTTAACTTTCCATAAAGATTATGATTCTCAATAGAACAGACATGCCTCAGCGATCGATGAAGCTGCTGCAGCTGCAGCTTGAGTTTTGTGAGAAAGTTCACGCAAGAACCGGCCAAATTTACGAACAGCGACAGAAATAGCAGGTACAACAGCCAAAGCCAATACTGGATGATTTTACCAAAAGAAAAATTAGGATGAATTTAGAGAAAATATATGACAGCATGCCTCTATGTGGAGTTTTGTTTATGTGCAGTTATTTAAACAAGGATCAATTTTCAAGCACGTACAAGTTAACTTCCATGATGTTGCAAACATGAAAGAGAGACCGATAAAAGCAGTTGATAAATTTCTCAAGGCCTCAGATAGATTGGTAGTTGCGGCATTCTTTATTATCTGTGTATCTTCAGATAGCCTGCTTAGAAGTTCTCCAGTTCTAGTAACATCATAGAAGGCTATCTCCTGCAAATTTGTCATGCAGAATAAACATTATCTTCTAAAGCATTTGCAAAAAGAAACTGAAAAAAAAAACACAAAAATATTATCTTCTGAGGCAAGGAGAAATACACACTCCAAAGTTCAATGTTCTACTCTCCAAATGACCATATATAACATAAACAAGGAGAGGCAATGGAGATTTATCAATCAGAATGTTGGTTTACCTGGTTTATGAGGTGACTAAACAATCTTTTTCTCAACCGTGCAACAACCCTTTCACTGGCAGAAGAGAAAAGCCATGCTCGCAGTGCTGTGGAAACTGAACTGAAAATTTGAGAAAATTTAAAGAACCACTCGCGTTATCAGAAAATAAATATCATAGATTAAAAGCCATAGCGACATCCAGTTCCAAGCAATCAAACACCAGATCAAACAGGAATTACTCAAGCAAGGATCATACCCCACGACAACAATCAGAAAGATATATAGTATGGTGCTCTTTACAGCATCCAGAGCTTTAGCTTTATCCTCAGGGGTTGAAATATCTCCTGAAACAATGTCAATTATCTTCCCGCCAAATTTTGGCTGAAGCAGAAAGAAAACAATTCCATGTTCATGAGAAAGTTGCGGTTTAACGTGCTATCTAAAGATCTAGGCAGCAAATAAACACACACATATATATAACAGAATTTTGATTTTTTGCAGAGGGGGAGGAGGCATTGGAAATGATACATACAATTAAGATACTTGAGGTGGATGCAATCAACAGAGCCACTGTTGCAAGTACCAACTTCCCAGCATCAGGCTTTGCCTGTAATTATTATTTATTAATAAGAAAAAAAATGTAAGAAACTAAGAATTAAAAAGCTAGAAATTTTAATGATAACAGAATACTGCCACCAAACCATCCAAAGAAACTCCAGCAAAAATCATGTCCACTTACAAGTGAAAGCACTCGACACACTCCCACATTTGCAGCCTGATAATTTTAAGCATAAAATTAGTACTGATGCTAAGAGATACTTAAAGAGAGGTTTCAAAAAAGTATGAAGAATGATTACCGGTAGAGTATCGCCCTGTTCAAGGTCTGTCGGCTCATCAGCTGAGGCATCACCTCCCTTTCTTCCTTCCTGTAGATAGGTATATTAGGATATAAAAGCAATTTTTAAAGACTTGTCTAAAATATTTCTCTAAGTCGTTTCATAAAACACTCGTTGGTCTTCAAACATGAAGAGTAACGCCAGACATAAAAGTATCACAAATTACAACTCCCAGTCTAAGCCATGAAGCCAATAAGTCAGGCATTAAACATCTCGTGCAGCCAGTACCTTTTCCACGATGGAAATAACCACGACTTGAACAGAGATTATCGTAGATATAAAACTGTAATTATCCAAACCTCCGCAAGATGATTGACTTTAACTATTACGGATAAAAAGAACATTCCACTGATAATCACGCGAGCCCCACAAGTCATAAAACCAGAAGCGGTAATAGAAATCTACCTACTTACTCAAGAATCAAAATCTGGGCATTATTGATGGCAACCCAAATACCCAAATGAGGAAGAACAAAAAATATGATAGAATAGAAGCATCCTTGACTTACTCCGTTTTCCAAGAGAGGAGCTCTTTCACTTCTGGACTCTCGCATCCTCGGAGCAACCCACAAATACAACAATTGCTATAATATGTGTGTGTAGGTCGGTCGTGAAATAGACACGAAAATTATTAGTGTCCACACCCTTCAGTTTGAGCTGGAGGAGTAGAAAAGCTATGAGCGATCGTTATTGAATGTTTTGGCCACAAGCCTCTATGGAAACGAGGCACCAAGGAGGTCAACAGGGAACTCTGGCATCGGTGGAAGGGTACGTAATAGTTAATACTCAAAATTGCAGAGTATTAAATTAAATTTAAATAAAAATAAAAAATAGAACAAATGTTGTCCACTTGAATTTTAAAAGGTTTAAGGGAACCTTTTGTTCTGGAAACGTTTCATCAACCTGGAGAGGGATTTGTTCTGTATGGGATAAATTTCAGAAGGAGATGGGTGTTCGCGTTGGCAATGGGGCTTCTGTGTCCCTTTGGTATGATAACTGGTCTGAGGTGAACCAGCCCTTAATTGAGCTAATTCCGGGCTGGGAGGCCTTTGTGGACATAAATGAAAGAATCCTTGATTACGTTAATCCCTGGGGGAATGGGATAGAATTAAGCTTGACAGATGGTTCCAATCTCACATTGTTAACAGAATTACATGTACTCATCCCCCTTGTGATGAGAGAGGAGCAGATAAGTATTTATGGAAGCCTTCATCTAATGGTTGTTTTTCTGTTAGTTTTGCTTATCATTTTTTGAATGCAGGTTCTACGGTATCCAATTCAACATTTTGGAGGAAGCTATGGAAATGGGAAATTCCTGAGAAAATTAAATCATTTATGTGGCTTGTGGCACATGGAAGGGTTCATACAGCGTAGCTCAGAGTCAGGAGAGGATTAGCTGATCTAGCAACTTGTCCTTATCAATGTAATCAGGATGAGGATTTGATGCATCTTCTGCGGGATTGCACGAACGCGCGTGAAAGGTGGATATCCATAATTAAACCTGTTATGTGGAATAACTTTATTAATTTGCAAGGTATGGAGTGGATCGAGTGGAACCTTAACCATGAAGCTGGTCGGGATTTCACCAGCAAGGTTAGATGGGCAACTCTGTTTAGTTATGTTTGTTGGGATATCTGGGTGGACATATGCAAGAAGCTGTTCGGAGAAGAAACGGGATCAAGCTGCCAGACTGCCCAATCAAGCTTCTTTCGGGCATGTTGGGATTTGGACCTGAGCAATCATTGCAAGTTCTACTCACAAATAGGTGAAGGGAATGAAGGCCAACTAATTCGAAGACCAGGATTCTGTACACTCAAAACAGATGGATCAATCCTTGACTAGGGTCAAAGTACGAGTGCCGGAGTAGTGCAGACAGACGATGGTGGATGGCTATGTGAATATATGGGCAAACTTACACGAGTGCCACCGGTCATAGCAGAGATTATCGCAATTATCCAGGGACTGCAAATTTGCTGGCATAGGAATTTAAAGAATGTCATTCTTTCCACGAATTGTATTGAAGCGGTTCATTTCCTTACTAGGGGATGTGATGAGAGTTACCCTTTTAAGGAGGTCATTAACAAGGCTAGAGAGTGGTTATCTAGAGATTGGTATGTCCTTGTAAACCATATCTCTAGAGATCAAAATTCCCAAGCGGATTATTTAGCAAAGCTTGCTTATAGCAGCACTGAGTATTTTGTCATCTTTGATCAACCACCACCTGTTTTGTCAGCAGGCATTGGTTGACGAAGGTTTGGTTGTTTTGCCTCTCGTGAGGTGTCGTTTGTACTAA
Source organism: Inga leiocalycina (assembly GCA_963242795.1). NCBI lineage: Eukaryota > Viridiplantae > Streptophyta > Magnoliopsida > Fabales > Fabaceae > Inga > Inga leiocalycina. Next base: position 7,021,226 of record OY725331.1, read on the forward strand.
TCTTATGATAGATTAATGAAATCTAGTTTTTTAGTAAAAAAAAAGGTTTAAGGGATAATTTTGTCTTTATTATCAGGGCAAATTTTGTCTTGAAAGTTTTTTGACAGGTAAATTTGTCCCCAAGTGTTAAAAGGAGAGTAATTTTGTCTTGACCGTTATATCAGGAAATTTTGATCATTAGTTGACTGAATATGATGAATTAACAGTTTATATCTCATTCATATTATTTTTGTTAAGGTGTAAATTTATTCTGTAGGTTTTAAATATAAATTTAAAAAAAATAAAATAGATGACACATGAATTTTTAAAGAAATTAATATGTAAAAAAAATCAATATAGATAATACATAGACAGATAACCCATAACGGATAAAATTAATTGGGATAATATTTTAGTGCAATTGCTCTCAAAAAAAGTTTGAAGGAAAAATTGTCCGTATACCCATTTTAAAAATTAAGAAATAAGACCCGGAGCTCGATGCGCGTGGCTTATGAACAACTACCAGATAAAAATAAAATAGATTGGATTTGACGATTTGCAGAGCATTTGCTGGGCAACACTTCATGAGTTCATTTTATTAGTTATTACTATATGTTGATAGCCATAAATGTGACTTTTCTGATTTGTTATTGTTAATGATAATAAATATAATAACAATAATAACTGTGAGGACAGCATTGGAAGAGACAAAGAGAAATACGCCAGCAGCATCGTCATCTTCAATCGAATGGGGCCAGGAAATGGGATAGCAACCACAACTTTTGCAGGCTTTGTTCGTTGTTTGTTTGATCCGTGAACATGTGGTCCTTGGAATCATGTGCGTTTTGATTCGCAAATAGATTCCGTATTGTTTGTTTAATGCTAAATTCATTATCTCTGTCATTTGTGAGTGTAAGCCCACGGTATATGCTGGATTCGTTTTTCATAGTAACATAAAAGAATGTCTTAATCAGATAATTTAATCTTTGTTTATGACTTGTACGGCGTACGAGGAGGTGAAAACCGGGGAAGAACTCCAGAGAAGACCTCATTTTTTTGAAAGGGCCTGTTTAGTTGGGGGAGGACATTTTGAAGGTGTGGGGACCCCAAAACTTCCATTTCTTTTCTTCCAACACTCATATTCTGGCTCCCCTCTGAATTGAAGGGTTTTGGAGTGGAACCAAAATTTTAAACTACTTTACCTTATTACTTACTTTACCTTGTAACTTATGTGATAGGCAATAGTGCCAATGATAAAAAATACTTTCTCCGATCCTAATTATAAGATAAAGTTGACTTTTTTGGAGAAATTAAAGAAGCCAATTAAATCACTTTAGACTATTTATATTTATATTTTTTTCTTCAAACTAATTGATTTGACTGATAAATTGATATATAATCTAAAGATACTAAAAATATAAATACTCTAAAGTGATTTAATTGGCTTCCTTAATTTCTCCAAAAAAGTCAACTTTATCTTATAATTAGGACCGGAGGGAGTATTAAACTAAAGTATATTTTTAGTTTTTTGAGTTTATATGAGGTATATTTTTAGTTTCTTAATTTTATAAAATATACTTTTGGTTTTATAATTCTAATATCGTTAATGTTACCAACAAAAAACACCAACGCAGCAAACTAAGTGATTAGGGTGTAAATTTAAGTGATCAATGTGTAATTAAATGCTATCAATTTTAAATTTAATATATATGTAAATTGAAAAATAGTTAAAAACCTAATGAAGCTGTCAATATCAAAACCTTGATGGTATTAAAAAAATTTAGTTTAATAATCTAAATATCAAAACATTAATTTCATTTGCAGTGATTTGTTAGTTTATTTTAATTTAATAATCTAAATATATTATATTAAATTAAAACTTAAATATGTTTTGTCAACTGTACAATCATCACTTGAGTTTGCTAAGTCAACATTTTCCATTAGCAATATTAACGGTGTTAGAAATATATGACCAAAAGTATACTCTACAGAGTTAAACGACTAAAAGTATACCTCGTATCAAACTTTGAGGACTAAAAGTATACTTTAGCCAAAATTTAATCATAAATAAAAAATTATTATCATTAAAATATTTTATTTTAAATTTTAAATATATTGTTATACAAAAATTTTTATAATTAAAAATGTATTATTAAAAAATAATTTAATATAAAAAGTATATATTTATGAATAAAAATTATTATGATCATAACATATGCTCATACAAATTTAAATAAAAAATATTATTATAAATAAAAAATACTATTATTAAATTAATTTGAATAAAAATATATTTTTATCATTAAAAAATTTTATTATGTATATTTTTATAAATAAAAAATATAATTATAAAATTGATTTAAAATAAAAAATATAATTATAAAATAATTTAACATAATTTTAAGTAAAAATATTATTATAATAAAAAATATATTATTTTTAGTAAATTTATAATAATATATTTTTAAAAAATATATTGATTTTATATTAAAAATATATTATTATGAAATTAATCAAAAATGAAAATATGTTATTATAAATAAAAAAAATACTATTGTAGTTAAAAAAATGTTATTATACTATTAATCTTAAAAAAAAAATTTATTATATTAATTATAAATAAAAAATTTATTATATTAATTAGAAAAGATGTGAATTAATTTATATAACATATAAATAAAAAAATATAACAAGATATGCTATGATAGAATGGTAAATTGCTAACATTCCTCTCCTTCTATCTCATTTTAAACCAAACAAAAGATCATTAAAAACCCCTTACCTCCTCCCCCACCAACCAAATCAAATAAGGTACCCCTCTACCCTTTCCCTCCATTCCTTCCCTTCAAACCAAACAAGCCCTTAAGTGAAGAGGGAATGCGTTAGATATAATTAGTTTTGATGATGTCAAATATAAATGTCAAGTATAATAAAAAGGGATATATATATAATTAAATATTAATCTAATTAATATAAATAGAAATCTATTAGATTCTATAATCTAATTAATAATAATATAATTAATATATTCCTCTTACAATTTATTACAATACAATATATTTAATACAATATATTTAACATTTTAATTACATTTTATATTTCTATTTATTATTATTTATTATTTTATATTTATTTATTTTATATTTGTTTGTGCCGCCCACACTGCAAAAAGTTTGTATAATATACTTATGTTTTACATTGATTAACTACTATATTTGATGTTATATATCTTATAGATTAGTCATAAACCCGATAGTGGGTTGATGTTATTTTGCTTATAATGTCTCATAAATGGAAAATGATCATTAAGAAGAAAATCAAGATGCAAGGGATCGAAGAAAGAAGAAAATTGAAGTTATTTAATAAGATATCTAGTTAGGTTATGAAGAATGATCATTAAGAGAAAAAACAAGAAGATATCTTGTACATTAGACAAGTAAAGAAAGGAGAAGATTGAAGAAAGAGATTGAAGAAAGAAGAACTTGCAAGATCACTTGAGAATATCAAGATCCAAACTACTAAAAGTGATACCAAAGGTTTATATGGTCAAATGGAGGTTGGAATAGGTCAATACAAAGCTAAAATTAGGGGTGTTCGGGATCGGGATCGGGATCGGGAAATGCCATTCCCGATCCCGATCCCGAGAAGGGTTCGGGAATGATTTTCATTCCCGATCCCGATCCCGATCCCGAAAATTTCCCGATCCCGAAAATCGGAAAATTTCGGGATCGGGATCGGGATCGGGAAATTCCCGATCCCGGATTTGCTTTTTTTATTTAAAAAAAAAATCTCTATATTAAATTTTTTGTTGTGTTTCCTTTAGTCTAGTATAAATATATAATTTGTTTAATATTATATTGTATCAAATAAGTTTAATATAAATATATAATTAGTCCAATACATGCTTAAAGTTGTCGATTCAGCTGTAAAAAGAATAAAAACAAGAACAAAAAATTAGAACTATTTAATAAATAATAAATTAAATTAACTAAATAAACTAAAAGAATAGATATTATCTTAAGGGTGTTAGGGATTTTCACATTTTATTTTACATTTAGTCTTATTTTCTTAAATATTTTTTAAAAAAATATGTGTATAGATATATTTTCGGGATCGGGAAAAAGTCGGGATCGGGAAGTCCCATTCCCGATCCCGATCCCGATCCCGAATTTTTCCCGATCCCGAAATCACATTCCCGATCCCGAAATTTTCGGGACGGGAAAATCCCGTCCCGATTTGCTCGGGATCGGGACGGGAAGGTCGGGACGGGAAATTGATGAACACCCCTAGCTAAAATGACTTATACAGAATATATGCTACCTTTAGAAATAATTACTCGAATAATTTCTTGAGTGTTATGAATATTAAATATGTGAATGTCTATTGACTCATATTATTCTTCCAATCAACTTGACATAAAGAAGACATGACACAAAGCAAAAGTAAAAAAAGACAAGGACATAAAGAAGATATAAAGTAACCATGGTCATGTAACCAAGGTTAAATATAACCATGGTCATGTAATCAGGGTTAGATTTCTGACTCTATATAAAGAGATGTAATCGATTGTTTCAGTTAAACCTCTCTCTAACTTCTCTCTAAAAATTCTATAACCTTTTCTCTAAATTCTATCAACCTTTTCTCTTATCACATATACTTTTATAACATTGACTAATATGTCGCTGCCTTATTTTGTATTTTGGAGGTGATTACTCGAGGGCATTTCTTTCGCCTTTTATCTCCTCCTCAACCTCCTCGTGGCTCGTGCCGAGATATCTATGAACCCAGAAGGGGAGTCTCTGTGGTTATCACTCTCGGATCCGTTGCCTCACGAATCTTGCTTGTGTTGCTCCTCACTTGCTCCACATTTACTTCTACTGGCAATCCCTTGCTCGTCTTTTCCTTCTTTGTTGTTTGTGGGTTTCACTTCCCCAAGTTTCCATTTTTCCATTTTCTCAAAATCTGAGGTGGAAATTTCATGACCAGAGGAGTTGAGAGTAGACTTTCTTTCTTCTTCTTGCATTCAAGCTCTGAATCTCCTGTTATTTGAAATTCTCACTACCTGGTGTTAGTTCAGAATTTCTCTGCTGGTCTTTCGTTTTTCTTCTTGCCTTTCAAGTTTCCTGATACTTTTGAGTTGAAATTTGCATTTCAAATGCTTATCTTGGCGCATACTGGTGTTTTGTCACAAGGATGGTGAACAAGATGACCGATTAACTTAATTTATTTTTATTACTACATGTGGCATGATAAAGTATATCTTCCAACATCCTTAAAATGAAGAGATAAATTTGAACAGCATGGGCAGCTAACCAGTGCTTTATGTAACTTGACGTGTGATGTTACTCATCGACATGATCCTTTTTCTATACCAGTTTGTTGACTCGTTGCTTGTAATGACTAATGGAGAGAGAAATGAGTAAAAAAAATGAGTGAGATATAATGAATTAAGAGTAAGATTGTTTGCATGAAGAAAACTTAGAATTTGGAGTCTTCTAACTTTCCCTGTTTGTTAATACAGAAGCCTATGATGCACTTGATCCAACTGGAAACAGAACAATCAAATGGGATGTCATTAGCTGGACCGCAGATGGCTATGTTGCAAGCTATAAAACTTTCTAAATATGATAAAGTGCCAGGAAAACCATTATGGGCCTAATGTGATTGGCTTGATGGATCTTCAGCAATTCTACGTCATGTTGAAGAACATTTATCATGGAGTCAGTAATATGATGCTAATTGTGCACTTGTTATATTTGTATTAAAGAACCTAAAACATGTAAAGCATTAATATCAAGTGTCCACTGGTTATTATCGTTTGATGTATTGTAGGTTGCCATTATGTTACTTCCTATCACCTCCCATATTTTTCTGCTTTCCTAGCGTTTTGAATCCTTCTTGCAGGCTGTTGTTTCAATGTACACAACTTTCAACAGTACCGTCATATTCAAGCTCCGCGATGGATATTAGGGTGGAAGTGGGCGAAAAAGGAAGTTATTTGGAACATGATGGGAGGTCAAACCACAGAGCAAGGAGACTGCTCAAGGTTCAAAGGGAACATCCCACATTGCTGTAAGAAGGATCCTACAGTGGTGGACTTATTGCCAGGAACTCCTTACAATCAACAGATTGCAAATTGTTGCAGAGGAGGAGTACTAAATTCATGGGCTCAGGACCCAACCACTTCAGTGAGTTCATTTCAGCTAAGTGTAGGTTCTGCAGGAACGTCTAACCGAACCGTCAAAATGCCCAAAAATTTCACCCTCAAAGCACCAGGTCCAGGATATACTTGTGGTCCTGCAAAGAAAGTGAGACCAACCAAATTTATTACTAATGACAAGAGGAGAACCACTCAAGCATTGAGTAAGTAACTTTCCAAAGAGCTTTGTCTTGGAAATTCACAGATACTTGTGTCTTAAACTTTGTTGACGAAAATCAAACATGAATATGCACATATAAGCACTTGAATGCTGCATTTCCAATTTTTACCAATGGCAGCATTCCCTTTGCTGATAAAATGGAATTAACTTTTCTGTGAATAAATAAATACATGTTATGGAACTAGCTTGAAAGGTTGTTTGTGTTCTGACATTGATCAAGCAACTTGTTCATTCTAACATAGCCTGCTTCTTTTGTGGCAGTGACCTGGAATATTACCTGCACATACTCTTAATTCCTGGCTCAAAAGACACCAACTTGTTGCGTGTCTCTCTCTTCTTTCTATAACGAGACAATAGTAAACAGCCCAACTTGTGCCTGTGGCTGCCGAAACAGAACAGAACCCGGTAGCTGTATGGAGTAAGTAATTGGCTTAATCTTTTACTGAAACTTGATATTTCCTTTTCATGTTTCAGGCTGCATTTTCTAAGTAAACTTTGTCACCCCTTCCTTTTTCTGATTTCATCTTGCAGTCCAGATCATCCAATATTAGCTTCAGTTGTATCACCTCCTGGAAAAGCCATTAATGCACCTCCTCTGGTCCAGTGTACCAGCCATAAGTGTCCAATTCGAGTGCATTGGCATGTGAAGGTCAACTATAAAGAGTACTGGCGAGTGAAAGTCACAATCAAAAATTTCAATTACAGGATGAACTATACACAATGGAATCTTGTGGTGCAGCATCCAAATTTTGATAATTTAACCCAAATTTTCAGTTTTAATTACAAGCCATTAACACCTTATGAGGGATTAAGTAGGTGGCATCTTTCATAATTAGAGTCATAGGAAATCTCATTGAGAAAGCAATCCACTGCTTTGTGTAACTGTTGTGGTATCTAATTTTGCAGATGATACCGGCATGATGTGGGGAGTTAAATTCTACAACGACTTGCTCACTTCGGCTGGACCACTTGGGAATGTGCAAAGTGAGCTCTTGCTTCGAAAGGACAAGTCAACTTTCACGTTTGATAAGGGATGGGCTTTCCCACGAAGGATTTACTTCAATGGAGATAACTGTGTCATGCCACCTCCAGATTCGTACCCATGGTTGCCAAATGCAAGTTCAAAACTTGTTTCATCTCTGCTTTCTCCAATCTTAGCCTTCATAGCTTCTTTGGTGATCTTGTTGACTCGTCCATAGAGAATCATGTCTATGGACAGGTAAAAGGTTTGGCTATTGTGGAATATTCTAGGATTCTCAGGTGGTCCAGGTTATTAGAACTAAAGGCAAATCTATTGCCCATAATGCATTGAAGCTGCAACTGTAACAGTAGAAAGTGATGTAGGATAGTTCTGTGACTTCCACGTTCATATTCATATCTGTTCCACTGTATAATTGCCAAGATTATAAGCTAGAATCATTAGTATTAGCATTAGTTAATGTGGATTGTTAGCATTGTAATGTAAATTCAAGTAGAACTTTAATTGAATTTATCTATGATTGGCCCTATTTGGAGTCAAACAGTTCCGTAAATGCATTATTTGGTACCCAAAATTCAGTAGTCTTGTAATTTGAAGAAAAATATATATTATGCAAAGATACACTTGGCAGAGACACTTTATCGCATGTAACTCAAAATCATGGGAGATTCTAGTTTATATCTCAAATAATTCCGTTTGATCAAAACCATGCGTCTTACATATTTCCCAGCTAAATTGTCCCACTCTACTGTGTCACTGTACTACTGTCATCACCATGTGAAAAAACATGCTACAGATCACATAGATTGCCATGAATGAAACACTTGTTGGTAGTTTATTAGCAGAATTCGGCAAGGTAGGGTACGAGTCCGGAGGCGGCAGCATGCACTCGTCGCCATTGAAGTAGACCTTCCTGGGAAACGCCCATCCCTGTTTGAGAGTGAAAGTGTTTTTGTCCTTCTTCATAAGCACCTCAGACTGAACATTCCCAAGAGGCCCAGCTTGCATCAACATGTCATTATAGTATTTCAAGCCGTAGAACATGCCTGTGTCATCTGCATAATTACAAAGCCAACATGAACTTAGTTACAGAAACCTCTTCATGTGGCTTTAACACAGAAAAAAGGACATTTTTTTTGAAGAAATTTACTTATGGATTCATAAGGAAGAACTGGCTTGTATTCAAAGCTAAAGACTTGGGTGACATTGTTGAGGTTGGGATGCTGTGCAACAAGAGTCCACTGAGTATAGTTATTCCTATAGTCGAAGTTGATGATCGCGATCTTGGCTCTCCAATAATCATGATAGTTGAATTTCACATGCCAATGCACCCTGACACGGCACATGTGGTGTGTGCATTGTAACAATGGTGGGTTATCGACCTTCTTGGCGGCGCTCTTTTCATCTTCTTGTGGGATCTTCGAGCCGCTCCTGTATATCCACCATGGACAAAAGGAAAATTTACTTTCAATATCATCTTCTTGTGTTCATGATTCATAGATTGCAAAGACTAGATGAAGCTTGAAGGTGACTTACGTCACACAGGTATCATTATTCTGACAACCACAAGCACAGGTTGGACAAGGTGTGATTTTATCACTGTAGAAAGATGATAAAGAAACACAGCAACTTGGGTTCTTGGAGGCAAGAAACTGGGAATAAGTACATGTGACATTCCAGGACACTGCATTGAAACCATGAACAAGAAACATCAATGACAAGTAAAGAAAAAATGTTTCTTGGATCCTTAATATAAGTTCTAGTTGATTTTTTTAAAGAGATTAAGGAAGCTAAATAAATTATTTTAAAGTATTTATATTTCTTTTTAATTTATACCAAATCACTTTATCTAACTTTTAAACTAATATATAATTAAATGATACACAACATATGTTATGATGAACTAACTTATTTAACTTTTTTAACTTCTAAAAAAAAAATAAACTAAGTGTTATATTAAAGATGAGAGGGAGTAACTTTTCTAAATTTCGCAATAACATGTAACCGAAGGCTTACTCAGGGCTTGAGTTTTGCGCCTATTATCATCTGAGAGGATGACACTGGAAGGAACAACCTTGGCAGGGCCACATGAATAACCTGGTCCTGGTCCTAGGAACTTGAAGTTCTTGGGGAGTTTGACAGTCTTGTTGGAAGTGCCTGATTGGCCGACAGCAATCTGAAAAGCCGAGAATGCAGCCGCAGGTTCTTGTCCCCAAGATGTTAGGACACCACCCTTGCAACAATTTTGATACTGTATATTGTAAGGAGCTCCTGGTAGCAAATCCACCACCTGAGGATTCCTCTTGCAGCTATGTGGAATTTTTAACTTGGCCTTTGAACAGTCTCCTTGTTCTGCGGCCTGTGCTCCCATCACTGTCCATATTACCTCTTTTTTTGCCCATGTCCACCCTAGTTTCCACCCTGGGTTCATGATATTTCGGTACAACTGAAAGTTGAATATTGTCACTGTAGCCTGACATAGATTCAATCAAACATTTCTCAGTCCAAAATAACCAGAAAGTAGAAACCTTAATCTGTTCTTTCTGAAATTCAATGTACAAAGTTTCAAATCTGTGTTCGATGTTCCTCATATGCTATTAGGAATTACGTACTACAAAACGTGAATCTAGTACACAAGACCAGAATGAACAGCAGGGTACACCTAAAACATTGTGTTTGCGTTCAGGTGAGAATTTGGAAGATTTGTGCTTCATAATTTCATTCAAATCAGAATGATCATTAACGAAAGTTACCAAATATCCATCTGAAGTCCAGGACATGATATCCCATCTTATTGTCACGTTCCCCGATGGATCCAAAGGATCATATGCCACTGCAAACACAAAAACAACAACAAATCAGAATGAATCTATGACAATCAATGTATTCTCAGTACACGGCAAATTCATTGCTTACCCGCCGACGAGATTAGAACGAAACACAGAGCAATTAAGGCGACAAGCTTCAGCTCCTTAGTGTTATCATCAAATCCCATGATGGCTTGAAGTTTAGAAAAGAACAAGTACTAATGTGGGAGGCCATGTACTGCATGTGTGTGTTTAAAACAAGAGGATCCAGATGAAGTTTGAGGGAGTAGTAGTTGCAAGGTCCTTGTGATATCATATTCATTTGAAGCATTCTGTCTCTGTCTCTTGTATTATTCTGCATCTTCTTCATAAAAAGTTTAAACTCTTCTTCAGTATCAATTTGTTCGAACGAAGCTTTATGGCAATGGAGGATATGGAGAAGCTGGTGGGGTATTTTCAGTGATCAGTTTGATTACAAAAGCTTAAACATTTGTCATTGGAAGGTGATCGAGCTAGCTCAGACGTGCCTCGGACACGTCAGGGAAGACAAGCTCTCTGTTTCTCTTGTTTCTTTGTTCTGACACGAGACAACGATTTGTGGTTCATGAATCATGAACATGCATAGGAATATGATTGTATGAATATTAATATATTTCGCACTGAAATAGTTAAGAAAATATCAACATCATTATGTGATTTGTGGAGATTTGCAGAGGAAATAGTTAAATCATTTCTTGTCAGTACGTCGTCGAGATTAAGATACGGCAATCCTATTAATGAATCTGCCTGGGGGAATCAGATCTAAAGTAACTCTCTTGAAGGTGATCAAACCTCAAAAAAATTTAAAAAGGTAATTATGTTAACTTTTTAAATTTTATTAATTCTTATTTGACAAACTTCTCAATTTTCATAAGCAACAAGTACACCTTTATACAGAGTATATATTCTTTTCAATAATAGAATTATATGTCTATCTATATTCTCTAACAAATGATTTTTAACTATCGTGTCTCAGTTTTATCATGGAACCAATAGTGTAGGGTCAGACTGTCAAAAATTTTTTTGTACAATTAATATTGTTATTTTCTTATATACTCCCTCCAGTCCTTCTCACAGCACATCGTCCAAGAGTTGTTTTTTTTTTTTTTGGTCATAAATATAAGTTGCCAACTGCAAGAGCCAGAAAAAACGGTCAGATTGGCCCATTTAAACCCTTTTATCATGAGGGTTAGGTATTGAGATTTGCCCCTCGAATTATAAAGTTTAAAAGGCCAGCTTGTTTTGGCCCTTTTATTTTTACTTTTTAAAAACTTATTCATATATTACTATAATTTTTATATTATTAAGGATGTTTTGAATATTTGGATCTTATTATCTTTTTTTAAAACTGAATTTTATAAAATGATCTGATTTATTTGGTTTTCTATAATGGTTTATTTATTTACACTTTAATAAAATAGGCTGATTTGGACATTAGATAATGATTTTAACTTAAAATGTATGAGTTTGATAACAATGTTTCTCAATGTAAAGTAAAATAATAACTAGATTGTAAAATTTGAAAGTTAATTTTATTTGAATTAAAATGAAGATTGTAATTTGCAAAACTTAAATGAGCATATAGTATAAATACAGGTCCCCTAAAAAAACAGCTAAATTTTGTTCAAATTATTATATTGCAACTTCACTCATCACTTTGGATAAATAATTAGGTGTAGATACCTATAAAGATTGTTTTTTCGTCAAAAACATACAAATCTACTGTCATGTAGCTACGTAAAGTGTTAAAATTTTCATCTATAGTATCTTTTTATTTTAACTTTATTTCTTTATAATTTAATTTTGATAATATTTATGTTTTAAATTAGAAATTTATTTATTCAACTTTATTTGTTTAAAAAGATTAAAAAAAATAGTGTTTTTTTAGTTAAACGGGCTTAAAGCCAACGGGGTAACTCTAACCTGATAGTATAAGGGTTGGGCTTCATAAATTGAGTTTTACAGAAGTCAGTCTAAATAGATCGTGAAGAGCCGGCCTTTATTTTCAGCTCTACCAACCACCTCATTGACTTCTTTTTCCCACTTTATCCTTATTTTTAATTGAGTTCTAAAGTTGGAAAAATCAAAACACATCATTTAGAGAGGAGTAAAATTAGAAAATTTTAAGGAAAATTGCACTTAAGTCCCAAGCAAAACAAAATATGACCCAAAGGTCATTTGAAATCTCCAATTTGCAAAGTGGAACATTTGGGTAATATATTTTAATTGTGAAAAGACCAACATAACCTCGTTCATTGATTAAATAGAGAGAAAGAATTGGAATATATTTTGAGGTTATTTTGGTCTTTTTACAATTGAAATATATTACCCAAATGTTCCACTAGACTTTACTACAAATTGGAGATTTCAAGAGACATTTGGGTTGTTTTTTGTTTTGTTTGAGACTTAAGTGCAATTTTCCCAAAATTTTATCAATTTAGGACAAACTTAATAACTTAATTGCCATTATTTTGTGTATAAGAATTAGTTTAAAATGCTAAATAATAAGGACTATAATGAGTACTTTTGGGAAAACGACTATTAGGGCCAAAGGAGTAAATATAATAACCAAAAATTTCATAGACGACTAGACAAGTGAGCAACATGAGTTATTATCATTTGTTGTATCAGAACTTAACATTGTATATTGTCCACTTTTTGTAAAGTCTTTTTTGATGATTATATCATTTCCTTATTATTTTTTAGTGACTTTCCCTGTATACATTTAAAATGTCATTATAATCAGAGAGTGAATAAGGTGACATGGTTTTTGAACCCAAAAAACAGGTGACATGGTTTTTAGGATACAGGTGTAAATATGACCAATATGTATTTTTAAGTGCCAAAATATATATGAAATTTTTCAAAGAGCAAAAATAACACAACTTTAAATTTTTTAAACTATTTGTCACTTTTTCTTCAGTGGGTCCCACCCACAGGGAAAAAAAGTTCCAATTGGGACCCAAAAGCCCTGTTGGATGAGAAAGAAGTGTTGGGCAAAGCGTTTCAATATGATGTGCTTCAACTCAAAAAGCTCACTTTTTAGAAACCGGTTGAGAGAGCTTCTGCTGCCACCCGCATGTGACCAGGCATGAAAAGAAAAAAAAAGGGTTAATATAATTTTTGATCCCTGAAGTTTGATCCAATTTTAATTTTGGTTCCTTAAGTTTGAAATTGGTAGTTTTGGTCCCTGAAGTTTCACCCGATTTTGGTTTTGGTCCCTCAAGTTTGAAATCGGTGGTTTTGGTTCCTGAGATTTCACTCGATTTTGGTTTTAGTCCCTCAAGTTTGAAAAGGATTTGACGACTCGATTTTGAAACCCGACCCGATCCGGAAAAAACCAAGTCCTTTTCAAACTTGATGGACCAAAACCAAAATCGAGTGAAATTTCAGGAACCAGAACCACCGATTTCAAACTTGAGGGACCAAAACTAAAATCGGGTGAAATTCAGAGACCAAAACCACCAATTTCAAACTTAAGGGACTAAAATCAAAATTGGATCAAACTTCAGGAACCAAAAGTTATATTAAACAAAAAAAATTAAGGCTGCAATCAGAATTATTATTAAAAAGGATTATCTAATAAATGGGGCCCACCACCTATATGGATATGGATTGAGGCTAGGGGTGAGCATGGTGTCCAGTAGCCCGGTGCGCCCACCTTAGCCCTGTAAAAAATTGCCCTGCCCAGCCCTAAAAAAGTGGCTCGAAAAAATTTTGGGCAGGCTAATAACCGGGCAGGGCCGGGTATCGGGCAAGGGGTGCTGCCCTGCCCATTTGGCCCTGCCCCTGAAAATTATTTTTATTTATTTAAAATATAAAATTTCATATCAATTAAATATTATTTCATATATATATATTTTTTTATTTGAAATATATGTTGTCTAATGTATAATACTCTTCTGATCCTTTCTTTTTTGCCCTAACCACTAAACACTATTTACAAGTAGATTTCTTCCTTTTTTTCTTTACTTTGTGCTATATTAAATTATAGTTGCTTTTTATTTTCTTTCCAAATGCTTCATCATTTGATCAACTTTTAGGACATTGAATTGATGCAAACTACTTTGACTTCACGGCTTTAATTATAATCATTTTGTTTTCTTATTTATAATGAATTATGGATGTTGTTTAATTTTTAAAGTATGGATATTTGTTAAGACATATGGTATTTTTTAAATTTCAAGACTCAAGTTGTAGACTTATTTTGAAATATCCCAAGATGTGAAATCATCGAATGTATTTGAAGTTTATATTACTTAGGGCGAAGTTAAGACATATATGATATTAATAACTACAGGAATGTTTATGAAATTCACAAGGAATTATTTTTTTCATAAGTGGACAAGATAAGGCGTTATCACTTGGGCAGGAAAGCCCACCCTGCCCAGCCCACCCTTACCCAGCCCAAAATTATTAGGGCTTTGAACGGGCAGGGCCAGACATCAAGCTGCAAAATGCAGCCCGTTCATCCTTTGGGCAGGGCATCGGGCAGAGGTCTCGCCCTACCCAGCCCTACCTATACCCACCCCTAATTGAGGCTACTAATTTGACGTTTTGAAATATTTTCGAAAAGCTTAGCGAAAAAGTCCTCCCCCGGTTTTACTAAAAGAACAAGATAGCCCAATTATATAACTTGATAGATTAATTAAAAGTAATAAAATTGTCGAAAATAATTTTTTTCAAACATACGGTTGTTTATAATAGGGTAAACAAAACATAAAGAAATAAAGAAATAGAACAATAATAAACAAAAGTATAAAATAATTGAAATTTCTTTATTTTATCAATTTTTTATATTTTTCACTATAATTATCACTATATATGTATAATATTCAATAAGATTCATACTCTTTTTCAGTCATTTTTATTTAAACGGGTTTTTCAAATACTAATTCAAACAGATTTAGAATTAGAAAAAAAATTATTTACACCATCATCAATCCAAACATAAATCATATTTACAATTTAATTTTTTTTATCTGACTTTTTTTAAAATCTATCTGCAAAAAAAAAAAAAACCCCTTTCTTCAATGCTAAATGCTAATCCAAACAGGCCCTGTTCAAGGTAGCGGGGCAAAAATAACGCAACTTTAAACTTTCTAAACGTCCGCCGCTTTCTCTTCAGTGGGTCCCACCTGCCTTCCCCCCAATCCACTTCTCTGTCTTCAACTTCACCTTCTAAGTTCTAACCCTCCTGCCTCTCTCTCCTTGGGCCATGATATGTTCTGGTACGAGTTTTCTGGAGAGATTTCTCAGCAACACCAAAAGAGAACGATGCTTCAGTGCTGCGCATTTCCTTCTCACTTGTTTCTTCGTCGCCTTCATTTTCAGCTTCTTCCTTCTCAACTCGCCTAATCCTTTATCTCTCATCCTTAATCAATTTGATTTCTTTTTCTCTGTTTTTTTTGTTGTTTTGCAGAGCAAGAGAGGTATGACTTGTTTAGGGAAAGTGGGTTAGAGCTCCAAGAGGGTCATCACATTATACCAACTGGAGTTGCAGCATAATTCCAGAATCCAAGAACTATTTCAAGAGGGGGAGAGAGGATCGTGATTTTCTGAACCGGAAATGGAAGCCCGATGAGTGTGAGTTGCGGGGTTTCAACCCAAAAACATTATTTCACATCGTTCGAGGTAAGAAGTGGGCATTCATTGGTGATTCTGTGGCAAGGAACCGAAGAGCCCTGTTCAAGAAGCATCATGTCCGAGGGAAGAGGGAATGAAGAGCAAAGAGGGGTTGAAGATGTTCGTGCTTGTTTGGGCTGGGATTTTAAATGTATTTATTTATATATATCGAGATAAAACTTCTCTCATATATTTATTTATCTTGTATTTCCTCCGATACCTTTCATAAGCACTTTTTATCTTTATTGGATAAAATGAACTGGTGGTTAAGATTAATTAAAAACAGTAAATGTGTCAAAAACGTCATGTTTCTTTGAAATATGTCATTATTTATGAAAAGAGCATGGGAATGAGAATGAGTAACAAACACCGATATGAGTATATAATATGAGAGATAATATGTAATAAATGAATAAATGAAAAAAAAAATAGTGGTAAATATAGATAATCAATATAAAGATGTGTATTTAATAAAAATAAAAAAAATAGTTTAAATTTTAAAATATAAAAAGAAAGTTGTTTATAAAAGGATCAATTCTAAAAGAGAGAATTATTTATAAAAAGAATTAGAAACAACATTTTGTAAGTCATGGTTAAAAAATTATTTTTAAGATTTTAAGATTTCAATCTCTGTTTCAAGTTTCAACCAGCCAGAAACTAAAGAGTAAAGAAAGAGAAGTTGGATTTGTGAAGGCACGAGAAGCCCACAGAAGGAAAAGTGATTTACGTTTAAGAGGGTTAACAATTGTGTTATTTTTACCTGACATTTTGTATATATTTTTACACCTAAAAGATTATTATGGTGTTAGATGACCTTTGCCAAAACTTCTATATCATATTTTACCCCTTTATCCTAATTTTTATTTTTCAATGTGTGTAGATTATTATAGATATTATTCATTCCGGTTCATAATATATGATATTTTTATAAAAAGGTATAATTCAGAATATAAGTTACATTCTATTTAATTAATGTTATTTTTTCTGTTTTACCCATATAATTAATACATATTTTTCAACTTTGCCCTATTCATTATATCTCATTCTCTCTCTAAAATAACACTCCCAATGGTCAATAAAATTAAACACATTTATTAAGAAAGTAAAAGTAGAAAAAAATTGTATTTTACGACATATTAAATTATTTAACTATCATTTCTTACTTTATGTGATATAATTAAAATCTCCTTTATTATGCATAGGATGAGATATAGTGTTGGAAAACGGGTCGGGCCGGCCCGAGTCTAAATCGGTACCCTTTTAGAGTGGCTCGGCCCGTTTAAAATAGACCCGCAGACTTTAGGCCTGTTTAATTTTTTTTTTGGCTATACCTTTTTTGTTTCTTATTCTCATAAAGACTAAAATACCTAATTTAAAATATAAATATCATTAACACTAATTTAAAACATAAATATTATCAAAGTTTAATAGAATATAGACACTAAAACTTAAAGTCTAAACCATAATTAATGTTCATAACCAATTAAATAAGTTCACAGCTACAATCAAACAAGCTTACAAACTTCAAATATCAGTAATAATATAACATCTGATTTGGATTTTGGCGTATACATGCAAAAAAAGAAAAAAGAAAATCAAAGAAGAGAAACTTCAAATGAGATGTGAGTCAGTGTGAGAGCATTTATGATATGAGAGTTAGGTTAAGTTAACTCTAACATCTGACCAATGCTTGCTGCCTAGTGCCTTATGCTCATTTTTTTTTAAAAAAAAGAGTTAAACGGGCCTAAAAGGGTTGGCCCTTTTAGACCCGCTTCATTTTCATTCTCTAAATCATAGGTCCGGTCCTTAACGAGCTCGGATCTAAACGAGTCGGCCCGAAGGATTCGACCCGAATTCCCGACTCTAATGAGATAGGTAGTAGTAGATGATAATACCAAAAATAAATGTTGCCCAATGAAATGAATTTGCCTTTTTGACCGAAAAAAGAAGAAGAAGAAGGGAGAATTACACTCAGGTCTCAAGAAAAAAGATAAATGAAAAAATGGTCTCTATAGATTACAAAATGAAAAAAATGATTCCAATGAGTTGCCAATATAGGCTCATAAAATTGTTAAGGAGTTGTCAATACAGGCTCCTGGAGTTGTTAATGGGACCATTTTTTCATTTTTTTCCCCACTTAAGACCTAAATATAATTTTCCTAAAAAAAAAAAATTGGCCTTTTTTGAACCTATTAGACCATATCAGGTTGATTAAACCAAAACTAGATGTTGACCCCACCTACCTACCTCCACCTCTATGTTGCCAGGACACCTTCATTTAATTTGCGGGGCCTGTGTTAATGACATATTCATATTCCTTGTACTACTTCCACCAAAAATTCTTCTGACCATAATGTTACCCTCTTCGTTCTTTCTCTTTTATGAGTTTGATTAATTTGACCCAAATGCAAAATCAACGATCCCATTAACATGAAATGCAACAGGGATTGGCAGGGAATCCATTAATGTTCAGTGTTTGTTCCATTAAGAAGTTTTCACATTAAAATGTCAATCTCTCATATTTTAACACTCGGGTTCCATTTTTTTAATACTCCTATAAGGAGTATAAGTTATATCCAATCACTCTGGTGAAATTTAAAAAAAAATGTTAATTCATTAAATACATCTTAAATTTACTATTTACCGGTGGTTTTTTTTTTTTTGTCAGTCTATTTACCAGTGGCATATATTGCAGTATTGTGTACCAAAAAGAAACAAACAAAAGTAAGATAGAAATAAGTCCAAAGATGAAAAAATTCAACTTAACACAAATTTAACGAGTTAAGCGTTCATTTTAGTTTAAGTAACATGATTAAAAGTGACTTATATTACGAATAAGATACAGTAGAAGAAACGTGTGATACCGATAGTTTTGATAATTGAGGTATAAGTTAGATTTGAAAATTTTTTATTTTAAAATAAATGTAAGGGAGAATTACATTAAGGACCCATGAAAGAAAAAAAATGAAGAAATGGTCCCTGTAGATTACAAAATGAAAAAATGGTCCTATTAACAACTCAATGAGCCTGTATTGATAACTCATTAACAACTCCAGGAGCCTGTATTGACAACTCCATGGGACTATTTTTTCATTTTGCAATCTATAGGGATCATTTCTTCATTTCTCCTCTTTTTTGGGACCTGAATGTAATTCTCCCTAAATGTAATAATTTAATCGCATCTCCCTAATCTTAATGAAGGTGTTGGAAGCACCTTATAATATGGATTCAAGAATAATTAACTTTCTTAAATTTTAAAATGAAAAGAGTAGTTTTAAAACACATAATCCCTCTCGGCCATATTACAAGTTAGCCCAACTAATTTATGGAGGCAAAGAAAATAAGAAATAAGAACTAACCCAATAGTTAAATTTAGAAGAAGGGGGGAGAAAAATATATACAAGTTGACAAATAAATTTTAGTTATTCTTCAAATAATTCATATTAGTGACAAAAAAATTCTTCTAAAATTGACTTAGTGCTTGTTTGGAATAGTTTTTTTTTGGGTAATAAGTACTTATAAATCGTGATTCATGGTATACGAGGTAAGTATGTGAGAGGAGTTTTATCTCAGCTTACGTAATAAGGACTTATTTACTCCCAAAACGTGTTTCCAAACACAGCCTTATAGGGTTACTGAGATAGTCTAATAAAGAATTGTTAGCACTCTCTCTTTTAGTCATTAATACATGGAATATTTAAGGAATTAATTTTAATCATAAATATAAAGTGCATATTTTTTATATTTATGTATATTTTCTTAATCCATCTCTATTGACACACCCTAAAAATAATAAAAAAGGATAGAAATGAGAGAATTATGATAAGAAAGATTATTAGAATATTTTAAAATATATATATAATATTAATTAATTTTTTTAAATTATATAAATATATCATATATTGAAAAACAGACGGAAAGTAATACCTATAAGGCTATAACCTTGGAGGGGTGAGCTTGAAAGAGAGGTTTGGCATCCGTACAGGTGTTGATGAGATAGACTGATTGAGGGGCATGCCACGTGAGCCAGCTGGACGCGTCGGTGCCTCTCCTCTCGCCGACACTCATCGCCCAACCTTTAGGGCAGAAATTTCCCCCCTTCTTTCAGGATAGCTGAAACATTTTATTTTATTTTTAAAATATATATAACAAATAATTTTTTAAAAAAAATATTATTTAAATTTTAAAATTTTAAATTAGTTTTATTGACTAAAAGAATAACGAAATTGATAAAAAAAATATAACAATTGACAACTTAATTTTTTTAAAAATTATTGATTTATAATTTTAAAATTTAAGTGATATATTTTTATTTTTTTTCTAATATTTTTTCTTGAAAAACGTTGTTGTAATTTATTCAACGAATTTTACACTACACCCACGTCAGGGTCTCTCCCTCCCTCTCTATGCTGAGAGCTAAACAAGCAACAAAAATTGATCATAGTTTGATTAAAAATTCGATAATTAGTTTCTTGGAAATTAAAATAAAAAATAATGAAGGTAAAATCGGTATGATATTTTAAAGGAGAGGTTTAATCACCCACAAATCTCACAACAAGTAAGCATTATGAAATGAAATCGTTCATTCTCATTCAAAAAAGGACGAGTCTACCAGTATACTGCAAACTTATTTTTTGTGAGGCGTCTTTACTATCATTGTTCTTATTTATAAATTTTTTTAATAAAAAAAACTTGATCCTATTCATAAATCCAAATTTAGAGTAATGAATGCATTTTGTATTTTTTTATCCTATCAATTATAATAAGTAAAAGGAATTTATTCATGTTAACTTTTGGAACCAATTATAAATAAGGGCAAAATTGAAAATTTAGCCTATAATTAATGAGTTAACCAATTTTTCTTGGTACGTGAGAACTAGTAAAAAAAATTTTTAAATAGAATCAGGATGGTATTAAATTTCTTAGTTGAGGTCTTATCATCATTGTCCCGATAATCAAAATAGTTTTATTGGATTAGATGTTGAGATTGTTTTTTAAACATGATTTAAGGTATATTAGGTAAATATATAGGTGGAGTTTTATCTCGACTTACGTAATCAAATTTCTACAATACATATTTTAACATTCACTAAGTGAATGGCCAAAAAAAAAAAAAAAGCAAGAAATAAGTAGGTAATGTTGGGAAAACAGGCCAACCTATGATAGGTTCGGGTCTAAATGAGCTGGTCCGTTTAAGTCTGAGTCCAAAACAAACTATTAAAAATGGCACCGAAGCTCATTTAGGTGAAGCCCGTAGGGCGGCTTGCTGGTTTCAGGCCCATTTAAAATTTTTTTGCTTCTTATGGCCCTGAAGACCAAAATATCTAATTTAAAACATAAACATCGTCAAAATTAAATTAAAATATTAAATATTATCCATATTTAACAAGACACAAACACTAAGGCCTAAGTCCAATCCAAGCATACTTCATGAAAAAGGAAAGTCAAGTACTGAAACACAATCTAACAAATGTTGAAAGATAAATTTAAACTTGGAGTTTGTCAACTAAAAGTATAGATAGATAAAAATAAAATCAAAGAAGAGAAGCTTGAAAAAGTATATAATTATTGGGCCCAGCCTGTTTAATTGAAGCCCACGGGTCGAGTCTGTTTAACATCTTTTATATTCTTATATGTTCGAAGACTAAAATACCTAATTTTAAACATAAATATTATCAAAATTAAGTTATAATATCAAACATTATCAATGTTTAACAAAACACAAACACTAAGACCTAAGTCTAAACAAAAAAAAAAAACACAGACATTACCGATAAGTAAGGTCTAAGTGGAGTGTGAGAGCGTCTGACTATTTGAGGGCTAAGTTATTAAGTCTGCCCACTACTCTGCCCAATTACTCTCATAGCCTTATTTTATTTTATTATTTTAAAAAATGTTAAACAGACTTAAAAGAATTAATTCTTTTAAGACTGACTCCTTCTAAAAACTTTAAATCATAAATCTAATCTTTAATTGACTCAAATCTAAATAGATTGACTCTACATAATGAGTGTTTGGAATAACTTATTCCTAGAAAATAAGTATTTATTATGTAAGTCGAGATAAAACTCTTCTCACATATCTATCTCATATACCGTGAATCACGATTTATAAGCATTTACCACTCTGGTCTCTATTATAAGTCCTTTTTTACCAAAAAATTTGGTCCTATTTATAAGTCCACTTTCGGTACATAAATGAGCTTATGACAATTTTACCCCTATTTATTGTACCCATAAAGAAATAATTTAAAGAGAGATAAAGAAGAAAAAGTTGAAAAGTACACATTCATAAATAAGGGTATAGTTGGAAATTTACTCTATAATCATTGGGTTAACTACTTTATCTTGATATGTGGGATTTAGGTAAAAAAGATTTATAATAACGATCAGAGTGATATTACCTAAAAATAAACTATTCCAAACCAACACATGCTAAACCTGATTTCCCGAGTGTATGTATGAGTAAGGAGCATGTTTGTTCAAAAGGGAGAGTCGGGATGGGAGGAACAGGCAGGTCGTGGGCTGGAATGCACACGTGTAGGAAGGAGAAAGGTGGGAAGAGAAAGTTTGATTTTTGACGCATTTTGTGGGCCCTACACGATACAAAGCAATAAAGAAAAGCCAACGGCGATTTGTCAATTTCAATGCAAACATTGATGGCTTCGCCTAGCTCTTTCTACTTTCCTTTTCTTCCTTCCCTCACCCCTCAGCTTCGCCCGCCACCAATCACGACCTCCTTCTCCCTTCCCCACTTTTCTCCGCCCAACTAATGTGTTTAAAGTCTTGTACTGTGTTCGGGTTATTTTTTAGAAAATAATTTTATAATTTATGAGATCAGTATATAAAAATTTTTTTATCTTAATTTATAAAAAAATGTATTTGAAATTATAGATACAGAGCTTGCTGAACACACACTTGATTCTATGTAAATTTAGATCCATAATTCCTCAACTTAAAGAGCAGATCCGTCCTAAGAGAATTCAAAAAATCTCGATCAATGTGAAATTTTTTGTTCAGGCTTACTCGCATGGTTTTATTTATAGGATAAAGAGAAGCATTTTCCATATCTTATTTATAAGACACTATGTTAAAATTTTAAGGTGAATATACAATTTAACTCTTTACATATTGACTTTATTTTCATTTAGCATTATGTTTATTATGTAAAGATAGAGTTAGAAAATTATTGATTTTATGACAGGGTAAAATTTAAGGTTTTTTTTAGTCTATGTAAAAGAAATACTCCCTCCAGTTCAATTATAAGACAAATTTGATTTTTTTGGAGAAATTAAGGAAGCCAATTAAATTACTTTAGAGTATTTTTATTTTTATTTTTTCCTCCAAACTAATTAATTTTACTAATAAACTAATATATAATCTAATGATACTAAAAATATAAATACTCTAAAGTAATTTAATTGGCTTCCTTAATTTCTCTAAAAAAATCAACTTTGTCTTATAATTAGGATCGGAGGTAGTAGGAAGTATCTATAAATAGAACTGGAGCAATATAACTTAATGATACCAAACACCTTCTATATTTTCCTTAAAGGTGAGATTGTCAATTCGAGCCTTTCTAATTCTCACCAATTAATATTCATGTTTGAGGATTAACCTCCACAAAATTCAAGAAAATAAATTAATGTGTGGTAATAATTCTTTTTATCATAACCCATGCAACTATTTTAGTTTTCAAACTCACAACCCCGCGTTTAAACATTTTTAAGGATGTGCTGGATGTCAATGGAGTTGCAATGCCGCCACAGACTAATTTAAAAATAAATTAACTGCATCACTTTTTTTTTAATTGTATATTGAAATACTGATTTATCTCCATAGTATCCACTCATTGCATTTAAATATTTATATTTAACACTGTATATTTTGTTTGATAAAGGGAAACAAATTCATGTGACTTAGTGTGTGTTTGGTAAATCTCCAAACCATGGTTTGCGAAACCCGAGACAAAACTCCTCTCACACACTTACCTCGTAAGTCGTAAAAACTATTAAAAAAACTAATCTAAACACACACTTAAGGGCTTAATTAATTCTATTTTCTGTTTTTTTGTTCTCAGAAATAATTTTATAAAACAGTTTTTGAAAATAAGTTTTAAAAATAATAAAAAAATCTGTTTGATTAGTTATTTTAAAAAATCTATTTTTAAAGTGATTTGACGGTGTGGTTATCGGTGAATATGTGGTAATGATCATTATTAATAATATAGTGTTAATAGTGAATAAGTTGCGATGGTCACCATTTATATTTTTGTTTTTAAAAATAATTTACTAAACAGGTTTTATTATTTTTGAAAATAAAAAAAAAACAGTTTTTAAAAACAAAATCAAACAACCTATAGATCCATGAAAACTCAGGCGTCACTTTCAAGTCTCAGGTCTTATCTTGCCAAACTCCAAGTACAAGATCCCACTGAATAATTAGAATTTTAGTTCAAAGTCCATCAAAAAATTCCGATAATCAATGCCCTGTCAGTTAAACTCGTTTGATAATCAATGCCTTTGTCTTCCATTCTGCATAGCGACTTTTGTTTGGCACGTCTCTTAAGTCCATTTGGAACTAATCCACGTCATAAATTGTTGGGTAAGAAAACTGGTGAGAAAGAGATATAATTTCAAAACTATCTATACCCTTATGTTTGACCAGGTAAAAAGAATTAATAATAAAACAAAAAATAAATATAAATCTGATTCTACACTTAAAAATAAATGTTTTAAGTTAAAAATGATTCTCGAGTTTTATTGGCCATCTTTACATGTCGAAACTGTTTCAAAGAATTTAATTAAAAAGCAAATATATAACAAAACTAAAATTTCTAATTTAAAATTTCCTATATGCTTATAAAACATCACCATAATTTTTTATTGAAAAAGAAAACTCTTTCCCTTTCGTTTCATTCCAAACAATTATTCCCCTTAAAAACGGATGTATTGGGAATTAGCTTTAAGTGTGAACACCAACAAAACAATAAGAAACGTGTCTTCTATCTTTAACATACCAAATCACATTTTCTCATTTACTACATTCATGTGCCACAAAACCCCCCCTCATCACATTTGTGTTCGTTTGGATCAGTGATTAGAATACTTAAAAACAGTTTTTCAATCGTGATTTACAGTATACGAGGTAAGTATGTGAGAGGAGTTGTACCTCGATTTACGTAAAAAACAACTTATAAGCAAACGGATCGCTAAAACAAACATGCCTTATCATCCAAGTCACTGAACATCCCCTAAGTTACTGAATCACACTCGTAACCAAACTGATTAAAAATTCCGTTTAGTTCATTTTCTCTTCTTACACCACCTATATTGTGACCTCAGACATTTTAACGTGTGCTGGCATGAATAAAATGAAATAAAAGGGGTTGATAACCTTATCGTAGGATGACACTGCACTACCACCCGTTCTAAATGTAAGATTTAGTATTTGTTTGCGATAATTTATTTTTTATTTATAAATCTTGATTTACGATATACAAGGTAAGTACGTGAAAGGAGTTTTATCTCGACTTATGTAATAAGTATTTATTGGTAAAAAATAAGTTATGCTAAACACAGGCTTACACTACAAATTAGATTTTATATTTAATACTGAAGAAGTATTTTTTTTTTTGGAAAGTTACAAATTTGATCTTGTATTTTGAACATATTTATCAATTATTACTATTTCAATTAGTTTTAGTTATATTTTTTTATTTTTGAGAATTAGCTTTTGGTTTCATAAAGGAGATTGGAAGTAGCTCATAATTATTTATTATAGTATGAGCAGGTATTATAATTATTACTCTATTTATTATAAGAAGCGGTTTTTTTAAAACAGAAAATGAAAAAAGTTATAATTGGTAAAAAAAAAAGTGAAAGAGCATAATTCCGAGATCCCGCGGCACAAGCCTGTCCGGCACGTGCCACGCAGCTAGCACCTTGTTTTCAAATACAAAAACCCCTCGAAGCCCTCTTCTTCGTCCTCAACCCAAAGCTACTCGAGCTCCAATTCTCTCGCTCTCTCTCTCATCTGATTCTGCAGTCTCCGATCTCCTTCCCTCTCACGCCACCATGTCCGGAGTGGCGGTCAATCCCACCCCTCTTCTCAAAGATGACCTCGACATCGTCATTCCGACGATCAGGAACCTCGATTTCTTGGAGATGTGGAGGCCTTTCTTTCAGCCTTACCACCTCATAATTGTGCAAGATGGTGATCCTTCTAAGATCATTAAGGTCCCTGAAGGTTTCGATTATGAACTTTACAACCGCAACGATATCAATCGGATCTTGGGTCCCAAGGCCTCTTGCATTTCCTTCAAGGACTCTGCCTGTCGCTGCTTTGGTTACATGGTGTCTAAGAAGAAGTATGTCTATACTATTGACGACGATTGCTTTGTAAGTCAATTCTCTTCCTTCGTTCTTATATTACAATTACGGCTTCGCTCTTTTTCTTCTGCTGGTCGTTCGGAAATGGGTTGTCTGTTTTGTCTAGCTAGATTTTCGGATCTACGTGGGTCCTCCCCTTCCCTTTCCCATATCTTTTCTGGACTATCGAATTTCGCATTTTAATTGCCGATGCTGTTATTTCTTGTGTAGATGGGGTTCTGTGTCACAATTTCACTTGTTCTGTTTTCCCTGATAGTACCGTACGATCTAAATATGTTCCTATTGCTATTGTCAGTCATTCCAATAGCTGTTTGTTTTCTTTATTAAGAGTACAAATTCGTGTGTTTGGCTGAACCTCACATGGCACTTGATCTATTTAGTTAGGCAGACCTTCAGAATTTGAATAACTCATCCGGTTTTCTTAACCTTTGACTTGTTTTTTCCTCGCGTCATCGTAGATCTTATTATCTTTACTGAGATTCTCAGATCTATATCTTACATTTTTTTTCCGTCAATGCATTGGCGCTTTCCAATCAGACCCATTCAGTTATCTCGTCTGTGTTTGACTTGTGCGGAGCTAAAATCTCCCTTTAGGCTCATGATCTGCTAGCACATACCGCATGTTTTGTTATGATAATTGTAATGTAATTATTTAGATTTGTTATCCAAGACATCAAGAGAGTTAGATCTGATACATATCCCAATAATTTTCAGGTTGCTAAAGATCCATCGGGGAAGGACATTAATGCCCTTGAGCAGCATATCAAGAACCTTCTGTCTCCGTCAACCCCGTTTTTCTTCAATACTCTTTATGATCCATACAGAGAAGGTGCAGATTTCGTCCGTGGCTATCCATTTAGCTTACGTGAAGGTGTCCCAACAGCTGTTTCTCATGGTCTTTGGCTCAACATTCCTGACTATGATGCCCCAACTCAGCTGGTGAAGCCATTGGAAAGAAACACTAGGTATGGTATCCTTTGTAGCACATAATGATCCATCATTTTTGCTTGCTTTTGTTATATTCTCTTTTCTGAAGCGATTTTTGCTCATCGTTTCTTTTGCTTTCTCCTAGGTATGTAGATGCCGTCATGACCATACCAAAGGGAACCCTGTTTCCCATGTGTGGAATGAACTTGGCGTTCAACCGTGAATTGATTGGCCCTGCAATGTACTTCGGACTCATGGGCGATGGTCAACCCATTGGACGGTACGATGATATGTGGGCTGGCTGGTGCACCAAGGTACTCCATTCTAAATTTTCAACTTAGCTTCCTAAATCCTAGTCTTTCAGCTTACATGGCACATCCCTTAATGAATTTAATTATGCTAAGCTTTGAGCTCACTATACTTTCTATCATTATAATGAAGGTCATATGCGATCATCTGGGATTGGGCGTGAAGACAGGTTTGCCCTACATCTTTCACAGCAAAGCTAGCAACCCCTTCGTGAACCTGAAGAAGGAGTACAAAGGAATTTACTGGCAGGAAGAGTTGATTCCATTTTTCCAGTCTGCTTCTCTTCCAAAGGAATGCACTACTGTTCAGAAGTGTTATGTCGAACTCGCCAAGCAAGTGAAGGCTAAGCTTGGAAAGGTTGATGAGTACTTCGTCAAGCTTGCAGATGCCATGGAGACATGGATCGAAGCTTGGGACGAGCTAAACGGAACCGGTGAAAAATCTGATGCACTGCCCAATGGTCCGGCGAAGTAAATTACTGGAAACTGTTGTTCTTGGTGGTTTCAGAGTTGTCCTTTTTGTCCAAGGATCAGTGCGGCTATAGGATAAACTATTGGACATTGCAGAGGCTGAGGCTATGCTTGTTATTTTACCATGTCCGTAGAACAATAAAATTGGAAGCACCCTACTATTAGTATTCTTATTTTTTCTCAATAGGCTGGGATGTGTAACTTATTTATTTTTATTGACCATGTTAGTCTTTTAAAGTTATATTGAGATTATTGCTTTTGGAATATCATATCAGGACTGAATTTGCTATGATTGTGTTGTGTCATTTGTGTTCTCCATCTCCCTCCATTTTCCCCTCCGTTTTGTCTTGTTTATTCTTTTCTACCTTGTTAAAGCCTTCCTCGGTAATCATTAAGTGGTTTGAATTTTAAATTCTAAAGGCGAATTTTGTTTGAGGGGCCATCAAAAGGTTGAACGACTAAACTCGATGATTTGTATGTTTGTTGGATGTTGGATGGTTAGCTCACTTTGAAAAAGAAGTGCATGGTGGGCTTGGTAAACGTTTTTTACGAAAGACAACGGTCAAATGGTTTGTCAAGCCCAGGGGAAAAAAATATGTGGTTCACCAATGGTTTGGGTTTAGCAGAAAAAGCTAGTCTTTCCTATAAGGTGTGGCAAAATAAAACTTAAATCCCTATTAGAAGAGGTTTCTATATTTATTATTAATACTAGAACAGTGTTAGGAGGTGTACCTAGAAAAAAAAATCTATATCAAAATTACTTTTTTGAAAGTAAATATAAATCTTAATAAAAAAACGTAGTGCGGGTGAAAATAATCATGACAGCTCCATATATTAAAAATAGGGAAAATAATATTAAAGAACCATCAATATTTATGAAGAATGGCCATAGAAATTTTGATTAGGTTAAAGCATCATAGAAAGGCCAACAAAAAATTACCGTAATCATTTTTCCCCCCTCAAGCAACTCAAATTTCTCCTTTCCTGATTTTAATTTACAAATAGAGGCTCGTGGTGGGTACACGACTGACCAACCAAACTATGCTGATAGTCGGCATTAGAATGAGAACAAATAAGACGACCCACCACAAGGTGATGTTTTGTAAAAGTAGTACTCCACACCTTCTGTCTCATTTTGGTTTGGGCAGAGGATAGATACATGCGACGTATGGTTTTATTCCACTAGAAATGGGTCAAATTTCAAGTTTGGGCCATGGATAGTCTTGTTAAGGAAGATGAAGGACATGTCACATGTAGAATGGGGAAGGCGGGAAGCAAAAGGACACACACACTGACAACACACACAAACAGCAGATAATTTAAACGCCAAGTTAGATGACAACTTTTTTTAAAAGTCTAATGGTCATTGTGTTGTATTTTGGTCCTTAATCAACACACAGTGCTAGGGATATAGTAGAAGGTTAGACACATGAATCCAGATCTGGACTGGTGTTAGGCGTGGTGGACGGTGGAAGTCATAACGCAGTCGCCGTAG
Source organism: Inga leiocalycina (assembly GCA_963242795.1). Lineage (NCBI taxonomy): Eukaryota > Viridiplantae > Streptophyta > Magnoliopsida > Fabales > Fabaceae > Inga > Inga leiocalycina. The sequence continues at coordinate 7,050,626 of OY725331.1, forward strand.
GATACTGCATTCGATTATGAGCAGAGGCGACTCTTCTTTGAGATGAACAAAAAAAAAAAACACTCTACATGAAGCATTAGGTTAAAATAAGACCACGCCAATTTCAAAGTTACCTCTTTTCATTACTGTTTCCTAGTTTTTTCTTGCTTATTGTGACGGGTAGATCAAGGAGACCGAATAAGTTGCACATGTAAGGGCAAGAAAGAGAAAACGGGCAGCTCCGCTCAACATGGCATATGGTTTAGTCATATTTGGCTTAGTCTCTGTCTGAAACGTAAATTTCACAGAAACGCCAAATGGAAAAGTTTCTGTCTCTCGTTAATGTAGTTGATATTTTTGTTCTTTCTTGGCTGTTTCCAAGTGTCCCACTACAAGGAAATCCCTTGTGCCGTCCACTACCCCAAGAACGGTGCCGTATTTCACGATGATAAATGTAAGCATCTTTGCCGACAGGAACCTATCACGTTAAACGCAAAAGGTCTTGAATCAAATAGTGTCAGATTCCCGGAGCTAGAAGATATTTTCCTGTTACTTACAGCTTGAAAATTTCGTCTTAATTCTTTGATGTGCCATCATGATAGTTTATGATTAGAAAAAGGTTATGGGTCTTTCTAGAAAATTCAAATCAGTTTAACATTTGGCTCTCAATGAAGCAGCTTGCATCTGTTTAGATTGAGGGACCATTATGTCCCCGTCAGAAAGAACCATTGTTACTGATAAAAACTAGATTAGTTGGCCAGTTCATGATAATAAAAATTTGAAATGTGTGTCAGATCAAGCAAGCTAATCAACCTAAGATGCCATCTTAAGGTTGTCCTTTCCTATATCTTCGATGCTTCCATTTGCAATAAGATCATTAGCAAAGTTGTCTTCCACACTGTTTTGATTCCTGCATCAATAAAGAGTGAAGTCTATCATATAGTAATTTGAAAAGAAACTAACTTTCTTCTAACACAGAACAAACATGACTTCGAGCTAGAACATAATGTGTTGTCAAGTATCTACACAAAATTGTGGTAAAAGGGTAATATAATGCATATGAATTGTGAAGTGGAATCACTAACCTCATCCAGAGTAGAATCATTATCTTGCCTCACCTGCGACGAAGATTGCCTCTGACGCTCAACTCGCTGAAGCTGTGATGAAAGTTGAAGCAAGTCAATAGTCGGGCCATCTTCACAGGAAAGACCATCTTTCATGTTCACAAAACCAGGCCCTTGGAACATCCCATCTGCCATTTCAAAATGGAGAATATTACTATTGTCTGATATCAGCACGGGACTAAGATGACTTCCATCAGTGGCGGCAGGATTCATCTCGGATCGAAACCTATCGGAAACTCCTGCGCTTGTAGTTGAAGCCTGGGAGCTAATTCCTATGATCTTGTTGGTGAGCTGACTCTGGCTGTAATTACTATGGCTACCACCTGGAACGACCAAGGGGCGAGCCATGGGGATTCCTGATGAGTGGCTTGAAGAGTTCTGGGATTGAGATGACAGAAGAGAGAGAGCACAGCCAGAGTCTGAAACTCCCGATAGTCCCTGAATCGTCGACGTAGTATCATAAACATTGAAGTCCTCACTTCTTAAGGAAGTGTCTTGGAACAAAGATTGTGCCCCAGAATTTGGACCCATGGCAGGAGGAGGTGGAGGATATTGACTGTTGTTCTCACAAAAGATGCTTCCTGTACTGGACGTGGCAACATTTTCATGAAGAAAAGGAAACTGTCTTTCGGTATATGGAGGGAATAGAGATCTTGACTGAGGGTGTCCATTTGTAATAGGAACAGCAGGAAGATGCCTAAAATTAGTCCCATCTTCGTTCTTTATCGGCCTCCACCAGTCATTTGTTCCATATTTATCAGAACGCAAAGTCCCCGTCGGAAGTATCTCTTGGCAGATAAAAGATGCAGTTGTTAGCATGGTGCTCTGGAATCTGCTATCTGCAAAGCAAAACCACATGATCTTCATTAAATTTCAGAGGACACAACTCAGCTAAACATAAGATGACTGCAGAATATTGCATCCTTCTATTAGGTACAAGTTAGCAGCAGCTATTTTATGCATTCTTAAACTTTAAGGGTAACGCTACTTTTAATTAACCATTGGAAATCAGAGTCCCAGTGTATAAAGTTCCCACCAAGTGGGGTCTGGAGAAGGATAGATATACGCAGTCTTACCCCCCACAATCACTGGAAATCAGAGTGTTTAAATATGAAACTGCACTTTGTTTAGTACTGTGATATCCTTGGATCATAAGAAGATAAATTAATTCCCGTGAGGAGAATGGCACTAAACTTAAAATATCCTCCAGAGGATGGATTGAGTGATTGTTCTGGTTGAATAAGTAATTTATGGTTCACATCCATCACGTGAACAAAGAATCCAGACTATATAAGTAAGATTGCAAATTTATCTGCTGATACAGACAATGGACCAAAAATAGCATCCAAAGCATTACGCTAGGGACTAATGTCTGAATATTGATGAAAAAATAAAAACTTTGAAACAATAGGGACAAAAAGATAGAAGCAGAAGTAGTAAAGAAGAGTAACCATCAGATTAATCAGCATATCCTTGAATATACCCCCAATGGAAAGGAAATAGAACATAATTTTAAAAAACTGCATCATTTATCATACACAGAATATAATTAGAAAGAGCAATGAAGTAATATACGAAGTGAGAATTTTAAGGAAGAACAAGCATGGAGGAATGGCTTCAAGGGCGAAAAAAGGGAAGAGTTCAAAACGTGTAATTATTACCACTATATGAATGAAGCAATCTTCCAGCCTTTCCAGAGTGAATACCAACTTGTGGCTTTCGCCGGCGCTCGTTATGGCCTGCTAGGCGTTTGCGACAGCTGCGCTTACCATCATCAAATTCAGACAGCAAGTGAAACCTAGAATAACCAAACATTATACCTCTGCTATAAATCATTACAACATGGCATCTTTTCACAAGCCTATTCATCATTCATCTTGTAACATACGAAGTGGTAAAGCTGACAGGATAAAAAAATCACAAAGTTACTAAACATAATCATAAGACATAGTTTCCTCCGATTGATGAAAAGTAACACACCCCCAACAATGATTAGGCCTGGCTTCTTCATGTAACACGTGGGGCAGCCAATATTTTTCATTAGGAACATAAGAATTGGGCATATACACCCACAATTTCCCAATACTGAAAATACCAAGTACTTGGGAAAAAACAGTAAGGAGGAGAATTTGAACAAGAAAAATGGCAGACAGAACGAAAAACAGGAGGAAACAAAGCATTCAATAACATAAGCTCAAATCGAAAGTTGAAAGCTCGAAAAATCGACCAACCTACTACATTGCTGACAAAATCTCTGTTCGATGCTGTTGACTATAACTTTGGCAGTTTTGGAATGAACCTCACAAACTTTGTGCCTCTTGTGGTAGTCTTTAGAACCGCTCAAATCTTTATTACATCCAAAAACTTGACAGTACGCTGTTTGTGAATGAACACCCGAACCTCGTACTCTCTTGGTCGGAGCCGATGATTCTGAAGAAGACAAAATAGGGGTTCCTTTGGAGAATGGTGAATCCATGGCTTCCCTGGGATCGCCAAATCGTCCCAGCTTCAAGTCAATGAGCGAATCTCGACCGTTAGATTCAACCACGGAGTTAGAAAGCTTCGAATTTGAGTCCTCAACTCCAGCAATCGCAATTGGGGCGGCAGCAGCCATAAAAGGACCACCTTCCAGCTTTCTGTTGGACACACTGCTAATTGGATCATCGGACAATTGTTTCCCCACCATTTCTGGAAAACCCATTTCCTCAAAACCTTGATTTCCTAGGTTTGGTTGAACCGAGGATAACATATCGCTGGAAATACCAGATGGGCCCTTCAATTCCCATCCCAAGATGGAACCTTTACTTCTGGAAAGTGTATTAGGAGGTGAGAGTGTATCGTTAGACACAAACCCTTTCTCTTCAGAATCATACCTCCAAGACTCCATTTCATGAAAACAAGAAATAAGCCCACTTTGCTAGCCAAAAATTCAGCTTGAACTTGGATTCGCTTAGCTCCAACAGAGCAAAAGCCAACAATACTTATGGAGCCATGAATGCTAAACCAGACATAAACATAGAAAAGAGACAAATTTAAGACACCCTGAAGCCACGACTTTTTGAAGTTATTTGATTGATTTCTGGAAGATAAGATAGATTGAATAAAGAACTCAAAACCCAGATAACCAGAGAAACATCAAAGAAGCCTACCCAATAAAGGACAGAAGACTCAGAAGTCAGACGGCCACGTGATATGAAAGGAGAAGTTAAGAAACAGGTTTATTTGCTCAATGTAAGGAAGACAGACTCAGCTTAAGCAAATGACTGAATGGAGGAGGAAAAAAACACAATTCAGAGAGTGAATGAGAAAGAAAGAGAGAAAGATGAAAGTGAGAGAGAGAAAGGCAGACGAGTGGATGGCTAAAGCAAGAATGAATAGTAGTAGAAGTGTACTTGAATTGCGAAATGGGGATGAGGCAGGGGCAGGCTTAAACTGAAATGGGTTTCAGAGTATTCCCCAAACTCCATGGAAATATGGAAGAGCTCGCTGTTTCTATTTTCAGAGAGAGAGAGAGAGAGAGCGAACCAGAGTGCATTTTCAAGAGCTTTTTTTTACTGCCTTTTCGCTTCGTTGTAACAATGAGTATTAATAAGGGGTTAGGTAAAACTAACCTTAAATTTTTTTAAAAAATGCATTCATCACTATAATTTTTTTTATGTAAAAATAATTATAAATTTTTAAAAATTATGTAAAAGTAACTATAAAATTAAAAAAAAAGGGGTAAAAATCACACTACCGTTAGCAACTGTTTACTCAAAAATTTTTAAGGGACAAAAATACTCATAAACTTTTATAAAAAATGCACTCACCACTATAAATTTTTTTTTGTGCAAAAATAACCATGAACTTTCAAAAATGAGGCAAAAGTGACGGTTCTCTTATTGTGTTCAAGTGTCATCTTTTGATTGTTTTAAGTATAGGAAAACAACATCTCGACTTATCCACCATGATTTTTACAAATCAAAAATTGAAAAACTGATCTTCAATAAAGATGACGTCGACATCCTACTCTCACTGACATACCGTAAATGGAATTGTTGATATCAATGTTGTCGTAAACGCAATTGCCAAAATTATTGATGGGGAAGGATCTCAACAATGCCATTTACTGCACGTCGGTGAGAGCAGGATAGCGATATAATCTTCATTGAAGATGGGTTTTTCAATTTTTGGCTTGGAAGAATCATAGTGGACAAGTCGATATGTTTTTTTCCTAGACTTAGAACAATCAAAAGATTATATTTGAATCCAGTAAGATAACCGTCACTTTTGCCCCGTTTTTAAAAGTTTATGGTTATTTTTGTACCCAAAAAATGTTTATGGTGGTGAGTGCACTTTTAAGAAAAGTTTATGGATATTTTTACCCTTTGAAAACTTTTGAATAAACGACCGTTAACGGTAGTGTCACTTTTAACCATTTTTTAAAAGTTTATAGTTACTTTTACATCTTTTTTAAAAGTTCATAGTTACTTTTGCATAAAAAAAAAAATTTATAGTGGTAGGTGTACTTTTAAAAAAAGTTTAAGGATAGTTTTGTCCATTAACCCTATTAATAAATCCCCCCGCGGCAGCAAAACTTCAAGTTAAAAAACTCCTTTATTTTGGGGGGGAAATATCCATTGAGAAGAAAACTAAAATTATAATGTATTTATTTAAAAAAAATTGAATTTCTTGATATCTCTATATTTAATTTTCTTACTTGAAATATATGAGTGTTTTTTCTATTCTTATCATTGAAAAATTGCTTTAGGAACTGATGAGCTACAGTCTCTATAGATGGAAAAGGTAATTCTATTTTTCGTAAGAGATAAATGTAAGAACTAACATGGACTCCACGTGTGCATGCTGGAGTATATTTTTCGGAGACTTTTCATTGTCCTTGACAGATTTTTAATACATATTAAGCCATGATTTTCATTTTTAATACATAAAAAATTTATTTGAGAAAGTAATAAATATTAAAAAACTGCTGGTTGATATTAAAAGTCTTCTTTGAGAAAAGAAAATGAGGTTTTACACTATCGTGAAGTCACATCACGCAAGCTCTTTTTGAGTTTTTTCTGTTCAATCCATGGTTTGTAAATGTACTTATAATAGTTAGTTAATCTTAGTTGGTCCCCCTCCAAGTTTGAAAGAGAAGGATAGGGAATATTCTTGTGGAAAACATGGAGTGCAAGACGGAGAAGGAGAAAATTGAGTTTCTTGGCTGTTGCTTTTTGATATGATTACATGAGTGAGTTATATTCGAGTTCAATCAAATTCAATAAAGAGTTAATTTCCGCCCTTCAGCTTCCTAATCGGGTTAATTGTCTAAAAAAAAATAAAGATTTAATTTTTTAAAAACGAATTTTTTATCTATGCAATTCAAATTTGAGACATATTAGTACTTAGGCGACGAAAAATTCTTTAAAAAAAATATAGAAAAATATCACTTGAACTTTAAAATTCTAAATTAGTCCTTTGACAATGATTTGTGTTGTCAATCTCATTACCATTCTTGTCAATCCCATTATCATTATTATCAGCGGAATTTTAAAGTTCAAATGGTATTTTTCTGTCCTTTTTCCAAATTCCTTTCACTAGAATTAATGTCCATTGATAGTTTCTATTTTTTTTTTGGCCAATGTCCATTGATAGTTTCTTAGTTATTAAGTACCTCCATGACTTTTTTTTCCTTTTCTAACAAAAAAAAAAAAAGTAAAGCGTGACCAGCGGGGCATAATCAAATTTTATGTGAGTAAAAAAATTAAAAATTAATTAAATAGAGAAGTTGTGTGTTTGAAATAGTGATTGGTAATTGGGCTTATTGTAATATTATTTTTGGTAAAAATCGAATTGTGTAATGTGATTTATGTTTAGATTGAAGATTGTTAATTGAGTTTTTGCAAAAATAAAGCTTATTTGGATTGGTTTAAGCATAAAAATTTTTGTGATAATAATAATAAGAAAAAATGGGTGGAAAATTTTTTTTAAAATAAAATAAATATTTCATAATCACTTTAAAATATTAGGTGCCACTGAAAAAATATTTTAGAGTGGGTGAAAATCAATAAATCAGTATTTTAAGTTTTGGGTGCTCTTTACTACAAAAAAAATACATTAAAGGTAAAATTGTAGTTAATATTCTAAAACTAAGTACAACTGAAAAATTATTTTAAAGAGTTAAAAGCACCAAAAAATATTTTAAAGTAATTTTTGGAGTTAAAAAGGTACATTAAAAGTAAAATTGCAATCAATATAATAACACACTAGATATAGCCAAAAAAATATTTTAAGGGGTTAAAAACATTCAAAAAAATTTTTTTATTGGATACAACTAGAAAGTGGGTAAAATTGCAATCAGTCTGATAGCACATTAGGTAGTAGGTACAACTAGAAAAATATTTTAAGGGGTTAAAAACACTTAAAAAATATTTTTTTATACTACGTACTATTTAAAAAACATTTTATGGGAAAATTTAATATCATATAACTAATTTTCAGACAACCCAATTTAACATAAAATGCCATTAACTTTTAACAAAAACTTCATTCTTTAGCTTCTTCCAATTAAACTTTCACCAATTAGGCAAAAACTCAATTATTAATTGATTTCTCTAAACATTCAAAATTTAAGTTCTCAATTGATAATTAAACTTATGACATTCAATTAGGTTTATTTAAAGGGTTTCAAACACACACATAATCAAACCCACCAGGCCACCACGTCGATAAGACGGAGGAAGTATAAAGTGTATGTGAGGTCTAAGGAATATCCATGCACCGTCAAACCAATTATGCTGGGATTTTACAGACAGGCCCCACGACACAACAAGCTCCTAGCCGACACTCATTTTGGTGGCACGTGGTAGCATTTGCATTTAATACTCATGTGCGCGTCAATTCACGCTCCTTGGAGAGAGGGTGACATAGCAACAATCGATATTAATACGGGCAAGTGGGGCAGGGCCCGCAACCCGCTTTGGGGGCATTCTCATTTAATCGAAGTTGAATAGTGAGATGAACACTCTCCTTTAGCGTGCCCTCCTTTCTTATAAGAAATCGACAAAAAATCTCAATCAAATCTCATTATTAATTATATAGATTGACACGTCATCTGTACAAATGCCACATTTTCACATTTTTTCCTTATAAAATATATCAAAATTATGTGCTTCTTATCTGTTGATGGCTTCTTTTCTGTGATATGTCAACATATAAGGTCTAAAAATATCCCACTATTTTTTATTATCAATAGAGTTCAATGAATATTTTATGATGTTCCTTTTTTTTGTTTTTGAAAAATTACCCTTAGAAATACTCAAAACCACTATTAAACCAATTACGAGTCACCATTTTTCCATTCAAGTGAAGCATCTGTGGTTAAAATGGAAAAGAAAAGGTATTTATCAGGCACGATCTACTTTTTTATTAGTGTTTTTATCTATATGCATCAATATTGATAAAAGCTTGTGTCATATACTCCCTCCAAAGCTTAATATCTATCAGACTTACTTTTTGTACTACAGAGTGAGTTTCATATTAAAGGCTGGTGGTGGCCGCAGTTGATAACAAAGAGGGCAGGAGACTAGTAATGATATAACAACTAGACTTTTTGATGAAACATGTATATCAAGAACATCTTTTCATATATACAAGAGACAGAAAACGACAAATCTTTCTCAACTAAATTTGTTCAACGCATGAAGATTAGTTCGCAGTAGGTTAATTTCCTGGCCAGTGGTAGCGTCACTTATCACGATTGAATGAAGTCCTGACCTTTAGGTACTTACAACTTATAATTGAAGCTTTGTGGCATATAAAAAGTACCATGAAAATGGTGGTGAGAAGGGTAGTGATTACAACAAGTAAGAGGATTAACTTTATGTTTGGATGGAGAGAAAAATGAAGAGAAAATTTGGAGAGGGAATATATGAGGAAGAAAAAAAAATTATTATTTTTGAGAATTTTCCTTCCTAATATATTCTCTCTCTCTCATTTACTTTCCATCCAAACATAGGATAAATGTATGACAATGATGAGACTATGAAAGGTGTAATAGTAACCAGACACTTCCCCATGAACAAAGCTGTCCTCATATCCAACCACTCATCTTTGCATGGTCCCCCCTACCTTTCATTTTTAGGGTATCATCCAAATTATCTGCCTCTTTTCCCCATTATATGCCCCCACACAGACCAGTTTCAGATTTCTCTACCCCTTTTCTTGATTTCGTTCACTTTCATGTCCCTTCCTCCTTCAACCTTAACCGCATTCTCTCTCTTCTCTGTTTCACACACACTTTTTTTTTTTTTACAGTGTGTATACACACACGCATATCATCAGTGGTAGATTATACATGATGACTTGCTTGCTTAATCTATCAGTCAGGAGATACATCCGAGACTGATGTGTAATAGTTATATAGCATGTCACACACATATACCATTTATTAGGTAAGATTTCTTTTCCATCCAGGATGAATTAAAACCTATATATAATCCCTTCTCTCTTATTCTTCTTCTTTAACTCCACCACCGTTAATTATTTGGTTAATTGTTTCTTAATTAAATCTGGCCTGTGTGATGTTGTGGGAGGGAATTCCATCCATGGACCCACCTGCTTCATTATTTGACCAAAAGTGAGAGCACAAACGGAAACAGTGCATGTACTTTCTCCCTTTTCCCCTTCTGTTTTTTCTCTTCATTTCACCTGTTGCTTTCTGTTTGTCATCTAATAATTAACCTACTGGTCTCTCTTCTCTTCTCAACCTTACGAATTTATTGGAGAGATATGGGTTTAATCAACTTTTAAAACACACAATTAATTAAGCTTGATTGTGATTTATTACACTGTGTCTTTAATTTGCTCCCCCCAACTCAAACCCCTTTCCTTCTCTCTGCAATAATATATGTTTCAAAACGAGCGATTTAATTGAATTGGTTGAGACTTCCCAACCAGCTTAAGAAAAATTTACTCTTGGAATTAATTATCAGAAACCCCACTGAGATTGATTAGGAGGAAACAAATTCAATGTTTGGCAAGACATCACTACAATATTGCCATTTTTGAAGGGGTGGCAGTGGAGGGCCCATCTTCACCTGCACACAACAAGACAATGACACAAATATTAATAGTTAGCCTATTGAGTTTGGTGTTTTGGTTGGACCATTAATTACATATATAATTCAACAGATTATTATATATATTCATCAGTGTTTGATAATTGAGTATGTGTAGTCAATTGGCAATCCAAAACACTCCAAAAACGTTGGACTTATTCATTCATTGAACTTAATGAGATCGATGTCGCAATAGAGTCTGTCTGCTCGATCCATCACTGTACATGACGGACAGTGGTCCTCCTCCAAATTAAAGGTCAATAATATAATCATGTGTATGTGTTATATATAAATAGATAATATATTTAATTAACTTGTGGTTTGAGAAAAATCATGGGTCAGAGTTTGTCGTGTAGGATACTTACGATAAAATATATGGGATACGCGTGAGGATAACAAAAGTTGAGTTTGGATTGAACAAAGTGAACGGAGGGGGACAAAGACTTTTACTTTCTCACTTTTGATGAGGAAATTAAGAAAGAAAAGTTATATATTGTGGCTGTGTTTGTTGAAAAAGTGTACAATGATTAATCTCGTCGTGGTGTTTGATGTGGCCTTTTCTTTGTTAAGGTTTTGGAACTTGCTTATTACGTGTTGTGTGATGTCTGGGGAGATATGGGAATAATAGAGTGGATTGGTATTGAGTTTTTTTGGTTGCCTGTTTTGATTTGAATAATAATAATAATGCCCCCTCATATACGTTTGTGCTGTTTCAATCAAGTTTTCGACTATCCAAACAAATCATTACGCCCTCTGCACTTGCCATTAATTACACCTCAACACGTGACTCGATCACAATGGTTTGCTAGCACAGTAGGCCCCCCCCCCACCACACACCCCCCCACACACACACCGTGATTTGGATAAAACAATTTGGATAATCGAAGTCAATTGGGCTCTTTCGGGGTCATGAAACCAAAGAAGAGCCCAATAATAGTGGAACTGATCCAACAAGAGAATGACGCGACTGATGCCACTTAAGTGATCAAATTTTCTGTTTTCGAATAAAAATCATGTCTATCCTATGTAGCAAGATAAATAAGGAGACTCGAACATGTCTTAAATAGAATTATTTCTAATAAGAAGATACTTATATCTAACGAAAAAAAAAGACAGGATATAGTGCTCATTTGGAAGAGCTTATTTTTGGGCAATAAGTGCTTATAATTCGTGATTCATGGTATACGAGGTAAGTATGTGAGAAGATTTTTTTCTCGGCTTGCGTAATAAGGGCTTATTTCTCAAATTAAGCTCTTCCAAACACACCTATATTCTAGTCAATTCTAACTTTAAGTTGATAGTTGAATATGAGGGTGGCTGATGTCAACGAAAATTGTTTGAATTCATTTAGATAAAATGTTTATGAAAATAGGGGAGAAATAGGGTAGGCTAGGGGGCATGCAAATGGTTTTGTGGAAAGACCTGCGGGTCTGAATAGAAAGGCAGGCAATATTCCACAGACACAATTGTTGCTCCAAGTTCCTAATAAGTAATGTGGGTGTGAATGCACTTTGTTTTTTCAACGTTTTGTGTCTATTCTCATTCATCACCCACCCATAATGGATCCATTCGCTTTCAATGTGATACATGCATTGTCCACACCCCAATTCCCATTACTTAAAGTGTGTGTATACATAGACATTACTCACTTATATCCTAAATATAGGACCTACATAGGGTTTTCTAATTTTGAGATTTAATGTGCAGAGAATTTTCTCCTTTCTCAAGAAGTGAGATTTTCTATATTTGAACTTATATTGTCTTCCTTATAGGGGTAAGTCCCTTTAAATGCAAAAAACACCTTTAGAAAAATTACTCCCAATTTGAACCAATGCTCAAATCTAACAAAATTAGATAGCCATAAAAAAAATAGCGAAGCAAATATGTATATAATTATAAGTGTATTTGTGGCTGTCCAGCACAGGGGGGTTCTCCTTTTAGAACAAATGATGACAAAATTAGTGGGCATGGGTGGGTGATTAGTGTGAATAAATGAAGAATGGGGGGTCTCATTTAATTTGGTCCAAAAGGGGGGCGCCGTTTGTTCATGTGGGTGAGTTTTGAGGACCTAACAATCCTCGTCTTGTCTTCCCAAGTTGTTGTTCATAGATGGCGTTAGCGTACGCACGTTGTCTTTGTTTCCATTACGTAATATCATTGAAGGCAGCCAAACCCAACAAGTTCAGACTCGTCCTCTATTAGTTCTCTTCCCATTCTATACTATTCATTCATTCATTCCCAAAATAATACACTTTATAGTATATACTAAGGGCCATTTTGAATTAGCATTGGAAAAGTATATCCAAGTTAGTCGATAAAAAACTCATCTCATATACTTATTTTATAAATTATAAATTATGTTAAAAAAATAACTTCTACTGTTAATCAAAACGGGAGATATTATTGGAAACTGATCCGTTAGCTGAAGCTAGCCCTGGTCATTATTTAATGATCATATTATTATTATTCAGACGGCAAAATAAGCAAGTGCATTATTTATGGAATTTGTTTATTAAATGCAGTGCGTGTTTGGAATGGCTTATTTTTGTTCAAAACGTGCTTATAATTCGTGATTCACGGTATACGAGGTAAGTATGTGAGAGGAGTTTTTTCTCGGCTTGCGTAATAAGTACGTTTTTCCTGTACAAAACGCTGAAACAAACACAGCTGTAGACGTGAAATATATATACGTTGGAATTAAATTAATTAATCAAATAGTGGGTAGGAAAGGGAGGAACAGTGGATTGGGCAGAAATAAAGTGATGTGATGAAGAGGGAAGAGATAGGAATCACGTGGATTCCTGAGAATATCGACAATAACGACATGAACCCTTTGTATATGACTGTCAGGCGAAGGAGAAGAAGCCAAGAAGCATATGCTCTATCTCTCTCACTCTCTCAAAAGTAATAATTTATGACAGGAGTCAACCTTCGCGCCATTTTTCAATATCAGTTTAGATCAGTGATAGAAACTAATTTTTTAACATGATTTATAATATACGACAAAAATATATGAAAGAAGTTTTATCTTAAATGACGTGAATTAATTTTTTCACCACTTTCTCAAATAAGCTCTTATACGGAAGGATCTATCCATTATTATATTCATATAATAGCTAGATGGAACTAATTAAAAATTATATTTGCTAGTATAATGGAGATTAAAACAAGAGTTTGCATGTTGTAAATTATAATAAGAGGAGATAGATAGATAGATATGAAGCAGAAGGAGGCATGTCCACTCATGCTGTGGAAAATTCAAAGGGGAGGATTGCATCGATGACTGCAGAGAGAAGGGACCCCACAACTGTGGCTGCTTTGATGAAGCGTCTATTCCGTGCTGCCCCATCCAAGTGGGCCCACCCCAACTAGGCTTGATCTCAATCTTTTTGGCGTCCATGGTCCTCGCTAGGCTATTATTTTATTCATATGCAATTTTATTCTCTTTGCCTAAGGCAATTTTTTGTTAGAGGGTAATGGAAAGTTTTGTTTTGGAAATTTTTTGTGGGTAATTTTATCTTAAAAGTGTTAAAAAGAAAGTTATTTTGTCTTTATCGTTATCTAAATTAATTTTAATTATCAGTTAATTGAATATACTGAACTGATAGTATACATGTTATCCGCATCATTTTTTTAAGGTGTAAATTTGTCTCGAATGTTTTAAATCTAATTTTTCTTAAAAAAAATAAAATAGATGACACATGGACTTCTGGAGTAAATTTGCACCTTAACAAAAATAACGCGAATGATATGTGGACATTCAATTTGACATTTTTTGTCAATTAACAATCAAAATTAACTGGGATAACATATAGGGTAAAACTGCTCCCCAAAAAAATTTTAGGACAAAATTACCTTTTAACCCTTCATTCAAACATGTACACAAATAAATTACAAGGTTTAACCCACTCAAGATTCATATGCTTTTAATGAGTTTATTTGATTTTGGTTTAGTGATTTTCTTTTTGTTGTTTTTCATCCATATATACATATATTCTGGTCCCTATAGTTTAATAAGATGATGGATATGAATTAAGTGATGTTAACTTCATTGATTTCTCGTTAACTCCATTATATAAGTTAAGATGGACCTCTAATCATGAGTAATATAACTTACACATATGGATCAAAACCACAGCTCGTTACAAATATAAAGATTAAAATCAAAACTTATTAAAAATATAATGTAGCCTCGTTATATTATAGTATCATCCACACCCTCACTCTATACAAATAAAGATATTAAAAAAAAGTTGTATTTTTACAAATTTATTATCTTTAACTAATTTGAATCTTAAACTAGCAATTTAATTATTTATATGTTATAAAAATTATAGAAAAGTGTTTAATTAAGCAATGATTTTTTTCTGGCCAGAAAACATAATTTTCATTCCATACTAAGACAAGGCAAAATTACACAGAATACAGTCCACAGCAGAGACAACTACAAACAAACTCTCAACAAAACATATAAGAAAACTGAAGCATTATAATTCATCCTACACGAGAATTTTCATTAAGCAATGATTAAACACTACAAAAAAAAAGGTATTTCGTAGCGGTGCACTTGTAGCGGTTATATTAAACCGCTACAAATTATAGTATTTGTAGCGGTTTTTTCCTAAACCGCTACAAATTTGTAGCGGCAAGAATATTTGTAGCGGTTACCTACAAAAAACCGCTACAAATTTGGCGCGAAATTTCCGCCAAAACTTGTAGCGGTTATTTTGTAGCGGTTAATGCACAATAACCGCTACAAAATACCAAAGGTCAAAATTTTGTAGCGGTTTTGGGCAATAACCGCGACAGAATTTCAAGAGACTCCAAATTTGTAGCGGTTCTGGGCAATAACCGCTACAGAATTTCAAACGTTGTGAAGATTTGTAGCGGTTATTGTAGAACCGCTACAAATTTGGATATTTGTAGCGGTTAGAGTAGTGGTTATGTTTAATAACCGCTACTAATATCCGGCCTATTTAAACCCCTCCCCTCCTCCATTTCTCATTTTGCTCATTTTGTTTCATAAGGTTTCTCTGAGTGGTTTATTCGATATTTGAGCGTTCAGACGAGTCTATAGGAGTTTTTGGTCAGTATTCCGCAGTATTTACACTTGAGGTACGTATATAACACGTATTTTTATTTATATTTGTATTTTTATTATATTTTTGTAGAATAATGGACTAATTTTTTTTTTAATTTGTACAGTTGATATGGCTTCAGGACAGGATAAGGGGAAGGCCCCTGTGCCCCCCAGACCGACTTTACGGGGTGGCAGCAGCCGGGCAGGGGGCAGAGGAAGGGGGCAGTGCGCAGGCAGGGCTACCGAGGCATCTCAGCCCATCCCCCCACAGGATCCGCATACGATCCCACAGGCGACGACCGCAGCTGAGGTGCCTGAGGTGGAGGTGCCAGAGATTAGCGTTGAGGACTTCCTCAACGAGGAGGAGTTCGAGATCCCGATTAGTGGGTTCAGGGAGATGGAGCAGTTCCTCGATGAGGAAGAGGCTCGGGAGCAGAACAACCCACGAGGGTCGTCTTCGCGGTCCACTGGGTTTGAGGTGCAGGTCGAAGGTAAATTATTTAATTTTTTAATTTTTTAACTTTTTAACTTTGAATTATAATTTATCTAACGTGCGGTCAACTGTGCAGATGAGCAGGGGAATGTGTCGACGAGGAGGCTGGATGTGGCCGGTCTGAACAGTATGGACCGGTCCCTGCGAGTTGTAGTGCCGTGGAACGAGGGCACTGACCAGCCGATCCACAATGGGGGTCACCTGCTCAACCGCTTCCTGAGCGACCTGGGAGCGAATTGGATGCGGTTCCCCCTTCACTTCCCGACCTGGAGGCACATTCCGAGGGGGCCGAAGGACCAGGCTTGGGAGGAGGTGATCCAGGTAATTAAAACTATTCAATTAATATTTTTTTAATTAATTCTATTTAATTATTTTATTTAAATTATGGTTTTTATAATTATTGATATTTAAATGTATTTTTTTCAGTTGTGGTTTGCCGTCCGGGCCAACCGGAAGAGGTACGTCCTCGTGAAGATGGGCGACGCCTGGAGGAACAGGAGGAACCGTCTGTTCCACAGTGTGGATGGGGACGGGACGATGCCTCTGGAGCAGCTGCAGGAGAGAGTCCTGGACGGCGTGCCGCCGAACGACTGGGCGCGTTTCGTCCAGTTCAGGAGGAGCCCTCAGGCGCAGGTAATGTATTTATTATATTTTTGATATATAATTTTCTAATTGTTAAATATTAAATTATAATTTCAATTTAATTTGTATTTAATTTCAAATTTTATAATACATTTAATTATTTGTTTTTCCAGGAGCTTTCTCAGAGGAACGCCGCGATCCGGGCGCAGCAGACGATCCACCACACAGCAGGATCGAAGACCTTTGCTGTGACCTACAGCGAGCTGGTAACTTTTCAAGTGCTTCACTTACTTTTAGCTGATTATTTCATAATACTAATTGTTTTGTAATTGTTTCAGGAGACGAGGGCACAGCAGGAGAACCGTCAGACGGACTATGCGGAGCTGTACGCCATCACACACAGACACCGTGACGGGACTGCGACCTCTCAGCAGGCAGAGGCGGCGATTGTAAGTTATTTTATTATTATATTTTTTTATAAAATCAAGTTAATAATGAAAAATAGTAATTATTAATTGTTTCATAAAATGGCAGGAGCGGATGCAGCTGTCGCAGGCTGAGCTGCGACAGACCCAGCCTGAGGAGTCACAGGGGTCAGTGGACCCGACGGCTCCTCTGAAGGCGGGCCTTAGTCAGCCTGAGCACCCCGGACGAGTGCGGGGGATGGGGATAGGCGCCAGACCCAGCATGATCTACGGCAGGAGCGTCGCCTCTGAGGCTGGCAGCTCTAGAGGGGTCAGACGTCGGAGGGATGAGTCGATTGACCAGCTGCGGTCAGATCTGGAGCAGACGCAGCAACAGCAGCAGATGCAGCAGATGCTGCAGGTACACGCAGATACGATGTACGCTCAGCAGACGCAGTGGCGTGAGATTGCGAACACTATGCTCGAGGGAGCTTGGCGTCGGCTGTTCCCGGACGAGCAGCATCCAGCGGTCCCCCCTGTCCCTCACTACGTCGTCTCGAGTACTGCTCCTCCTCCTACTGCTCCTCCTCCTGCTGATGACGATGGTGCGGTTCAGTTTGCGCAGCGGCCCGATCCAGCGGCACCTGAGGGAGCCCCACCTAAGGGAGCACCAGAGGATCAGCCCCCAGCTCCTTAGTTTAGGACATTTTCTTTTCTTTTAAACATTTGTAAATATTTATGAGATTTTATTTCAGAATTTTCTTATTGTGTTTTATATAATTATATTTATATTATTATATCGCATTGAAATAATTTATAAATGATTTAAATCTAAATTTAAAAAAAAAAAATTATATATATATTTGTAGCGGTTTTAGGTTAAAACCGCTACAAATGTATATATTTGTAGCGGTTTTTGGTTAAAACCACTACAAATGTATATATTTGTAGCGGTTATTAGTACATAACCGCTACAAATATATAATAATTTTATAAATTAAATATATATATAATTTATTTTTTTTAATATATTTTAAAAAAAATAAATTATATATACATTTATAAATAATTTATAAATGTATATTTGTAGCGGTTTTAACACGTAACCGCTACAAATTTACTTATATATTTGTAGCGGTTTCTCTTCATAAACCGCTACAAATATCTCTTGATTTTGTAGCAGTTACTATTAACCGCTACAAAGTTTGTAGCGGTTATTTTTGATTGAGTAGCGGTTTTATATAACCGCTACAAAACCGCTTGCAACGTACGATTTAGTAGCGATTTTTCTAACCGCTACTAACCTAGTTTGTAGCGGTTAGAACCGCTACTAATACCTATTTTTAACTACTACTAAATCACGTTTTTTTGTAGTGAAATAGTGTTGGTGACTGGCGAGGCTGACAAGGTGGGGGGAGGGGGGCTTTTATTAATGAAAACGTGGCCCCCACCTTGTCAATGTCATCTCACACAGTGTCCACCTCTTTTCTTTTTTCTTTTTTGGTAAAAAGGTTTCTACCCTCTTTACAACACCATCTTCTCTCTTAAATGTGAAGTTTTCGGATCTTTCTTCAAAAAAGAACCCAAAACCCTCCTATAGATGATTGGAAAACATAAATAATACTCCTATATTGATTACACAAATATTAGAATGGAAGTATATAACCTAATGATAGATTCCATCAAATTGACTTAAATCATTTTGATGGAATATATTATGAACCTGAGACCTTTGAGACTTTAAAAAAAAAAAGTACAGGCCAAGGAAAAAAAAACAAGAAGAAAAAAAAAAGAAGAAGAAGGAAAAGGAAGTAAGGAGAATATTGAAATACATAAATAATAGTCCTACATTCATTACACAAACATTAGAACGAAGGTATATAACCCAATGGTAGATTTCATCAAATTGACTTGAGTGATCCAATATAGACAACCAACGTTGTTAAATATATTTGATGTGATCCAATAATAGCGATGAAGGAATAAATATTGGAGGAAATTAAATTAGAAAAAAGGATGGTAAAGAAAGAGGAAAAAGAGACAAGATGCTCTAAGGTATATAGATATTATGGAGAGGAGGGCATATATATAGGAGAGGATCCATGTCCGCAAAAAGCCACAATAGATACAGCTTCAGCCATTTTCTCTTCTTGTTTTCACCCATAAATAAATAAATAAATATATATATATATATATATATATATATGTAAAAGATACAGCAGAGACTGATGTAAATGGAATTGGAAGCAGCTAGCATGAACACAGAAGTCGACACGTAGCCCTTCACTCAGACTAACTCTTCCTTTCAGATTCCTTCGTAGTTCGTACAAAAATAGACACATCGCTTAACCCCCAAACTCGCTCCTTTACCAAATTAACTGCTTTAACCGTTGGTTTTCTTCTTGTCCTGTTCCCCCTAACTGCAACATATATTATGCACGCTTCTTCACCATCCATTTGATTTCTAACTCTCAGAAATGAACTTATTTGAAAATATTATTTCTAAGATATTTATTCCCTTCAAGTATTGAGGTGTGCTCATTATATTACACGACTTGCTTAATATATATATGCAACGAGACAGGAACTATATATGCGACGATAACTCTAATCAGTGTCAGTTTTTGCTATAGATGGTTGCATTCTTGAACTGTGTCCAAATCAAACCATTTCTTCCTCAAGCGACCTCACAGGATATGTACTCTTTCATGCTAATATAGGAATCAAAATAGATTCCATGGCAAAGATAGCAATATAGTCTTTAGTGATATATATATATATATAGAAGAAGCAATCATCAGGGGGATTTCCAGTTCAAGTCAAGTAAGAACTCACAGTCAACTTATTAATGCTTCTCTGATGAATTTAACTTTCCATTTATATACAAATTCTACAGTATCACATGGATGGATTATCTCCCAAGCATTTCGCTCAGTGATCCAGTTATATATAAGCAGGCTAGCTAGCTTAAATCATTTTGATGAGATTATTATATAAGGATTTGTCACTTGTAATAAGTAGTTACTTCTCAAACATTTTCACTTGTCCAAGCCCTTAGTTGGAGGTTAGGAAAAATTTTTATGAGTTGAATTAAAAAAATTGGAATAATAGAGTTATAAAATTTTAATAAACAAAAAATGTAAGATAAAAGAGTAAGATAAATTAATTAAAAAATTTTAACCCCACTTCTTTAATTTTTTAAGTCCAACTCAAAAAAATATGCCCTCCAGTCACTATTCCCCCATACCAAACAGCCACGTGGTGAGCATAAAGTATGTCAATGAGGCAATTAATAACCCTGAAAAGGCAAGGCTTGCTAAAGGCATTCCTCGAATCTGACATGGGACAATAACTACGTACATTTAATCCAGTTTAGAGGCTATATTTGGTATGGTTCAGTTTCATCCTTGCGGATAGATATAGATGGGAAACACTGAACAAAGCATGATCAACTTAACCTTTAATTAATATTTAATACATAATACATACTAAGGAACAAACACAGGCAACTTTAGAGAGATGATGATTGTGATGAGAAATCAGAAATGTAGAAAGTAAAGACCCAATTTATTACGTTTTTTTGAAAAGTAGAACAAACATGTACAAATTTGTGACATTGCGTGGCACAGAGATGAAAACCAAAGTCTAAAACCCTAAACCAGTAAGGAGGAGCCTTTTTCAGGTGGGGGTTTCCACTTTTATTTGTTATTCACCGCTATTGTTTTTAACCCTTTTTATAGTCTAGCTGCTGAGACCATTTAAGAAAGTATTCTCATCTCTTAACCAATACTGGAAAGAGAGAAGAAGAAATATTGCATTTTTGAGAGAGAGAGAGAAGAGAAAGAAAGATGGGAAGAGGCAGAGTAGAGCTGAAGAGAATAGAGAACAAAATCAATAGGCAAGTTACATTCGCCAAGAGAAGAAATGGAATTCTCAAGAAAGCTTATGAGCTCTCTGTCCTCTGTGATGCTGAGGTTGCCCTCATCATCTTCTCCAATCGTGGCAAGCTCTATGAGTTCAGTAGTGGCTCCAGGTGTGTGCGTGTGCGTGCGTTTCTCTTATATATATGTGTGTGTGTGTGTGTTTTATCATTGTTTCTCTGTTCATGAGAACAATAAGCATTTTCTGTTGTGGGTTTTATTTGTGTGGTATGTGGAGTATTTATTACTTGGCTTCCCTAGTTCTGTGCAAGATCTCTGCTTTATTTTCCTGATGAACCTATATAGGTTCTAATATGTTCATATTGGTTAAGGGCGGAAAAAACAAAAGGGATCTCTCATACTTCTTTTTCATTTCCCAAAATTGTATCAAGGGTGAACTGGTGTGAAGGTTTCAGTCTTCTGACTGTTTTCGTTTTCCAGAATAAAACAAACTGGTGAAATAAAAGTGGTATCTCTTCTACTTCTTCATGTATTATTTGTTTTCCAGAACAATAAGCTCTGAAAAAAGTGGTGTTTTCATTTCCACCTCTTCATGCCAAGATCTGAAACATTTTTCACTCTCTCTGACCTAAATAACAGAAAGAAGGATCACAAAAGAAGGGGGGGAAATGTTTTTCCATGTCAACAAGTTCCTTTGGAAGCACTAATATATACAATTATACACCTTGAGCTAGGGCAAATCCTTAACCATAAAGAACCGTATGAAAAATTATTTTATTTTCGTTTTGTTCCCTTTCAAATTAAGGGGCTCTAATTTTTTGGATCGTCCATAAAAATGAGCTCTAGACTTGCTAGATTCCAATAATTTCTCGCAAAATTGTTTTCATCAAGAAAATATGTAGGTGGGTATCTTCTTCTACCCATGAGGTAGAAGCAAAAGCTAGCCCTAATAACCATAGGAGCAGGCATTAGGTTTCACTGTTATGATTTTGGTGCAGAGATGGGATGTTTGATGTGGAAATGTGCACTGTACACCGTAATTTAAGACTTGATTTGAGAGAGAGGAGAGAGAGAGAGAGATGCCGGTGAACTTGCAAAGCTGCAAATGAGCTTATAATTCTTAAAAACCGTTAGGGAATAGCCGGTTTTGGCTTGCTGTAGAGTCAAAAAAAAAAAAAAAAAAGTAGTCTCTTGGTTATCACAATACTAGTTTTTCTTACTGCTCGTGTGTAATAATGAGAAGAAAGCTTGTTTCTTATCTTGTTTCACATGTAAAGTACAGGGTTCAGAACATGGTTGATGCTGATTAGGTTCGCAAATGTTGACTTTGTGGATTATTCATAATTTTTTATTGTTCGTTCACTTAGACATACCATTTTTTTGTACTTTTGTCTGGTGCTTCACAAAAGGACTCCTAGCTAGTGAAGGCCACCATGCCATGGTTTTGGAGAAACTTTCAATTACTTATGATTTGTATATGATAAGCTAATTTGATAATCATTTATGTGTGTATTTGAAATAGCGATAGGAAAAATGGAGTTAATCAATTGAGCTTTTGGTAATTTTATTTTTGGTAAAAGCCCGATTGTGTAATGTGATTTATGTTTGGAATAACAATTATATAAATGACTTTTACAAAAGTAAAATTTGTTTGAATTGACTTAAGTACAAGTGACTTTTGTGATAATAGTAAGAGAGAATGGATGGAAAAATATTTTAAAGGGTTAAAAGCATAAAAAAATAGTTTAAAATAATTTTTAGAACTGAAAAATTATATTAATGATAAAATTGAAATCAATCTGATAACACATTGAGTACATTTAAAAAAATATTTTAAGGGTTAAAAACACCAAAAAATAGTTGAAATTAATTTTTGTATCCGAAAAAATACATTAAGGGTAAAATTGCAATCAGTCTAATAGCACAATGGATATAACTGGAAAAATATTTTAATCATTCCCACCCTCCCCAAAAGTTAAATCAGTAAAAGCTCCAATGTTGAGTTTATGACATAAGCTATTTTGATCATCATAAGCTCAATTGGCAATTGGGGACACCAAACACTCCTTTTTTTTTCCCAATTGCCAATTCGGATTTGGGCACCAATTGAGTTTTTGGGGGCCCAAACACTCCCCCAAAACACACCTTGTGTTTTCTCTTAACTAACTCTGCATGCGCTATTTATGTTATTTTTGGATTAAGAAATTTCATGATCAGATTATATTATTTTTTTCCTTTTCATCTTTGATTTTGCTGATGAACTTCTTGTTGGGATCTTTTGCAGTAGGAAGAAATAACAATAATAATTAAAAAAATTTCTCATAAGTATTTGCTCACTACTATAAAATCCAGTGCTTACTTATCTTTTGTAATAAATATTTTTTCTAAAAAAGAGCTACAAGTAGTCCTTGGGAGATAGAAGATCCTATTATATTATTATATTATGCTTGTTGCCCTATATTTGTGACAGCATGACGAAAACCCTGGAGAAGTACCAGAAGTCCAGCTATGGGGCACTGGAATCCAGCCAGCCAATCAGTGACACCCAGGTATTCCATAACTCAATCTACTACCTCATACTAGGTAATAGAGTTTTCACTAGTCTAATAACTGATAGTTTCCCCTTCTATAGGCTTCTAGCTAGTTTTTAATTATATTAGTTACTCCGTTCAATCATAATATAAAGCATTCAGTTGGCACACATATAATATAAAAGGCATTTTAGTTAATTCATCAGAATTAAAAAATTGATAGTTAATTTATTGGATATATTTAAAATTGATTTTGTTTTTTTCAATTTTACTCATAATAAATAAGGTTTCAAATGAGAGATATCATACAAAAAAATCACATTTAAGTATTAACTACATAGGTAAAATTGACAAATAAATATTAATTACTCTCTAAGTAACTTATATTATATATCAAGATATTCTTTTAAAAATAACTTATATTATGAACCGGAGGAGAATTACTCATGCTTAATTTCCTATTTTGAGAAAACATCACATCCATTCAAATAAAGCATCACTACCAACCCTAGATACTCCCTTCGGTCCTAATTATTAGACAAAGTTGATTTTTTTGGAAAAATTAAAGAAGTCAGTTAAATTATTTTAGAGTGTTTATATTTTTAGTATTCTTAGATTATATATTAATTTATTAGTCAAAGTAATTAGTTTAGAAAAAAAATATAAATATAAATACTCTAAAATAATTTAATTGGCTTATTTAATTTCTTCAAAAAAATCAACTTTATCTTGTAATTAGGAGTGAAGGGAGTATCTATTATTAGTATATATGTTTGAAGTTGATTCTTTATATATAGAAGCAGTCAGCTATATATATAAAACACAGCCCACTGGCGACAGTTTCTAAAATATAATACGATTATCTTTTATTCAAGAGCGATTAACTTAAACAATGACGTTAAATTAAAGGAAAAGAAAATGATATATCAAGCGTGTCATTTAGCAGAGCAGCTATCAGGAATACTTGAGACTTAAAGCAAGGGTCGAAGTCCTGCAACGTTCACAGAGGTAACTTAAGGACTCTCTCTATATGAATATATATGAAACGTTGAATTCACAAAATGTAAACTTCTGAGTGGCTTTAAATTTGTGTCACTTATATATAAAGGAACTTTCTTGGGGAAGATCTGGCCCAAATGAATACAAAGGAGCTGGAGCAGCTTGAGAATCAAGTTGAGGCATCACTGAAGAATATCAGGTCCACCAAGGTACACACACATACACAAGGGCCATGATTTCTATTTCATCTGCATGTGTTTTTTAAGCAATTTTATTTTTCTCCTTTTATAGAGCTGATTAGCTATCAAGACATTAATGTCAAAATTATTCATATGCCACATTTGAAATATGAAACTTATAAGCAAGCTTTTGGTAGTTTTACTCCTACGCAAGAACACACACACACACACACGACTTAATTGGTTACGGGTTAAAATTGAAACTGTGAACTTTCTTCGCCGCTATATTTAGTTCTACGATCATATGTATACATAACCTTTATGCCTATGAGTTTTTAGACATCTATCTCTGCTGATTATGAGCTGATTTCTGGCGTCATTTACTACTTGAAGTAACTTTCCTGGAATAGTATTGAAACTGCAATTTCACCTTTTTATTTGATTCAAATTAATCCTGGTGTCTTGGCATATTTATTTTAATTTGAACGTGGTATTATAATTTAACTTGTACTCTTTACTTGTTTCTCAGACTCAGTATACGCTTGACCAGCTTGCTGATCTTCAGAACCGGGTATATATATATGTGTTCCTTTCTCCAAAATTTGACTTACATTATTCATTCTCAGATTATAGCAAGCAATAATGAAAACCAAAATAACATCATCGTACTTGGATTATACCAATTGACTAAATGCACATGCAGGAGAAAGAGCTGGGGGAAACTAATAAAGCTTTGAGGAGTAAGGTATGAACATAAATTCTCAGAAAAGACCACAACATCTCCATTTGATTCAAAAACTGAAACAAAAACTGCACACACACACACCTAGCTTGCTTTGAAAAGTTTTGGCCTAAAAAAGTGAAATGGTTGAAACATGGAAACATGTACGTACAGTTAGAAGAAAGAAGCAACTCGCAAGTTCCTCTAAGAATGGGTTGGGCAGATGGAGGAGGGTCTGAGGCCATCCATTTCACTCCCTTTCCTGCTCATTCTGAAGCATTTTTCCAGCCTTTGCCAGTTAATCCCAATTTGCAAATCGGGTATATATAAAAATATGTGTGTGTGCTCTCTTTGGTGATATTTCATGGTCTTTTGGTTTCTGCAGATTTATATTAGTACTCTTTCCGTTCTTAATATAAGATATATTTATCTAATTTAATTAGATTAAGGAAGTTAGTTAATATAATATGTATTTTTTAAAACAACATAGTTATCTTCCTTAATTTCCTCCTCCTCTCTCTTCCTCAATTATTGTTGAGAGGGCATCAATAAGGGTAAATTAGGAAAAAAATTGATAAATATTCACACTTTATCTTATATTTAGAATCAAGATCAACTCCTCAAATATATCTTATATTACGGACTAGAGGAGTATATATATGGATCCTCATATTAATAATAATAATAAGAATATATATAAATGCATAATGAATGTGTGTTTTGTGGAATGAAAGCAGATATAATCAGGTGGGAGGGGAAGAAGTAAATGTTGGAGGAGCAGCCTTGAACGTTCATGGATTCTTGCCTGGGTGGGTGCTTTAATTATTTGGCCAAACTCCCCGAGACGATCCTAATTAATGGATATAATATGTGTGTGTGTGTGTGTATGATATGTGCTGTTTTGAGAATATGCATGCACCTGTCTGTGCATTTAACTTTTGTAGAATATGAATAGGTCTTTAATTTTGATTTTATGTATGCCTAGTTGTATCCACCACATAATGAAGGTGCGCAAATTAAACACCACCAAAAGACTTTTCATATTTTAGTTCAGCTTAATGAAGGTACTGTATTAGATTATTTTGAGTGATTTTGTGTTTGACAAAGTAAATATGAGGAAAGAGTTTTGTTTCGTAAAATACAAAAGTAATTATTTGTAATGTAAACAAATGAGTCACTAAACTAGTCTCTTCTTTCGGTAAAAACAAAAAGACTAAACTAGTCCCTTCCAGGCATGCGGTGCCTGCTGCGACTTCGGTAATACACCCCTTGCTGCCCCTCAATTTTGGGGTACTTCCTAAATATTTTTTTCATGATTTTTTTGATAATTAGATTCTATATGGAATTGATAATATTTTGATATCTTATGCATACTAATCATAAAATGTTGATGGCAGTTCTTTTTTTAATTAAAAAATATCAAAATATCATTATTTTATAGAGAATTTAATAATAAAAAGAAATATAAAAAAAAATTGGGAAGTGCCACAAAATTGAGGGACGGCAGGTACACATCACCGAAGGCGCAACAGGCACCTCCCGTCCCGTAAACTCAATCCAAGTCGGAACCATCTGGGGAAGAGTTAATCAACAGTTTAATTATTATTGCACTCTTTCATGAATTGGTGTGATATGAGTCCTAAGTAAGTTGGGCCAACCATTGGTTAATGCCCATGGTGAAAGAAAAAAAAGTTTATCGGCCTACGATAAAATTCATAAAAGACCTATATTGTTGTTGGGCCTTAGTTCTCACAGCATGTCAAAAACTAGGGGTGTTCAAAGTGTTCCGGTCCCTATTGTCCGGTCCTGGTCCAGGACATTTTGAACCTGGGAATTTCTCGTCCCGGCCGGGACCGGGATCTATGGGACCCGGGACCTGTCACACATCTTGTGATCCCGGTCCCGGTTTTTTTATTTTTTTTAAATTTTTTTCTTAAAAACTAAGTTATTGTTTTATTTTTGTATTTTTTATCACATAATTTAAGTTACCATTTGATAAAATGTGTATCACATATTTAGTTGGAGTTAAACTATATATATCGTGATATTAATCCTACTATATAATGTATCAAAATAATAACAAAAATGATGATGATGATGATGATGATAAAAAGCTATTTTTCAATTCTAGATCAATTTGTGTGATTATCATGGCCTTATTAGATATTAAATAATTACTTTAAATACTAGATTATAGAAAATTTAACTAAAATAATAATATTTTTTAAATTTGTTTTTTTAAAAAAAAACCTGGAATTCCCGGTTTGATCCCGGTCCTGCCCGAGATTACCGGGACCGGGATGCAATTTACATCCCGGCCAAAAACCGGGACAGGGACCTGGAGTGGTGGATCCCGGTCTTGGTCTAGGATTTGAACACTCCTATCAAAATCTTAAAAAACTTTGGGTTTCACTAATGAAGTTTGAGTCTAATAAAAGGGGCTAGTTGCTTATAACATGACGGATTAAGGTTTGAATCTCTAAAAAATGTATTTACATTTAGTGCCTAACAATGTTCAAACATAATTTCCTTAATATGAGGATACTTGTACCTAACAAAAACACACTCATGGGGTTTTGAATTCCTAAATTTATTTTTCTAGACTAGAATATCTTCACGAATACACATAGTAGGGGGTTATTTTATTAAATATAAATTATTTGAAAATTTTATTTTAATATTATTTATTTAGTGTTGAAAAATAAAAATTTGCTTCTTTTTCATTGATCAGATGCATCTTTAAAAATTCAATTGTAATCTTCAACGGGCCATTTAAAATAATGATGCAGTGATAATTTAATAAGTATGAAATTTCCAGAGCAAACCGTAGGGATGAAAATTAAACCTCTCAATAAGCAAGAGAAGCGGAATTGAAGTAAATAGGTAGCTAGGCAGCAAGTAAGTATATATGACAAAGATGATATATGAAATTAAGATCTCAAGAGACGATTTGTTTTGTATATGATTGAGAGGTTAAATATATAAATAAAATAATAAGTAAGTGTTACTTAGCTAGAAAAGGGAGTGGAAAAAGAAGAATGAAGAAATATAGTGAGCTTTTAACTTTATTTCCAGATTAGTGACTACTATAATCGTACAACACCCTCAACCAGGAACCTCAATTATTGATTATATGTCTCAAACTCTCGCCTGCGTCATTCTTACTGTAAAAAGCTTCATTCAAAGCCGAAAGCTATATAACATCTTCGACTGAAATATGCACATATTCAATCAAACCTCCACTTTATATATATATATAACTTTTATTTTTTATGTTTTTGGGATATCAAGTTGTGGTTTCTCTGTGGATGGAGGAAAAGCTACTATTCATTTCCATTTTCTAAGGTTCATGAACCCAGACTGAGCATTGAATCAGTAGGGATATTAGGTTAAGGGTCAGATTGGGGTTAAACCGGAGCTAACCCGGGGTCAAATCTGTGAAAAATTAAAGATTTTAGGGTTATTAAGATGAAATTTAAAAAAAAAAAATTTTAAAAAAATAGTGAATTAGACCAAGTGCTGAATTGAACTAGTTTAGTAGCCGGTTCTTCGGTTTCAGAGCCGAACTGGCTGTTCGAGACCAGATTCATGAATAATGCCATTTTCTATATCACTACTTTCCATACAAAATGAGGTGGGGGAAAAGACCGACGAAAAAGACTCCAAACCTAATGAATTTATTTGGGCCGCTCTTATTGTTATTTTTACAAGTGTTGGTTACAAAAGGGATTTTATCAAAGGAGAGGTTTGAGGAATGAGTATTTTAAATTGTGCCTGGTGTAATAGTTGAGAGGAAAGATTCTTATGTTTATGGAAAGAGTTTTTGCATTCCTGTTTCTTTTTCTATTCCCATTTTATACCCAACAAACGCTTACACCACTACATACATATAATTAATAGGGAAGTTGGGAAAAAAATTATAAATATAGCTAGGAGACACAGTGAATTAAGGCATTACAACTAGAATTAGATTTTTAAAAAAATTATATGGCGTCTACATTTAGAACCGCTTTATATATCTAAAGCATTGGGAGAAATCGAACGCTCTAAGCTGTTTGGTAAGTTAAAGCAACAAATAATAGATATTCTTTTGAGAATTTAGGCTCATTTGAATATCAAAATCCCTCAATAATTCTCAGGGTCTTGTGCCTGAGTGATGCCATCACCTCCCTTAGAGCAGTTGTTTTTTTTTTAAAAAAGCGTGAGTGTCTGATTGTTTTAATTTTTTAAAAGTGTTTTTATATGATTTACGAAATAAACATGTGAAATGACTTTTATCATAATTTGCGGAAAAGAACTTCTAAAATTATGGTTTAAAGCTTTTTCAGACATGCACTAAGATTATGAAGGCATGAGTTACCATAGTTCTAGCCCCCAAAAAAAATCACCAAGAATATTAATACCAAACAGGCTAATAAGTTAAATTGTTTCTTCATATATATGCGCGCACACAAAATCTCCTCCTGATTAGAATAATTTTGATTCCATTACATTTCTCTTAATATAGTTCACTACAAAAGTTGAAATAATTGTTGGGATGTGAAGTATAAAGAAATGACGACCATGATGATGATCCCTAGTTAAATAAATTTCAACAAACAAATATATATTAAGAATTTGATGCTAGTGATAAGGCCGTGGCATATTTTATTTAATTAGAGAGCAAGTATTAATAGCATGATATTACAAGCGAAATTTCTCAATCTCCCAATTAAGGGGGAGCTCCCAAACCATGAAAAGTCATCGGCCATAAATTAAAGCCCAAGCATTTTATCACCATAAGATAGCGTTTGGAGCACGGAGTCCAGCCAAATAAAATATGATCGAAGAAGTCGTAAGATAGCGTTTGGAGCACGGATGCCAGCCAAATTCCAGAAGATCGAAGAAGTCGGTGATATGATGATGAGGGAGAGAGTGACTAAAGTCAAGATTAAGTTTTAGGGTTAATATTTAGACTTACATACGTAACTTGTAGTTAAATTTGATTTGATATGAAGAGATTAAATTTGCAAAGCCCTAATGGCCTGTTCGGTTAGCTTTCATATTATAACTGGCCACCACATTTCCCATATATTTGCTTTTCCCCCCCAAACAGTACAAGACAAGTCCTACACACTAAAACAATGGAACACACTCCAATCCCGTCTACCCTTCTTTTATGTAAGTATGTCCCTTTGCTTAACTGCTCAGATATAAATGCGGTCGGATGGGACCCACCCCCCTGATTAATCTCTAAAGTACTCTAATCACGATCACGATTATTTAGGAGCTAATCATGTGCAGAATCAGGGAATATAATAGCTGATTAGTGGTCAACAGTAGGTTAAGCTTACACTAATCGCCAAATGCTTCTGTGCGTGTTTTAATCATGATTGGCCCCCTGTTTTTTTCCCCAGGAAGATGCACCAAGGTTGGTGTTGATGTCTTGTAGATAAGGATTGCGGACTAAGATGGGTGAGCTAGGTACAGTGTTTGGACATAACTTTCCAATATTTTATTGAGACAGCCAATCAGATCCGTAACAATTCTTTAGTGTGGGGTTACTTAATTCGGCCGAATTTTTTTACTCTGGGTCTATTTGTGTTGGCGGCGAAAAGATATGTTTACATGAGTTAAGATAAAATCTTTCTCATAAATTTATCTCGTATATCGTAAATCATGTTAGAAAAGCAGCTTCTACCGCTAATTCAAAAAGACACTTTATTACATATCAAGTCTTAAATGAGACGTAGTGTTTAGAATATAGTAACTTATACCTTATGTAAATTTTAATTCATATGTTAATATGTAACTATATAAAAATGTATATATCGATGTTAAGAAGTTGACGACAATAAGAGACAAGTGATTGCACTTTTTTTATATTGCTATCTATTTTACTAGGTTAAATTTAAGCATTACCGGTTTTACAACGGTTTTTCCAAAACCATTTTCTATATTCACATTAACTTGAATTTGAGATATTCAAGACTAAAGGGAATATCATATTTAAACGGCTAAAGCCCATATTACCAGAATCAGATATGGTAACACGAGAGGATTTAGCCCCTCAACATTTTGTAGGAGATAAACTTTCTTTTTTTTTTGGTTATTTTTTTAACATGGATTGCTTATGGCAAAGATAAATATCCTAAAATGACGTAATTGTTTTACATTAGATATGTACGCATTATGAATTTTTTTTTTTTTTTTTTTTTAGTACAAAGGCAAGCTAAGCTTGAGGTTTATAAAGAGATGCTAAGGAATATGCATCACATGTACGCATTATGAATTTTTTTGTATCCTTGCAAATTGCAATCATACAGTTACATACCAAGGGTAGGAAATGGACATAGGATTTGGCAAAAAAAAAAAGAAGAAAAAAGAAATGGACATAGGATACTCGTACTACTCATAGATACGTGCAACGGACCGGAGAGGGTGACGTATATCAAGTGTGTATTTGGTAACATCCCAGACTATGGTTTGCATAATTCGAGACAAAACTCTTTTCATACACTTACCTCGTAAGTCATAAAAACTATTAAAAAAAACTAATTCAAACACACAACAAGCATCTAAATATAGCCCAATTTCAATTTGGGACCCATGTATAAAGTACATATATTATATTTATACACTCAAACGTCAAAACTCAAAACCACATAAATCAAATTACTCTATTTTTTATTTGGAATTTTTTTAACTGAATATATCTTCTTTTTTTTTTGCCAGTAATTGAGTATAGGCATGTTTGGGATCACGATTTCTTAAAAAATAAGTCCTTATTATGCAAGTTGAGATAAAACTCTTCTCACATACTTACTTCGTATACTGTTAATTACGATTTATAAGTGCTTATTGCCTAAAAATAAGCTATTCCAAACGAGCACTATATCTATATGAACTTTGATGGAACGCATATTTACTATTTATTGACACTTGACGAAATTGCTATTTTTTATCTAGATATCACCTGAATATTAGCTTTCCCTTTTAATTTCTCTTGGTGGATGTCGTTGGTGTGGACCCCTTAAGTAGGGGTATTTAAAATGTCCCGGTTCCGGTCTCGGTTGTCTGGGTTTGGTTCCGGGCATTTTGATTTCAGGAATTTCCTGTCCAGGGCGGAACCAGGACTGGGAAAACCGGGACTGGGATCTATTGAATCTGGGACTGGGCACACACCTTGTGATCCCGATCCAGTCTCGGTCCAAGTTTTTTTTAAAAAAAAAATTATTTGAAAACTAAGTTATTCTTGTAATTTTGTATTTTTCTAATCCCATAAATTAAATTATCATTTAATAAAATGTGTATCACATATGTAGTTAAAGTTAAACTATATATATCGTGATACTAATCTTAACTATATAATGTATAAATATAATAATGAAAATGATGAAGGTGGTCATAATAATTAGGGGTGAGCAAATCTTAACCGAACCGAATAGATTTCGGTTTTTCGGTTTATGAAATATACATATTTCGGTTTTCGGTGCGGTTTTTATAAAATTATTTCGGTTTTAACCGAATAACCGAAGTTATACTAAACGACGTCGTTTTGTGTGTGTGTGTGTGTGTGTTTTTTTTAAGCTCTCAATATCTGCCTCTAGCCTAAACCCAACGTCCCAACCCCCAAGTCCCAACCCAATACCCAACTTTGAGCCAAAAAAAAAAACCCCCAATTCCCTCACCAAGTCACGAGTCACGGCCTCACCCACTACTTCCTCTTCAGTCTTCACTCAAACTCTCGTCTCTCAACTCTCAAAACTCAAGAGCTCAAAAACCCTAGCGATCCCGAGCCTCTCAGATTTGAAAAATCTGGCCGTGGCTCTCGCCCTCTCGTCTCTCACTCCGCACTCTCCGGCTCTCTGCTTTCAGCTTCGCCCTCTTAATCCCACTTCGCTGCCTCCTAGTCTCCTCGTCACTCTCACTTCGCTCTCTCTCTCTCTCTCACTTCGGTGTCAATCTGGCCGTCTCCGCCTCATATCAGCTGGAAGCAAAACATGGATCTGCCGACGAAGCCTCCGCTATCACTTGGGTGAGTTACTTGCTCGATTTATTGGTTCTTTTGTTTTTAGCTTCAGTTCCGTTTTTTGATCTGCAAAATCGTCGATCTCACACCCTCACAACGTCGATCTGCAAAACGTCAAGAATATGTTTTTGGTGTGTTTCTAGTTTATGTGTGTTTCTGGTTCACCTATTGATGGGCCTTTTTGGTTCACCTACCCTTACAACATTGTTGTCAAACTCATTATATGACAGTTTACAATGAGAATTGAATTGTAATTATATATTTTCCTTTTTAGATATTTGATTTATAGTTTGTTACTTTGTTTCTTCAATGTTAAACTCTAGCTACTGTGTTGGCAAAAAAGCCCAATTTGTTACTTTGTTTCTTCAATCTTAAACTCTAGCTGCTGTGTTGGCAAAAAAGCCCAATTTGTTACTTTGTTTCTTCAATGTTAAACTCCAGCTGCTTTGTGTTGATAAAAAAGCCCAAAATGTGGACAGGCCTGAACAAAAGGCTTTTTTTTTTTAAATTTTTCGTAGTGGACATAGGTGAACCAAAAAGGCCCATCAATATGGCCCAAACACCGAAAAAACTGACACACCGAACTGAATTATGTCGGTTTTTCGGTGTTCGGTTTTTTTGGTATTTCGGTTTCGGTTCGGTTGTAAAAATTGATGTATTTTTCGGTTTTTCGGTTTTAACCGAACACCGAACCGAAAAACCGTTTGCACACCCCTAATAATAATAATAATAATAAAATGTTATTCTTCAATTCTAGAACAATTTGTGTGATTATCAAGGTATTAAACTCGGACCGGGTATTGAACCGGTTGGAGTACTGGGTTAAGGGTCAGTGGGTCAAACTGGAGCTAAACCGGAACCAAACCGATAAGAAATTGAAAATTGTAGGCTTATAGTATGAAATTCTAAAGAAAAAATATAATTTTTTTTAAAAATTTGAACCCGGACTGGACAGGGAATCGGACTGATTCACCGGCCGGTTCACCGGTTTCCAGGCCGGACCGGCCGGTCCGAGTTCCATAACTTTGGTGATTATTATGGCCTTATTAAGTGTTAAATAATCATTTTAAACACTAGATTATAGAAAATTTAACTAATATAATAATATATTTTATTTTTTTTTTTAAAAAAACTGAGATTCCTAGTTTGGTCTCGGTCTTGTTCCAGGATTAATGGGACCGGGTCCGGTATGCAATTTGCATCCCAGCCAAAAACTGGAATGGGGACCGGGAGTGAGGGAGTGAGGGAGCTCGATCCCAGTCTCGGTCCCGGATTTGAACACCCTTACCCTCAAGCTATTCGTATTTAATATTTTGACTTTGTCTTAGTATGTGTTTGGGTAAGCCCCAAATCATAGTTTTAAAAGTCTTTTTTTGTAAATTGAGACAAAACTTCTCTCACATATTTACCTCGTAAATCATAAAAGTTATCTTCAAAAGTTAATCCAAAGTGGATAGAGGAAAAAAAAGTCCTTTTGAGGTAAAACCACGATTTTGTAAAAAAATACTCAAACACTACATTTTTTTCCTATAATCCATTTTCTTGCCAAAACTATGGTTTTGGGATAATCTGTTTTTTTTTGTTTTTTCATGATATGGGTCCCACCTCCCCTTTCTTATTGGTATTTTTCATATTTGTGAGCCCCACATCACCCACTCTCTCTCTCTCGTTTATTTTTTTTTTAGAATTTCGATGTTATCTCTCATTTGTCTATTTTTTTAAAGGATTTTAGAATTTTAATGCTTTCCCCAATCCTTAATATAAGACCTATTTAACTCATTTGATTATATTAGAAAAATTAGTTAAGTTAATTAGCATTATATATAGATAAACTTATTTCATTTTTTTTATTAATTATGAAATTTAATGTTAAATAATGGGTTAAGATACATCCTTTTTAATGCAGTTAGGGGTTTTCTTCTCTTATGATGTAATATTGTTAGGTCAAATTTAATAGTTTTGTCAAATTTACATTCTTTTTAATTGTTCATTTTTATTTTTATATCTTCTATAATTTATTTGTACTATACTCTCATTAGGTAGCTGTTAAATTTGAACCTTAACCCTTAAATAATAGATAAAATATAATCTTATTTTTTATATGTAATAACTGCAAAATTTAATGTCCTTTTAGTAATTTGATCATGAAAAAAGCTATTCTAATTGTAATATCCAAACACTCTCATTTTATCAAAATTATTTTTTCCTCATAATCTATTCTCTAAAAACTATTCTCCATTTTTTCTCCAGAAACTATTCTCTAAACACCAATCCAAACACATTATTAAGCCATATAATATTGAACAAGGTAATAATATTTATAATGAATCTATATTCTGCATCATATTAGTAAGCCTATGGTGTCCGCGAGATCTGGTGAATATATATTCTGTTTGAGTTTTTTCTTAAAAAAAATAGTTTTAATATAAATGATTAAAATGAATATTTAAGGAAATAAGCTCACGTATTTTTATGAATAATTAACTTAAAATCTTTTTAGTATTAAGAATCAAGACTTTCAGAAGTGAACTTTAGTTATGATCATATTAAGTGTGTATTTGGCAAGCACCAAAATCATGATTTTAAATCATGGTTTAGGTAATTCGAGATAAAACTCATCTCACACATTTATCTAGTAAGTCATAAAAGCTATTAAAAAAAATTAATCCAAACACAGAGTAATAACCCTTACAAAATCAAGCATTTGCTTCAAATTACGTAAACCATCGATTATTTTGTCCATGAATTATAAGTTACGTATGTCTTTATCTGCTCCGGACACTTCACCGGTTGTCAGATTCTGACTGCTGACACACTTTCAGGACAATGTTCTGTTTCCCGTGCTTTGACTGCCTTCTATTCCATTTCTTTACCGTTTAATTAAAAGAAATGGCAAAGTTGTAATTTTAACAACTGAAAAGAATACCCGGCACCGTTAAGTTTTTTTTTTACAGAATGGGTCATAACTCAGGGCAGTGTTTGTGGGGCCCACACGGGGCACATGTGTGACTTTCGTCCTCCAATCTTACCGTTTGAAGAGATAACTCATCACCATTGAAGAGAGAAGAGTGAAGGTTGAGTGAAAAATCACTTGCGTTGCTTTGCCTCTCATCCGGGTTTGTATAATTCCTCAGCATTTTGTTCATTCAATGAAATCACTCTTTAAAAATCCTATGTTTTTTATACCCCGCTTCGAAACAGGAAGTAAAAAACATAGCATCTCTGTTTTATTTCGACCTGGAATCTGAACCTTGCTTCATCCTTGTCTTGTGTACTTGTCGGCATTTTCATCAACGGAGAAATCGCATCTGGGTATTCTTCCCTCATTTTTCTGAAAAATTTTGATCTCTCTCTAAACCAAAGCCCTTTCTTAGCATCCGAACTGAAATGGAGCATTTTCAATTTCCCCTCAAAATTCTTAATTGAGTTTTAATCTTTTCCCCTTGCAGGAGAGTCAGTGAATCTTTTTGCCGGCGAAAACTACTCGCCGGCTCCGGCAAGGACCTCGGTAATAGCTGTCTCACCAGCAGTCCAGTGGACGACTCCTGGTGGTGTGACCCAAGGCTTCGCCCTTACCTCTCTCCTTCACAGTTCTTCCATCTCAAATTCTTCTCCACTCAAATCTCCTTCCTCCCTCGACCCTTTTTCTTTTGTATTTCTTTCGTTTCATTTTTTTTATCAAGTATTTATTATTATGCCATCCACGTCAGCAATGCCACCTTGCCATGTCACCATTTGAGTTCAAACATTTCTTCTTTCCATTTTAAATCCAGTCAACGTTAACAACTGAGTTAAGCATTGTGTTAAAAGTGTAAAGTTCATCCACAGTTTGGTATTAAAAAATATTTAATGGTACCAAATGCCCCTATTAAAAAAATAACTCACGTTCACGCACTATTAGCATATTAATAATGTCGTCCGCATTTAATATTTACAATAATTCATATTAAATGAACAATTATAGCCAATAACTCTAACAACTTCTTTTTTTTGCCACCCCATTGACTCTAACTTCTGACATTCGATAAATTGTTAAAAGTATCAACATATAAGGTTTATACCCTTTTTTCATCCAAAAAAAGGTTTACACTCTACTATATCAAATGTAGTATTTAATTAATATTTACAAGTAACAAATTCTCTGCGTTTTATGTAATAACTAACCTAATTAATTTTTCAATAAACTTAAACTAGTCAACTATCTCTTATATTATTTAGGTAAAAAAAACTATATAGTATGAAAAGAAAACATGTGTGGTTAACTTACAGATTAACAAAATACAAAAAATGAGTATAGAAAGTGCGATGTTGAATTAGTGGATGCCTTAAATAATTCAATCGTGTCATTGTTTTGGTATCGCATGTATTCACTTCTTTTAACAAATTCCAGCCAATCTCAGCCTAGTGGCCGAATCAATGTTAAACTATCAAGCCAAAGTCCTGAGTGACAAAACGGTAAGCATTTGATTATTCATTTGATATATTATTTACGTTAAATTTAATCTTAATTAAGTCATCTGAAATAATTTCCATTAGTCAATAAATAACTCTGAATCGGTCCTTTCATCCCCCCACTTGTTCTCCACGGACTTCCCCCTTTATATAAATAACTCTTGAAAGTATTAAATCATTAACTCGACGAAAAAAATAGTACTGCGAAATTTCCGTATGCTTGTGAATAGAATGTGTGATTTAATTTGATTGAATGGGATCAGTTTGGTTCATTTGATTAGTGTAAATTTTATAATTTTTATAAAATAAAAAAATTGATCCCCATTAACGCAATTCAAAAAAGGAGTATGTAACTACACCATTCTTTCTGAGTTTTTAATTAATATTTCTTCATGTTGTTTTGATCCCTGTTTAACTCAATTCAAAAAGTTCTTCACTGGTAATTTTCCGAAGAAGAATGTAGATGCACATGTGAAACTATGATAGTTATTTCTGACTCTTGCTTCCGTTTTTTAATTCTTTCTTCAAATGTAATCATTTTGCATGCGAAATTTAGTAGTTAAAGTGTCAGAATAATGATGGAATATTTCTTAAAATAAAGGAAGAAAAGTAGAAAGAAATAAGGAAAGCTCGTGTAATACCTCAAGATCACCAAAAAAAATAATTATTATAATTTATAGTTTAATTAAAATAAAAGGATCAATATCATCGTTAATTTTTACCATTTGATCAAATTTTTTTTTTTTGGTCTTATAGTTTCAAATAATTCATTTTAGTCTATATAGTTTTATAAAGATGCAGTCTAAGTTTAATTGTTGACCTCTATTTTTAATGAGTTTTGGATTTAATTCTTATACTTAAACTCAGACAAAGTTTCTATGAAACTATAAGGATCAAAGTCAAATAGTTAATAATATAAAGATCAAAACCAAAATTTTATTAAATTGCATTAACCCAAACAATGATATTATTTTCTCAAATTATTACACTGTTGGGGTCTACTTCTTTGTCTTATAATTTTATGCACCATTTAATAATATTTTAAATGCAAGAACATATTAATTAACGAGGTCAAGTGAAGTTGAAGCCTTCTATGAATATCCAATAAGTAAATTTAGTGGAGGGCCGCTTGATATATGTGGAGCGGTGGAGGTCTCATGGGAGAGCGGTGTCTCGATTGATTTCCCTTTCCATTTACTTTCCATTAAGTGAATCCACCATTAGATCAACTTTCAATAGTTGAGATTTATTATGGTAAATTTTTATTATAATGATATTCTTTATATATTATTAAATCTCAACCATTAAAAATTGATTTAATGATAGACATACTCAATGAAAAGTAAATAGAAAGGAAAATCAATGGAGATATCCTTTACCCGATGTCTCATCCTCTAGACGGTGTTTGAATTAGTTTTCAAAAAAGTATTTTCGTACCTTGTACAATAAAAAATCTCTTACATATTAATTTCGTTTAACATAAAACTACTTAAAATAAACAAATCGAAACAAATCAAGGAAGTAAGAATAGCAGTGAAGAAGGGTTTTATTTTTTTCAAAAGTGAAGAAGTGTTTTAGAGATAAAAAAGAGGACAAGCGGGGGATGAGAGAAGCAAGTGGAGCAAGTAAGCAATTAGTAGTCAGTAGGAATAGTAATAATTTAGTGATTTTATAGTGACTAGCAACAACCAAGTAAGAAGAAGATAAAAAGAGGACCGAGGAGTGGGGCCCCGATAGTAACGGACTGTCATGACAGAACGTAGAGCCAATCTCTATTAGACAACGCTCCCATTCCAAAAGCAATCCGGTTTTCCAAAACCACTGCGGTTCCCTCCCTCCTTTTTGGTCTTTTCCTCTCTTGATTTAACTATTTTTATTCCTCCCAACTTCGTCTTAACCTTCAACACAAATCTTCAACTTCATCAACATTTTCTCCCTCCCTCCTTCCCCCTCTCTCTAACTCAACAACGTGATCGAGACGGAACACACAGTCACGAAGAAAGAAACAGCGATACTTAAGGTGGGTCAATATATATATATATGGATTTGTGTGTGTATGTATATATATATGTACACAAACACACAAGATATATAGAGTACTCTATATATGCGTACGTGTGTGTTGGTTGATTAGCTAGATTTGTGTTTCAGAGAGAATAGAATTGTTGGCGAGAGAGATCATATTCATGGGGAGGGGAAGAGTACAGCTAAAGAGGATCGAGAACAAGATCAACAGACAAGTGACTTTCTCAAAGAGGAGATCTGGTTTGCAGAAGAAAGCCCATGAAATCTCTGTCCTTTGTGACGCCGAGGTTGCTCTCATCGTCTTCTCCACCAAGGGCAAGCTCTCTCACTACTCCAGCGACCCCTGGTACTTACCCTACCCCACTTAACCCTACCTATAATGCTCTCATCTTTACTCTTCTGTGTTTACGTACGTTATCAATTCATTCATTCATTCATATATATTAATTCTCATGGAGCAATTACCAACCCTTAATTTCATGAGTGTATGCGTATGTATGTGTCCGCTGTCATTGGATTTTCTTGGCAACATCATCTTTTGTCTCTTGCGTAGATGCCAGGCATCATGCAGCTGCTGAGCTGCAAATTAATATATATACACTTTGATGCAAACCTCAAAAGAAAAACAATTTCTTTTATATTGTTTATCATATGTGTTTCAGACACACAAAAAGAAAGACGGGCATTTACGTTGGTATATGGATTTGGGGTATTTGGGGTTGAGTACGGACGCACACACAGATACTCCTAGATTAGGTATATAAGCTTGTCTTTCAATGCGACTGCTCATTGGTGCTGCAGCTGCTGTCATGAAAACTCATTTTTCTTAACATTTGTGATTTCTCTGTAAATACAAACAAATCTTCTTCCGAAAAGATAGTATTATTTTAAGATTAATAAGAGCAGCGTGGAACGCACAAACACACAGTGACAGAGTCAAAATTACAGGCACAACCGCACAAAGCAGTGGAAAAAAGCAGAAAAGACATAATTTTTTTCCCT
This sequence comes from Inga leiocalycina, assembly GCA_963242795.1. NCBI lineage: Eukaryota > Viridiplantae > Streptophyta > Magnoliopsida > Fabales > Fabaceae > Inga > Inga leiocalycina. Next base: position 7,091,190 of record OY725331.1, read on the forward strand.
TAGTGACGCCAGTCGAAGTTGAAGGGACATCAATTACTTTTCTTTGATTCGTATATATATAATATTCAATTGTGTTGCAGCTGCTGCTACTCCCGCTCACACTAAATCGCACTCGCATAGATAGACATCACCATTGAATTTTTGCACCTTCCGTACACCACGGAACCTAATCTCCTTCATGATTCCTAGATACCTATTTGAATTATCCTTTTACTAGTGTGTTTTTACTGTTTGAGGGGAAATTACATGCGTAGGCCTAGGTTTTAGAATTTTTTAAATTGGAAAACTTTAAATAATCATTTTACAAAACTGTGACTTTTTATGTGAATTTAAACTTTCTCAAATCTGATTCAGTAGTTAGAAATAATTATCATTGTAAAAATATAAGACGGTAAAGTACCTTGCAGGCAAACTGAATCTGACAATATTTTAGGGATCGTCTATTGATTATTTAATTTCTTATGCAGTAAAGATAGAATAACATATGCTAGCTTTGATGCTTAATATAAGATTTCATTGATTATATTTTTTTAATTTAAAGAGATTAGATAAGTTATTTATCATATTTCATATCATATGTCAATGTATTATTTGATCATATATTAGTTCAAAAGTCAGATAAATTAGTTTGATATAAAAAAGATAAATAAAAATACTTTAAAATAATTTATTTATCTTCATTAATTTCTCTAAAAAAATCAATATATGAGCTTTAATTGAAGGCACTATTTAATTTGACAAAAACGTACTTTACTTTGTCACGTGCTTAATATTAGCTGTATTCTTCATATATCTATGCATAAAGGGAAGATCAAAGTTATTGAAATTTTTGAAAGGATACTTGTGATTAGTTCAGCTGAATGAAGATGAAGAGAGATTATATATAAATATATTTTCAATTCCTTATGAGACGTGGAAATTGAAAAACCAGTCAAGCTTCAATGCGATCGAACTAGAAATGTCGCTACCAGAAGATGTAGAGTAAATACACTTATAGGTTGATATTTTTCTCCCCATTCATAGATCATCACTATGAGCTATATAAAGTTGTAAATTACCTGTTTTTAGCAAGAAATATATGTTTAACCGTTTAAATTAATTATTAATTAATCAATAATTCATTCTGGTATTAATTAGGAGGAGAAGGTTTAGTGCCAAGAGTTTTTAAGTCAATGATTAAGGTTAATATTTTAAAAATTTTGTGCCAATAAGAGATTGTGATGTCAATAATGCAATTATCAAGTGCAATGGATTGAGAGAATTATCATGTAAAACATCACTTCCTCAATTAGATTCTATCACCAACTAATTAATTGATTTATAGGAAAAAGCTATGTATCTCATAAGCTGAAAGTTTAAGCAGGTAATCAATTAAGTTAGCAATCTGCATTTTACTATATATACTTGTGAATACCTTATGCCAATATAAATGACAATAATAATAATTAAGAGATCACTGTTGAACACCCCCAAAAGTGTTTATTCACGTAACTTGAGATAAACCCCCTCTCACATATTTACTTTGTATACTGTACATCACGATTGAAAAGATGATTTTGAAGGTTTCAATCACTATTCAAAACAAGCAATGGACAGTTAATAAGCTATGTAATTAAAGCGTTGTAGGCTTTTATACACATGTCTGCAAGTTAGGAAGAAGAAAGGAAGAGAAGGAATTAAAGAAATAGAAAAGTGATAGAGAAAAGAGAGTGGGGCAGTGGACAGTGAAGTGATAATTTATACTTATTACGTTTACCATAGTTGGGGGAATTGCATGATATCAACCATGAAAGTATATTGTTGAGGGTTATTGAGAAGTTAGTTGAAAACATGATCAGCTCCTTAATTTATAATACTGTATTTTTTTTTTTGGTTATTGATTTCTTTTTATAATATAACTTCCTCATATATATGCCACCCAACCAAAAGGAAAAATTGTTTCAAAGATTCTAAGAAGCGATGTAACATGTCTTTGTGTAAGGATTAAATGCAAATGTGTACGAAATAATGTGAGTAGAGGATTTTTATCTTCTTTGACAGAACAAGGAAAAATTGTATGTGGGAAGCACTGCATCGTGATTTGCAGGAAAGAAGCATTTGTAATTGTTGAGATTAAGAACTTTGGTTCCGATCCAAAGATGATATACTATCAAATATCTATATTATAACCATAGGAAATATTGATATCCCGAGTGTATATATACATCTCATTCCACAGCGTATAGATTGCTTGCAAGTATGAGGATTTGAATTTAACATCATCAGTTTGTGGACTTGAGCATTAGGATAAAATTGAAAAGCGATGAACCAATCGTGTATTCATAATCAAATTTAATTCATTTATCATGTTCTTCAGAGTGTGGTTTATAATTCCAAATGATAGCGTGTGTCGTCTACACACACACACACACACTCTAATAATTGGCTTGTTACTATTAATTTATTTGGTGAACAGCATGGAAAAAATTATTGAACGCTATGAGAGGTATTCATATGCAGAAAGGCAGCTAGCTGCACCTGATCGTTCACCAACTGTATGTCTTCTTCCCTCTTCTAAATCAAACCCCTCTCCACTCATTCTTTTGGTTAATCTAATTCCTTTTCACTTATTATTATCTTCGGCCCCTAATATAAGAACTAGTCGGGTTTAGATTTGTTCTAAAATATAAGGTTTGAATTCATTTTTTCTTTTATGTAATTGTTTTCTCTCCAAACTAATTTACCTAAGTGAACTGATATATGCAATATAATGTTTTACATGGATATTTTAGGGAAATCATGTCATATCTATTGAAATTAACCAATTTATTTCATTTTCTTAATTTATCCAAATTAGTTAGGCTGCATACTAGAGGTAGTAGGAGGGAATAATGATTAAGTGTAAGCTTAGGTACTTGGAGCTCTACAAAACACATCCTTCTATACCCGAATCAGGGTTGTTCGCTCAATGAATGTTCTCTTTAAGTTGTGAGATGAATATGAAATTAGAATAAGATTATATAGCATTATACCTTTTTGGGTCTTTTTGGCTAAGATCAAGAATGGAATAAGAATAATGGAGAAGAATGAACTTTAGGCTTAATTAGTTTAAAGTATGCTGAACACATTTTGAGCCTTTTTAAGGATCCTGATGCTATTAATTAAGAGTTTGTGCTCTTTGGAAACTCAGATTCTTCATCCATTAATTTTTTATTTTACCCAACAAGCAAAAGCTCAAACTTTCCTTTCCTTGTCTTCAATCTTTCCAATATATATAGCATCCCATTTTCAATTGACTGCTTTTAGAAGCGTAGAGATACATGTATTCTTATTGTTTGGTGCTAGCCGCAGAAATATTCAGGTTGAATAATCTCTTCCTTTGTACTGGAATTAAAAGATCTACTGAATATGAAACGTCCCTGTAACACAGTAGTTGTGATATATATAATGATATACATGATGTGAATGTTATATATATAATATATTTTGGTGGTGTTAGGAAAACTGGACTCTAGAGCACGCAAAGCTTAAGGCTAGGATGGAGGTCCTGCAAAGAAATCAAAAGTAAGGGATTAAGAACTCACTTAGCTGAATTTTTCTCAGAGATTAATGAAGCTAAATAAATTACTTTAAAATATTTATTTTTATCATTTTTTCTTCAAACTAATTTTTCTAGCTTATAAACTGATATATAATCTAATGATAAGCAACATATGTCTGATTAAGTAATTTATTTAGTTTTTTTAATTTCTAAAAAAAAATCAATTAGATCTTACATGTATAACCGGAGGGAGTAATTATGAAGAGACGTAACAAATAAAGCAGCTCATCACAGCTTCTTGTTCTTGTTTTGCTAGGCATTATATCGGACAAGATCTGGAAGGCCTAAGTCTCAAAGAGCTTCAGAATTTGGAGCATCAACTAGACAGTGCTATCAAACACGTCAGATCGCGCAAGGTACGTGCGACTCAAGTCGTGTACACATTAACTAAACACCCTCCTTTATTATTATTCACAATATATATGTCATATATATGTACTGAGATTATATTCAAGTGTTTCACCTTGCAGAACCAACTCATGTATGAATCAATTTCTGAGTGTCAGAAAAAGGTGAGCCTTCTTATATACTACCTCTCATCATTAAACTAAGATCTAGTTTATATATAGTGCAATCTTATATTAAGCACCGGCCCCTTACATGCATTCTGAAAGTGCAGACCACGTTTCAAAAACTATATTTAACTTGCTAGACGTATTTATAATGAAGTTGTTGAGGTCTCAGACTATAATAATAATAACACTGTGTTTTACTATAAGCAGGATAAGAAGCTGCAGGAACAAAACAACTTGCTGGCCAAGAAGGTACGTAATTAATTAACATGTTCCGTTTCGAAAGCTATGAAATTGATGTGTGGTTTTGGAGCATACACAGTTATATGAGGTATGTATGTTTACGTCATGAGATGTTGTGGGTGATGAAATGGATAGATAAAAGAGAAAGAGAAGACCATGGCCCAAAAGGCACGTGAGGAAAAGCACAATGATGAAGGAAATGATGATGCCCTTGTACAACCACAATTACCACCCTCCAATACTGGGTAAGTGTCCTTCCTTAAACAACCTCCGAGTGTTGAAGGACACGAAATGATGAACATTTATTACTCATTAATATTACCATCTCTTGTGCTTAATATAAGATTTCGTTAGTTCGTAGTATAAATTAATATTACACATGTTCATTTGATACAGAGATCTCGTAGAAGCAAGGGGTGGTGCAGAAGATGAGGAAGCAACGACGACCCATCAGCCTCCATCTGGCCCGTTGCTTCCCTCATGGATGCTTCCCGCCGTCAGTGAGTGAGTTGAAGAAAGAAAGTGTTGGAGTTGCTGTCTTATATGTTCTGTATATAAATTACAAGCTGCATGCATTATAATATCTGAAGCCATATTCCAAATAATGGTTAGGGGAGTATTATATAATATATGTACGTAAATGTGAAGGGTAAGTACGTGATTTGTTGAATGGTATCTATCTATGGATAGTAGTGAAATACATATGACCTGGTTTTCACAAGAAGGTTGGAGTTAATGATACTAATATTCTACAACTTAACACTTCCTAGTTAATTAATGATACTAATATTACATTTAACAAGTAGATTTATTAGTTACCCATCTAACCTAAACATCAATGGATTATAGTGGTATATGGTTAATTGTGATTGTGGTGTGTGATGGGTACGAGTGGGCCAAAGTACCAATGAATTGTTGGGCCTGTTTAATGGGCTAATATAAAAAGTTGGGCCTTGTGATCCAATTAAACCATGTGGAGGACTGTTCAGGTTCTGGTCATCACGTGGTTTCACATGCTGTTGCTTCCTTCGTATGCTTCGTCATATTCATTGCCTCTTTATTTTTCTTTCTTTATGTTTTTTATAGTCATTCGGTAAAAGCAAAGCTGTCCAAAAAAAGAGGGGTTAAAAGCAAAGCCCACGATTTCATTGGAGTGAGCTTTGTACACTACACTCGCATATTTAGTTTTTGTTCGATAAAAGCTGTTTTTTTAATATGATTCATGGTATATAAGGTAAATATGTGAGAAAATTCTTACCTTGATTTAAGTGAACGTGCCTCTCCAATACTAACCCAAATAGGTTTCACTTCACCTTCACTAAATTTCTAACACATAAATGTGTAACAAAACTTTAATCTATATATAAACATATCATTTATAGCATGGATGGAATGCTGTGAGAGAAAGAATAAAATAGTAGTACAAAATTATAAAATTATGTGTGAGAATTTATTTTAACACACTTTCATTTTTTTAAATCAGTTTTACTTCGGTTATACTTTTCTCATTTCACTGTTAATGTCCCATTTAATTGGTTGAAATTTTTTTGAAAGAATGAAAATCAGAAAGGAAAGTTTGATTATAAAAGTACATTTAACATTGTAGGAAGTTTTAAGGAAATTTTTATAAAAAATCTTACTGAGTAAGAAAAAGTTGAGTATAAAAAATCTTCTTTGATTCTTTAATGAGCTCCTTCTCAATTAACTTTATAATTTTTAGATATGATTTATAGTATATATATTCAATAAAAAAAATACTTAAGTCAATTTTTTTACTTCCATTTCGTAAAATTTTTTAATTATATGTGAATAATTGTTTTATTTTTTTAATTATTATCATTTAATTATAAATTCATATAAAAAATAGAAAAAATAGTCACATATAATTAAAGAATTTGATATAATGAATATAAAAAAATTTGATATAAATATGGTGTATATCAAATAAGGATATAAAAATTTATCAACTGAAATTAATATAACCGACTAAACAAAACAGTGAAAACACGATCTGGCAAAAAAATTAAAAAAAATAAAACACGATCCCGTCTAGTAAGAAGCAGCGGATGCATTTTTCTTCGGCGACGAACACGTATCCGCACTTGGTCGAGCTCGCCGTCGGATGCCGTTCACAGTTGCCAGCCCCGCGTGGTTTTTCTCGGGCAAGTGTTGAAGAAGGTTCGAATCCTAGGGCTTTGTCTACTCCCAAAATCCGGTGATATTGATTTATTCAACCTGGCGTTGAATCCAGATTTGAATTGAATTTGTTCCCCGCGTCATCTGTTTCCTGCGTGGTTGCCAACCCTGTGTCGGATGCTGTGACAACATTTCTTGCTTTATTTGAAATTTTTCATATTAATTTGGATTTGAATCTGGTCGTGTAATCGTTTCAATATTTTTTTTGGACACAGTATCCGTTTGGATATTGATCCTTTTGAACAGAGATTGGATTTACTCTTTTTTCTTTAAAAAACACTTGGATTACTAGTTTTTGTTTCAATGGTGTGTAATCGGCTATTATACTGGCGCCCTTTTCATTTTGATTGCTAGCCACTTAAATGCTTTGGGTTGTTTAGTTGTGCAATGTTGGATTTGTTGTGTATTGGCATTCTGTTCACTAATATCTTTACATTATCATCAATTTAGAAAATTCTAAAGTTATTTGTGATGCATGATCTGGTAAATGACTTGTCTCGAGCTGAGTCTAACAATTTACTTCCTTGTGTTTAAATTGTCATTATTCAGTGGCTTGGAAGAGTTGTCTGAATCATTTGGCTTACTAAGGCAAAATCAAGCTGTGCTTACTCAGATGATGAAGGTGAAGGTGAATATTGGCGTTATCGCCTAGTGCACCAAAACCATAAAAAACTTTCTATACGATGAATTTTTGATCTGATATGAAACTTGGCTCGGTCTTATTTCCTGATTTGGCGGTGAATTGTGGACGGGATCATTGAAAAATGCGACGACGGGCGGCCGAGTATCGGCGCCCGGTTCGACGGAGGTTTTCTTATTGGATCTGGGTGCTTCTCAGCCTATTCTGTACAGCAGGCCTGGTTTTGTTTGTTGTACAACACAATCATGAAGAAGATCAGGTCGAATATCCTGTGCAGGTAAGATCAGTGGGCCTTTCATTTTCCTGATGCGTGGATGCTCATTTGATCTTAGAACACCATAATGATTGAAGGAGGAAGTGCATGCTGTTTGAGTGCCTTGGCTTACTCATTGGTTCTCTTTCCTGCTTCACAACTTTTATTTTGCGTGAAAATTCAAATTTTGTTGTACATGGGTACCCTCTAGCATTTGTGTTTGTTACCTCAGAAGGTGGTTAAAGAAATATACTTGCAATTCCTAATTATCATCAATATATATATATATTTATATAATATAAAATCTTTAGCAAACCGTAGTCTTCATAAACCATGAATAGTAGGACTTATCTTTTAGACCCTGCGAAAAATAATGGAAAACATGTGTTGTTGAAACGGAAATATTTTTAGACTCGGCAAACCGCACTATTGATAATACCCAGTCCACAGGAGAGTTTAATTTTTCATGCTATCGCCACCTCCACACTGGTTTTCATCCTTCATTTCTTCTGTCATGAAAGTTAGTCACCTGCTTTCAATAGGCATTTCACCCTTCTCTTTCCTTCAATAGTAATCTGTTACCCATCCAAGTTTTCTCAGGGGTGTCAATTATTTTTTCCGTTTTATTGTTTAAGTTGTACAGTTGATTTTCATTTCAATATGATGTTGCAATTATGAAGTTATTCGGAAAAAAAATTTTTAGGTCCCCCCCCCCATCATGAACAATATTGTAATGCTCTTCTTGTTGTCATTTTTTCTTAATAGATTCAACCCTTTCCTTTATTCTTTAAACCAGTTTGAGTCCTTACCAGAAAGTCTGTGATATGCTTTTTTTCTTTAGTTTTTTGGCCAAATTATTTCTTTTTTTTGGATAAATGGCCAAATTTATCGATTGGCTTCTATATCAATAAATGCCATGACAATAGAATTGCTTGCTCAATCTACTGGATGACATTTTACAGCAGTGTTCAATGCTTGGTCATTTGAAGCAGCACTATGAAGTGGTAAACATGATTTATTATGCCTTCATAATCTATGGGGTGGAAAAGAAAGGGTGTCAACACTCAAGAGGCCTCTTGTAATTATTATGCCTTCATAATCAAATTGTTGAAACTTTGTTTTTTGCAGTTCATATGAATGAATGATTAGTATCTCTCTCTGCCGATGTGTTTAGTGTTCGTTAAATTACTAAATTAGTGCCTTCTCCCCTCCATTCTTAATATTTACAGAACACGTAACTGTGTTTTTCAGGAGAGATATGCACGAGGTGGACATGTCACTAGGAGGAGTCTGAATTTTACAGAAGAAATATTAAGTGCAACCTCATATTCACGGCAGTTAGCTGAGCAAATGACTTTGGCTAAGGCGTATGTAATTATTGCCAAAGAGCACAATAGCCTTCACCTAGCCTGGGAGCTCAGCTCCAAGATCAGGAGCTGCCAGCTTTTGCTTTCAAGGGCTGCTATGACAGGGAAGCCAGTGACACTGGAAGAAGCTGAACCAATCATCACAAGCCTATCTTCTCTAATATTTAAGGCACAAGATCTCCATTATGATATTGCAACCACAATCATGACAATGAAATCACATATTCAAGCTCTTGAAGAGCGTGCAAATGCGGCAATAGTTCAAAGTACTGTATTTGGTCAGCTAGCGGCTGAAGCTCTACCCAAGAGTCTTCACTGCCTAAATATCAAACTTATGTCTGACTGGTTAAAGAAGCCATCCCTGCAAGAACTCTCACATGAGAAGAGAAACTCCCCACGGCTCATGGATAACAATCTGTATCATTTTTGCATATTTTCAGATAATGTCTTGGCCACATCTGTAGTTGTTAACTCAACCGTCTCCAATGCAGACCATCCAAAACAGTTGGTCTTCCACCTTGTTACCAATGGTGTCAATTATGGGGCAATGCAATCATGGTTCCTCAGTAATGACTTTAAAGGGGCCACTATAGAAGTGCGGAACATTGAGGAGTTTCCTTGGTTGAATGCGTCATATTCTCCTATCGTCAAGCAGCTTCTTAGTGCAGATTCACGGGCCTTCTATTTTGGGGGTTATAGAGATGTGAATGAAGTTGAACCAAAAATGAGGAACCCTAAGTATTTGTCCTTACTGAACCATCTCCGATTTTACATCCCTGAGATCTATCCACAACTGGAGAAGGTTGTTTTCCTAGACGACGATGTTGTTGTCCAGAAGGATCTGACCCTGCTCTTCTCCTTGGATTTGCACGGAAATGTGAATGGTGCAGTTGAAACTTGTCTCGAAGCATTTCACCGTTACTACAAATATCTCAACTTCTCAAATCCAATTATAAGCTCAAAGTTTGATCCCCAGGCTTGTGGATGGGCATTTGGCATGAACATTTTCGACTTGGTTGCATGGAGGAAAGCAAACGTGACTGCAAGATATCACTATTGGCAGGAGCAGAATGCAGATGGCACATTGTGGAGAGTAGGTACCCTTCCTCCTGGTCTTCTAAGTTTCTATGGTCTGACAGAGCCACTTGACAGGAGATGGCATGTTATGGGATTAGGTTATGACCTAAATATTGACAACCGCCTGATTGAAAGTGCAGCAGTTATTCACTATAACGGGAACATGAAGCCATGGCTGAGGGTGGCTATTGACAGGTATAAGCAACTTTGGGACAGGTACATAAATCAGATTCACCCTTATCTTCAAGATTGTGCTACAAGTTGAAATGTGCTACTTCTCATGAGTGATGATGGACTATGCAGTCTCAGATATTTTGGACTCTTGATCTGTGGTTGCAGACAGCATTGTAGAGTCAGAAGTAGAAAATTTTGACTTTTAGAGTTTGTTTTCTTCTTTTTCCCTTTTCAATCAGCGATTTGAAAGAGAAAAGAATGATTTCTTATACACTAGAAAGCTCAAATGTGCTAGGTGAAGAGACGTGGGATAATCCATTTTTTGCTGATGGGGAATTCTGATCCCCCAAATTGTAGAATTATTTGTTCTTTAGTAATTCTTGTAATAATTTATCTGCTCTTTCAAATAGTAATGTAATCGAATGGAAACCATTTTCCTCCTTTCTCCAAACTTGTGTATACTTTGCATTCTTGTGCAGGTCAGCTTTATTCAGTGGTATTAGCTGACTATATCAGTCCTTCATAAATCTTGGTTGCCTGCACTGTGTCAACTCACAACTCTCAACTTTTTATGACGGCTTTGGTTAAGAGCTTTGCTCTCTATTTTAAGAGGCGAAAAGCAGAAGAGTTTGTGTCTGTTTCTTTTGGGAATCGGAGCAGCAATGTTTAAGGAACAAAGAAAGAGGTCCGGTAAGTATATAACCACAATAATATTGTTATTAACAGGCCATAGTTTAGCGGTTAGCACGGATATAATCTCTATATTAATGGGTTGTTAATGAATGAATGGTTTATCTTCTGTCGGTGGGAGAAATGTGTCCTTTTGGACCGAATTCATCTCCAATGAGAATTCGCATCGAGAAATTTAATATTCCTTCCCATCTTAACTATAAGTGTTAGATGGACAATGATTTTATTTGTCCTAAATATACTCTAAAATTTATAATTTTTTTTCCCTTCAAATCACCTTTATTGACTGCACACATTAAGGGTTTTTTTTTAGTTAGGAATGATTTAAGTATAACACATGATTAAAAAGGATAATTTAAGAAGACTAAAACATGCTTGTTATAAATAACCGACTTAACTAATTATTTTAATATTTATAAATTAATTATTTAACTCTTATATTTATATTAAGGGATGAAAAAAGTATATTTACGTTTATTCAGTTGTGGATTTGTGGGATCTGTAACTACGCAACATGGAATAGCTTCTGCATCTTCTTCCCCCGGTTGTGTGGTATTTGTCGTTGAACTTTTTTAACATTCCCCTGTATTTAACTAAATTTGATTAATCTAATCAATCGCATAAAATTTTGACGAAAAGAAAATCAATAGGAAGGAACGAAATTTTAAAAAATTATGAAGTATAAAAACTTAATACGAACTTTTAAATCATCAAAGTTAAAACAAAAATTAACACTAGAGAAATCATATGACTTAAGGAAAAAATTTTCCTTAATAAACAAATTTCAAAAGAATAATAAGAAGAAATCTATGTAAAGTAGAAAAGTAAGAATGCAAAACAACAAATTTAGTTTGTCGCATTAGCCTGAAGAAGAAATTCTAAAATTGCTCTTACGGTGCCATGTGTTTGTCAATGAGTTTGAATTCTAACGTTGCATTTAAAATTTGTACGAAAATTTGGAATCATAATAAATATTGATTTAATGAGTTTTTACTCTCCATTATTTAAATATTGCCCTATCATGAATCTACCATAAATTTTTACAACTCAAATTTTGCATATGATCTCTCTATCGCCATTCATCTCCTGAAGTTTCTTCTTCTCTCCCAATCTCTATGTTGGTGGCAGACGTTATTGTAAGCTCATCACTTACATCTCTCGCTTCTCTTTCTTGTAAGCAATTTCCCCTTCTGTTCATTTGAATCTATTTGTATTTTTGCTTTGATTATTCATTTGTTTAATTTCTTTCTCCCTTAATCGATTTATTTTTTTAAACATCTTATACACTCCACATCTCCCACTTTGACTTGAAATTTTTTCCCCACGTTTATGCCAATCTTTCTTTCTCTCCTCTATCCTTGTTCTGCCAAAAATGCTTTCCATAACAAACAAACACCTCTAATTAGCTAAACATTAAACTTAAATGCTGTGATCATTGTACTTAAATCATTTGTTGCAAGAAGAATGTAATCCCTTTTTTTTTTAGTCTATGCGAATTTCAATGAAAGAATAAAGGGTGGTGACTCAGATTTTGGTGCTCCAAATGAACATAATCATGGACGGTTGTCAAAATATAAATGTCCACAAATTTCTCATCTTTTTATGTGTGGAACCATAACTGACTCATCATTATTATTATGTGATGAACACTGTAACTCCCTTGACCATCACTCTTCCTTTTTCAAATTCAAATGCCAATTTCCCCCTTCTCCTTCCAACCTCAATCCCTCTCTCTCTCTCCCCCCCCCCCCCCCCTTCATCTCTCAAAACACAATTGTCTGATCTCCTAAGCAGCACAACACGTCACAAACATGTACACAACATGGACGATAGCGAGGTTTGTCAGGTGGAGAGTTAGGGACTGGGCTTCTTGTTTCTTGACTTTAGGTAATTGAATCCTATTAGTATAAAGTGCAACTCTTCAAGATATATATCTTCAAAAGACAAATTACAAAGTTTCACTTTTAACATTGGTTTTTCTCAACTATATGCAGATGATGAACCAGCTTCGTCACCTGGAATGGACAATCGAGTCAATCATGTTTATGACAACAGGTTGTCAAGAGCGAGCAAAAAATACAGCAAAAAGAAAGAGACAAAGAATAATCGAAGAGAAAAAGATAAAAAGGAGGCTTCAGTTGGACACAACACGGTGAATGATGATTCAAGCTGGTCAAACTTTGCAGATGAGGACTATATTGTGTTCTGCTTCAGAGAAGATGGAGCATTCGATGTTATAAGAGATGGCAAGTGCGTTAAGTCTCAACCTCCAATTGGTATTGATGGGAGTTCCAGAAATTCAAGGCCTGTGAATCGCAAGGTACATTAGCCGTTACCCATTTGTGCTTTTCGATAACAAAAACGAATGGTATAAAAAAGTTGAATTCTTTGATCTGTTTTCCTTTGTGAAATTGGAAAAACAGCTTAACTATGGTGAAGAAGAAGAAGAACAAGTTAGTCAACAGAGCACACATGACGATAGACCAAATGTAAACCAATGCCCTTCAAGCTCTTATAACAAGCAGGTGCATTTCCATTTCCAACTCCACCATGCATGAATCTGTTCTATTGCTGGAATGTCCCAAAAAAACCATATCCACATGTTACTATGACTTTGTTTTAGGACGATGAATCAGGCATCATATACATGAGTAGACAGCAAAAGAGAGACAACATCACTAAGGTTGAAGATCGAGCAGTGGTGTCTTCTGGATCAAGGGACTCTAATCAATCTGAAGGCAGTACAGGTTCCTTTGCATTCCCAGTGTAAGTTGATGTTTGTTAGTGGTGTGCAACTATTTATTAGGTTTTTAGGAATGGAACAATATAATGTCTAATGTTGTTGATTGTGAACTATAGGTTAGGTTGGGAATGGATGGGCAGCCCAGTGCAACTGCCAAAGTCAGAGAGTATGCGTCTGAGCAAACACAAGTTCAGGTTTCTGCGTTTTCAGTGTTGTAGATTCTGATTAGTTACTTGTTCATTCTTTTCTTTCAATTTTCCTTCCCCCCTTGAATTATTAAATATTTTTTTTATCATTTCTTTTTGGTGACACGCTGATCATAGTGATGTTTCATCAATAAACTTTTGTGCTGGTTCTGTTTGTCCTGGTTTTTACAAGACAAGAGGAGAGAATATGGGAAAAGGGCATAGTTTGCTAGGAATTGCCACTCCCATTCATCATTAGAAAGATTTTCATTAGTCAAGAAAGAAAAGCAAGAGAAAAAGTCACTTTGAACACGTTTTAATCGTGATCTCCGTTTAGAAAGTTACTGAAAATGAACAGGCCTAACAAATTTCTAGTAATTGCAAGTTTGACTGAAGAATGACCATGTCATTATAGCAAGTTAAATAGCAGGCTTTTGGCACACCTTAGAGAAAAGTTTGATCCCAAGTTGATGAATTGCCAATGTTTTTTCCCTTAAACTACTTTACTACTGTAGAGGAAAAATAAGGACAAAAGAGCAAGTTTGTTTAGCAAAATACACTTGATTGAACCTGTCCATCCTCTATCCAAGTATTATCTCGTTTAATATTTGGGAAGTTGATATTGGTTCTAAATATAAAATATAATTTTTATATTTGTCAATTATTTCTTAATTAACCGTTATTCATACTCCCTTAACAATAATCAAAGAGGAGAGAGAATGAGGGAATTAAAGTAAATGATTAGGGTGTTTTAAAAATTATATGTCATATTAACCAACTTTTTTAATCTAATCAAATAAAGTAAATATATTTTATATTAAGAACCGATGGAGTACAACAAATTATGGGGGGGGGGATGCGTTGTATTATGGCTAGAAGAACGTTGTCAACTCACAATAACTGGCAGGAAAAGGAGCCTTGTTAATGTTGCAAAATACAGAGTGAGATTCAGTATTTTGCTCCCAAAGGGATGGGACCTTATTTTTCTCTATATGTCGGATAGAAGAACAGGACGACAGAGTAAAAGATTTGAACACGATGTGTTTTTATCATAACAGGATGAACGTCTCCGTTTTGAACAATAATCTTGATTTTGGATAGAGACAACACAAAAACAATCTTTTGTAAATTATTAAAACGTAACATAAATCCATGAGAATTCTCGGATGCAACATTCGTAATAATCCTGGATTTTTAAAAAAAAATATTCTGAGCCCGTTTGATTCAACCCTATTATATATATGTAATGGTAATCATGATTGTATTACTAAGAGTGTTTGGTTGTTTTTTAGCATGGTAATAAAATTTACCATGGTAATGATGATTACCAAAAAATTGGTAACCCTCATTCATATCTTTCTCCTGTAAACCCTCATTATCATCCCATTAAATAGTTCAAAAAGTTCAATTTACTTTCAAATTTCCTGTGTCTTTGTTTCATTTATCTCATTTCACTTGCCACATTACACCACAATTGTCACCGCCACTACCACCTCTTCCATCGTTGTCACCTCCACCCACTGCTGCCGCCACTGCCTACTCCTCCTCCACTGCTACAGCCACCACCACCATTACCTCCTCTTCCACGACTATCACCGCCCGCCGCCACCACCTATCTGCCCTCGTCGTTGCCCGCCCACTGCCACCACTACTATCTCCTCCTCTACCACTACCCCCATCGTTGCTGCCGCCACTACCTCTTCCTCCTCCATCTTTGCTGCTGCCGACTCTTAACTATTTTTTCTATAAAGATTATGTCAAGGGTAAAATAGATTTTGTGTAATATATTAATTTTAAAATTTTTAAAATACTAACCCATTGCATCTTGTTTAAAAATCAAATCAAACACTACCCCTATAATTAATATTGCATTACATTACCATTACATCGCATTGCACTGTAGGGTGTAATGGAATCGAATCAAATGGGCCCTCTGTATTTGCAGCTTGGTTAAAAACTATACACCTGATAAAATAGTGTCAGACTTCCAAGATCCAAGACAAAATTGAAAATATCATAAAGTCATAGTAATACCTACCATAATAATTTTAACTACAATAATTATTCCTTATGTTAAACTAAAACCCACCGAAATATTAACAACGAAATCGAAGTGCATGAGCTATAGAGAAAGGTTTGGATTGAAAAATCTTAAAACACAATTGTAAGTCATGCTAACAATGTTAAGGTACCTCATAACAAGATGGGCTTCACTCACGGATTTATAGCCCAAACTCCAAAAGCTCATAATCAAGGGGGAGGAGAGTAGACTATTTTCCTAGAAGAATCACCATGATGCCCTAGGAAAAAAATGTAATCGCGAACAAATGCTACAAGTGAATAACATGTAATGTCAAGTTCTAAACTTGTAATACAAGAAATAATGACAAGCTCATGCTATTCATTTATTATTGAGACTTTTGGTGACTTTATAAAAATTCTCCCTCTCTTCTTTCCCTTCATCGCGAAGCATAATTTATTTTAATAGAAGAAGATTAATGAACCATCTCTTCCACTAGCTCTATTCCACATGGAGAAAGAGATCTCTTACCATTAATGTGGCCTACCAGAAATTACAAAAAGGGTAAAGATTTACGAGACGAAGAAATGAGACGGATAAAGAAAAGACTGATTTTTGTAAAGGTGCCTAGGGGTTGGCCCGTGGATTCACAGTGTGTAAAGAAAATGCTTGCTTCACTTTCCTAAACACGTACGATTTTCGTGCTGATGTGAATGAATAGAATTATAGAATGGTAGTAGAATGCTGATCCAGGGGCAGTCCACACTTGGAAGAGACTAGAGACACGCCATACAGTTTTGAAAAATGCCTCATTTTCATCTCCAAGTTAGCAAGCTGCAAGCCGATATTAAAAAGTCCGTAGGTGAAATTACGAAAACACCCCACTGTCTCTCTTCTAATTCTTGAAAACATTAAAATCGTCCTTCATAGCTTGTTTCTAGAGAAAGCTCTGAACGGGGATGATCCAACCTGTCGGAGTCAGCAAGAGGAAAAAGTTGTCACCCTCAATCCAAATTTATATGCAAGCCCAAGAAAACAAAACTGTGTGTTTGCTGAGAGGATTATGCGAACAAAGGCAAGGACCAACATGTTTGTGTCGGCAACATGGCTGCCGTGTTGCGCACGTTTAACCTCTGTAAGTTACAGGTTACACTGCACTGTTCATAGTTTCGCCTCTTCTGACATACAATAATGGTGCAACTCATTTCGAAGCAGACATGGCTCTGTTCAGGTCTCTTTTTTGTTTTTAATTATTATAATCTGTGATCCGATTACGATATGCTCGTTTATTCGCAGGCATGGATTCTCATTCATAAGCTGCCAATATTTTTTAATTGAATAGATGATCAGTATGAATGGAGATTAATTACTAGTTAATACATAGGGTAGTTGAGGAGTTAGTTTTGGAGAGATTAGGCATTTGAATATATGTGCCGGCCAATTGAGAATTATATAGTTCGGGGCCACTGTATTTAATGCAACTTGGCGTCAGCGTCGGCCGGGAGAGCGGCGCCGCCCCCCCCCCAACCCAAAAGCCGGCCTCTTCACATCCTTCAATCCCCATTTGTGGGGGCAACCTCTCTTCCACTTGGGTGAGTTCTTCATAGTGTGATCCACTGTGTCATGTCACGTATACCCACGTGTCGTCCCTGCCCTCATTGGCTCTCCTGTCACTTTCGCCACGTGGATCTCATGATCGCGCGTGCCACCCAACTCTTCCTCCTCCTTTTATTTCTATATCATACGCCGTGCAGTGCACCACCGGGAGAGATGATAGCCATTATTGCCGTCGTTTTCAACATTCAATCCCCATGATGACGTCCCCAGTCTTCTTCAACGCCCCTCCTCATATCCATCAAACTCTACATTGTCGACTGTTAAAAATCTCATCTCAATGTTCCATAAACCACCACCTAATTTTCAATAAAAACACACTATAATTTGTTTTCTCTATTTTTCTCATCATCAAGTTTCATCATTCTCATACATATATTTAACCATAAAACCCAGAAATTCTGGGGCAAAAAAAAAAGGGAGAGCAAATCCTGCCATACGAGTTAGTTGTACATGCACATCACTAACATCAAACCCCAAACATCTTCACAAGAAAAATTAGAAACCATAGAAAAACAAGGTTTTACATCTCATAATAATGTCGAATCCTTTCCGCTTCGGCTCCTTTTTTTTTTTTAAATTTATTTCAAATTTCCTTTGCTTCCTTTTCAGTTTTTTAAAAAACAAAATTAAGAGAAGGAGAAAAAGGTGAGGGACTTGAAGCTTTTGGACGGAAGCTTTTCAAGGAAGATGAAAGAGACTGGGATTTTCTTGATCAGCCCAGTGAGCGTGACTCCAGTAAGAATGATCTACGGTGTTAGGCAGATCAAACAAACCTTGCTCTGCGCCTCCCTGCCAATCCAACGGTCCCAAACCACCGTTCTCGTTCTTACCCTGCAACGCCGACAAATCCAACGGCACCGTCGGGTCGAGCAACGACCCAGGCATGAGTTCCGGCAACTTCAGCTCCTGCTGAGAAATCATGTCACTCATCCCCGTCTCTTTCTGTTGTGCCTGCTGCCACTCGCCGGATAATAACCCATTCCCGGCCATCCCTTCTTGTTGAGTGGTAGTACCGAACCGAAATGACGTCGGCTCCGGAATATTCCCAAATCCGAACGACAATGCTTCGCTTGTTGAGGTGATCAAGTTTGTAAAGCTCCCTATCTCCGAGAAAATACCACAGTCCCCTCCTTGCTCCATCAAGCCAGAGTCCGAATTAGGGTTCGTAGCCTGATTGGTTGGCAGCTCACGGTTCAACGACGAAGGCGCTGATACCGCTTCAGAGGCAGCGGTGGCGGCGAGGCTGGAGCTTTCGCTGCTGGAATGAGAGCTCGACTTTCGGTTTTCCTGCGGCGGCGGCGGCTGCGCCGGTGGTCGTGTCGGCGTGAGAGGACGTTCTGCAGAGGATGAGGTTTTGGGCTTGGAACGCTTGGATTTACGACATCCACCGCCGACGGGGACGTTGCGGAGGACGCCGCCTTTGGTCCAGTACCGCCGGCAGCTCTTGCAGAAATAGCGGGGTTGAGATAGATTGTAATTGTTATAGTAACAGAACTTGGTGTTGAGGGAGTCACACCTTGGGCACTTCAAGGCCTGGTGGTTCTGGTGGTGGTGCGGCCTCACCCTCCTGTCCCCGCCGCCAGCTCCACCCCCACCGGCGTCAAAAAATCTACCACCCCCGATAGAATGTATTTCCTGCATTTGGTCGCAAATCGCGGCCCCTTTGTCCGGCAAGAAACGAAAATATCACAAGTTCGAAGTCAAGAGTTCGAGTGGAGGGAAATCGATGAAAAATTTGGCGCGCCTTGAAACTCTGCGCCTAAATTTCACGGCTGAATGTTGCGTGAAGGATAGAGATTACGGAGAGAGAGGGAGAATGGAGAATGGAGAATGGAGAATTGAGAGAGAGGTGTCTTCCCGCGTGTCAGTGTTGCATGCGTGTGTGTTCATTTGGGAGTGGGAGAGAGTGTGGAGAAGTAGAGAAAAGAGTTTTCTTACTTGCCAGTTCTCATCTGACAAATATCCCTGTACTACTGTATCTATCTTCTATTTCTACTATTTTCCTACTCAATTGACGGAAAACTCCCTAGGGACTCGGCAAAACTACACTGGCTGCCCCCGAATAGATTATCGATAAATCAAAATACATAAAAAACCCCACTAGCCGACCTCAGTCGATTCTAGGAGCAAGGTGTGACGTGGAAATTTCCAAGACAAGTTGACGAGCAGAAATGGGTTGGACCGTACGGGGTAACGGAGACGGGAGAGGGGGGAAGAGCCGTCGAGAGGTACACGTGGACGGAGGAGAGACGGCGACGAAGAGATTTCGCAAATACAAATATTCTAAAATGCCCTTTTTTATTTGTTACAGAATCGGAGGGGGCATATAGTGGGGACCACTAGAGTTGGGGGGGAATGAGGGAGGAGTGGTGGAGGGAGTGCCACGTAGAGGGATATTATTGGTAAGATGTGGAAATGGGAGCACTGCTTGGCAAAAAAAAAAGAAAGAAAGAAAGAAAGGAAATGGGAGCACTGGAGCGGAAATGTAATCCGCAAATGAATAGCGCATGTACGATGTATCTGGCCTCCGTAACTGGTGGTGCTGTACCATCTGAACCTGATTCGTCGGATTTCAATGTTGGCAGTACCACTATATAGTATTCTTAAATTATGTTAAGAAAATGTTCATTTACTCCTCCGGTCTAGTTGCATTTTTATGTCAAACGAACAATGAGTCGGTGCCTAGTTTCAAAAATCAATTGCTCAAAATTTACACATAAGTACTATTTAGGAGTGCATGGTGATTTGCATGGGACGGGGAGTATATTGTTACTTGTTTCAAATTTCAAAATGATGATACAGATGCAACCCAGTCTCCAGCATTAAATACGCGTTTGTAATTATAAACACAAAATGATTTTTATTATGAAGAATTACCGTATCTCCAACTATCTAAATGTAAAACTTAATTATAGTGTAGAGCTATAAACTAAAACTTGCCTATGGTGGGTGGACTAATAAGGTTTTGATGTGAATGCGTTGTAATAATGGAAATGAGAATAGCACGAAATGGAGAGATGCAAAAGCAGGGTATAATAATAATGTAGGGCAATGGGTTAGTGGGGGCGTGAGTTGGCCAACTGCTATAACAGAAATATTCTCTCACACCCCAAGTCTACACCAAGAAAATTGAGTCGTAGGTACAAGATCACAGTGTTACTGTGGGGAAAATCTCACGGACACACACACACACACCATATAATGTGTTTTTGATGAGGAAGTCACTGTCTAAACTGTGCCATTAAGCAACAATAACACGTTGAGAAGCACATGTGCATTGATTCTCTCTCTCTCTCTTCCATCTCTGCTTGTGGCCGTCCTTAAATATTAGGTGCCGCATCTACAGTTGTTATTGCTTCATTTCATTTGATTTTCCTTTCTTCTTCCACTCCAACCTGATCCAACCCCTTTAACTAATTCTATGAATTTAGGGTCAGAGGATCTGAATCTCAAGCAACCATATCCATCATCCATCAATAATATACCACGACCTTCATTTAAACATGCATAGTGTTTGCTTTGTTTCAATCTTTCATAACATGTTACTACTATTTGTCCAGACGTCTGATATAGAAGTTGCCGTAGTTTTTCTAATTTAAAATTGGGCCTAGCGTAGGGGTAAAAAATCTAGGCGGGTTTAAATGCGTGGAGAAAATCTGGCTGGTCGCTGACCGGCCTACGGATAATAATACGATTGGAGGGTGAGTACGCAGAGTGGAAGGGTTTAGGGTTCAGATAAGCCATCACGTCACGATAATGGGGCATTTATTTCCATTTGAACCCTCGCTCCAACGTCGCTGCCCCTTCTTTAATCTAAATTTGCGTCTTTTCCATCTCACACGGGGTACAACCATATTTTTCTAATACTCATTTCTCATATCACCTCGCACCGGAGACGAAATTTCAGGAAAATATAATTAAAAACATAAAAAGATAATTTAGTGCTGTGAATTTATTAAATCTTAAGTCATATAAGAAGAAGGAATATGAAATTTTCAATTCTAATCAAATGACCAAAATACCCTTAATCCAGTTCACAAGTTTCAGGGGTTAATAACAATATTTATATCAATATTAATACCATGATATTTTACATTAACGATTTTACTTTCATGTTTTACAATTTCATATCCGAAAAATCAGGGATAACTTTGAAGGTATAAGTTTCAGGGGTCAATAACAACATCTATATTTATATTAATAACATCATATTTTACATTAACGATTTTACTTTCATGTTTCACAACTTCATATCCCAAAAACCAAGGATAATTTTGAGGACACAAGTTTCAGGGGACAATAATAACATCAAGTTTTATATTAACGACTCCACTTTTATGTTCACAACTGAGCTAAGGGCAATTTGATCATTTGGTCAAAATTAGAAATTCCTATTTCAATTCTGATGTAAGATTTTATAAATTTACAGCACCAATTTATCTTTTCCTACTGTTAATTATATTTTTCTGAAATTTTCCCTCTAACCAACTTATTTGGGGTTGACTTCAATTTATAAGATAGAGAAAAAAGAGTTTTTTTATCCTATTTACAAGACGTGTTATTAAAATTTTCTATAGGAATGTAAATTTTTTATCCTAATTTATTATTATGTTGATTTTCTTCTCACATGGTTAATAGAGTTTAAAATTCTTTTTAATTTGTGTGAAACGTGCTGATCATATCTTATAAATAAAATTAAAGGATTACAAGGTAAAAGAGATATTTAATTCATTAATTTAGTCTTAAAATAAATTTTTTCAATTTTACCCTTATTCAGAGTACAGTTGATCACCGTGTTAAACTTCAAGCCTCCTTACAAGACAGTACGCAGTGGGGTTGAAATTTAGAACGACTCATTAAAGTTATATTTGGGATAGTGTTTTTTTTAATATATAAGTATTTATTATATAAATTAAGATAAAATTTTTCTCACATATTTATCTTATATACCATAAATCATAATTTATAAATATTTATAAATCAAAAATAAATTTTCCCAAACAAACATTAAATAACTTATATAAGAAACCATCAATTTCTTCCATAGCGGCCCTTAAGGAAACGTGAGAACCACATGCATGCTGTACATATTACATAAGTGGCGTCGAATTATTATCTCACTTCAATGAAGTGGTTGAGAAGGTTGACTTATTAACTTTGTATGAAAATAATATATTTTTAACTTTGTTCATATTAAAAAATATGAAGAAATAGTACAACATTATATTTCAAATGTTGTCTTAGTAAGTTTTAATTAAAGTTGGGAATCGGGACCGGCCTGATCCTATAGGACTAACCTTTGACGGTCCAGAGTTTAAAAGGGTTGGCCCTTTTAGGCTTAGGATAAGAAAAATTGCTATTTTTTAAAACCCGGCCCAAAAACATAAGGGTCAGGGCCGACCCGCTGGGCCTGAAGATATTTTCTCAAGATTGAACAAATTTTATTTTTTTTTCAGTTTTTTTTAAAAACTACAACAATGAAATTTCTAATTTAACACATAAATATTGTCAAAATTAGAGTGTAAACGATATGCATTATGCAACAAACAAACACGGTCATTAAGTCGTAATCAAAGGTAAACTATTGTCTATATATCACAATTACAAATAATTAACGAGAAAACTTAACAAAATAAAAAATACTTCTTTTAAATATATCTTGAAAAGTGTAAGTAGTCAATAAAATAAACAACACAAGATATAAATAAAACAATCACTAGAAAATAAGTTAAAAAATACAAAATTGATAAGAATACTTATGAAATAAGAAATATTTGTTATAAGTTTTTAATTTTTAGGATTATTAGTACAAGATATTCTTATGAAACTTAATTCTAAAAAATTTAATATCAACTAAATATTTGTAACATCGTTAACAAAATATAAAAAATCAATAATAATAATATTATATTAATAATTTTAAAAAAAAAAAAAACATGCAGGACCTAAAGGGCCGACATATGGCCCTATAGGACTGGCCCTTTTAGGTCCTCGGCCCTATAAGGCTGGTCCTTTTAGGCCCACTTTCATTTTTTAGACAAAAATTTGATACCCGATCCTTGTAAATTTAGGGTCTAAAAGGACCGGCTCAATGGGCTTGGCCCGTTTTGCCGGCTCTAATTTTAATACAAGTAATAATAATCTACAAAGTGAGGTGTATATGATGAATAAAAAAATTATTTGAAAAGGCGGGTATAGTAAGTGTATTGATATTATTAGTTGAAACTTGAAAGGGAGATGTGGAGGATAAGGCAGGGAAGGAGAGGGAGGACCACAGAGGGAGGGAATGTGGCGAACAGAGGGGATGAAGTGAAGTGGAAGTGTGGAAGAGTGAGGTAAGAGAAACCAACTTAACATGGAAGACAAGCATCATTTTAGGAGGAGATGCATGTGTTGGGTTCTTGACACGTCATCATCATCATCCCTCTGCTTCCGTTATGATTGTGTGGCCACCATGTTCCTACTTGCCCTCTCTTCCTTCAACAACTAATCACTACACTAATTTCATCCCCCCGCCCCTCTATTACTTACTACCTGTCTCCCCCTAAAATGTTGTATGCAAATGGCACCTGACAATGGCTTAACACAAGTAAAATAGCTGCCCTGCCCAAAGACTTCAAGTGTCAACCCCATAATACCCACCAACGACACAAAATGGGACTGCAATTTAGAGAGTGTTTGTAAATCACTAAAACCGTGATTTTAGAAGTCATTTTCAACAAACAAACCGAGATAAAACTCCTCTAATATATTTGTCTCGTAAATCATAAAAGTTATTCTCTAAAAGTTAATTCAAATGCACACTTATAGTATATGTTTGGATTAACTTTTGGATAATAGCTTTTACGATTTACGAGATAAGATGTAAGAGCAGTTTTACCTCGACTTATAAAAAAGAACTTCTGAAACTATAGTTTTATGGTTTCCCAGACACTTACTTAGTGATGAAAAGAAGAGTGGAATGCTTACGTGGCAGGCTAACACCAAAGATAAATCTCTTTAGGCTGTGCTTGGTTTTGACGAGAGGGGAGGGGGAAGGGTAGGGGTTTCGTCAAAATCAAACACACCATTACCATTAGAGATTGTCACACGTAGAGAGGCTAAACAATCATCACTCGAACTCTTTTTCTTTTTCTTTTGGTCAGAAGCACTAATCACCCTTCGCCCCTGCTAATTACTTTTCAACTAGTCCCTGCTCTTTTATTCTATTTCCTTTTCATGGTGTCTGGGCATCATGTAATGCAATCCCAACAACAGCAGAAAAGTTCATATAGTAGAAGTCAGATGACGCTAATACACAACACATAGAAACACCGACGTAGTAAGTTGGAAGTTAATCGTTGAGTTGAATAAAGGAGCAACAGTGTAGAAGGAAGTAAGTTTCAGAGCCGTCCATTGACTTGTTCTGATAGTTGAAGACTGAGGGCCAAGAGAAATAGAGCGTGCCACTTCCATAAACAAGAGGGGTCGGTGTTTGGCCACGGAAACCACCAAAGTTACAAATGGCTCTAAACTCACAACACATCTAATCACTCAGGTCTGAACTACGCGGGTCATGTCATCGTGACTCAGGCGCATTCTCTTTAGTTTCTTTTTCTTTTTATTTCATCAAATATATGTATCACTGTGTAGTGTACATATGAATGAATGCATATTACCAAGGCCTATTTCCAATTTTGTTTTTAGGGGTAACTGAAAATCTACTGTTGCCTCACACATGAGGGTTGAAGGGGTTAGTGGAAGAGAATGGTGCAGGTGGACGTGGTGGCTAGAGAGAGGGGGGACAAGGCCACATGCACATGGGACGGTGGTGGCCAGAATATCCCATTAGGTCTTCTTCTGGTACTTGTCCACATCTATCCTCCTCATACTCTCACCCTTCTCATTCATTTACACCCCCATACATTAATTACTATAATACATATAATTAAATACATACAAATGCTTTTCAGGGCAAAATGCAATATCTTACTTAGTATTCAACCGGCCGCTTCAACTCAACTATAGTTCAATCGATCTACATAATATAATTCATAAAATATTTATACATTTTTTTGTAATATTTATTCTTTTTTGTCTCACAAGTGCCTCTCTCTAATGGATTTGGCTTCTCTTATTTTCTTGTTTGGATCAAAATTTATTGATCCACATTTAATATTTTATAAAAATATTATTACAACAAATAAAAAGGATAGGAAGGAAATGGAGAGCAGTGAACGTAGCTTCAAGCATGTCCAACTTAAATAATATATATATTACTCTCTCCCGTTCTTTTTATAAGAACCCAAGATTTGAATTTCCTTGATTCTAAACATTTAATCACTTTGTCTCATTTTGGCCCTTCATTAATTATATGCATTGCATTAATTAAAAGGTTAATGATACCTATATTTATTCTATTTCTTTCTTACTTGCCCCATTATAAATAAGGACATACATACTTATTATTTTTAACTAATTTTAACTATTTTCTTAAATCGCGCAATTCGGTTGTTGAACTCTTATAATTAGAATCAAAGGAAGTGTTTATTGGGGAAAATGACGGAAAAGTGGTTTTAAAATTGAGAAATGACAGATAGGTGATTTCGCAATCGACAAAATTGGGAATTCATGATCTCGCTTTGACATTTTCTAATTCACTTTTGGTAAAAAACCCATATGTTATTTCCCAATTTTGAGAACACTTTTCCGTCATTTTCCCTATTTATTATAAATCAGTGAAGCATTAAATAATATAGGGGAAAAATATAAGAAAATACTAGTTGAACTTCAACATCTCAACTTAGTCTTATTACCTACAAGAGTACAAGTATTAACTAAACTTGTGTAGTAAATGACAATTTATTTTAATAAAAAATCATTAATTTAAGATTTTGAAATTTAAGCAGTATTTTTTTTTTCCTTTTTCTATATCTGAGATTAATTAATTGCTTAAGTAAACTAAGTACGAATTTGGATTATTAACCAAAAAACCACAGGAAGTTTTCAACTGTGTGCAGCTTTCACAATCCTCTAGATTGGAAAAGATTTCCTGTCTTCTTTCATCCCATCCCTTTCTCCCTATTTGGGCCTCTCTCTGCCCCCTAAGCCCAACTTTCCCTGGCCCCACTCCTCTAATCCTGGACATTTACAAGTAAAAAATCAGCATCAAGAATTGAGTTAATATAATTACTAAAATGTCTCACAATAATTAAGTAGCGTGTAATTATAAGTTTGGCGATGGTAAAAGGCAACAAGCTCATTTTGTTCACTTATTATGAGACTTTCTAATAATTACATCCATTTCTTGAGATTTTAAATTGATATTTCCGGTTTAAAAGTTTCTATCCTCGTATTCAATGAGGGATTGGGTAAGGGATGCGTGAGGATTTTTAATTGTCAACAACTTTTGTTTTTTTGGGGTCAACTTCGTATCACTTACCCCTCTGCGTGTGTGTGATTTTGCCTTAATTATATGCGCATTGTGCTTCTCTGTATTTTGCACTTGTAAGATGTAACTTTGGGCTCGTCTTTTTTATGCTTTTATAGTAAAAGGTGTACGTCACGGGGGAAAAAAAGGTTGTAGCATAAGATTGGACAAGCTTGAAATGAGTGACTTGCAGGAAAATCAAAATGGTAGATTTTCCATGAACTCAAACTCAACCAGTCCTTGTTGACAAAACCCACTTGGACAAGACCTCCTCTTTCACACATCACCAATCTCAAAACTCAATTTTCAAGTCTCTATTTGATTACGAGTCACCGATCAAAACCCTCCTTTCCTTTAATTATATTATCCTTTCGAAAGAATAATGATGAATACAATCCAAACACTTGTTTAAAATAACTCATTCATGGAAAACACGTTTCAATAAAAATATTACGACTAGTAGAGATTTTACTATGCTCACCACTCAGTATCCCACGGGTCCAATGTCAGTTTTTCGTCTTCTCCATGTACACACAACGACACAATTGAAGCCACTGGTTCAGGATTTGTTCACTGTGAATGTTTCTCACCCGTATGGTCCTTATGGTGACCCTACTACTGATATTAGTAATATACCATTTCTACTCCAAGAAACCTCTTTTGGAATTCAACTTTCCTGGCACCACCTCCTTGTGTTAATTTTCTTCTTGTTTTTTTTTTTTATAAAAAATGGATACAATTTTCCTGTAAAGTCCTGACTTTTTTGTTGTCGTATGAACATTAATTAAATCAAGTGAAAGGAAAAATAGAAAAACCCCATGAAAAGAGACGACATATATAGAGATATATAACACGCAACGCATGGTTACTGTGAAGAAGGATGTTGTGTAATGTGTAGTGGTGTTGTTAATTAATGTCACTAGTTTTTTGGTCCCAGTTCTATCTGCCCACATGACAACAACACACTTGGTTGTCCTGTTGTTTTAAATCTTACAAAATAAGATCTTTCGTGATCAATATTTGCACGCCATTTTTACATATTATCGTTGCTTACAAATACAACCCAACAACCCCCTTTTCATCTCACTGTCACGTCCCTCTCATGCATGGCCTCCCCTCGTGATCATGCACTCCCTATATTTCTTCCATTATCGTTTTCATACACAAACCTCTCCTATTCTTCAGGTCACCATTAACCCCTAGTAATCTTCATCTCTCGAGTTTCAAATAGTAATACTATTGGAGAATCACTGTATTAGGTCCCAAAGAAAAAAATGTAACCATAAAAAAGTTTCACAACAAATAAACAACATGCAACGACAAATTCCACTATAAGAAATAGAAACAAGTTTATACTACTTACTTGTTATCTATCAGAACTCTCTTCAATGAAATATTCATCCCTTGAGACCTCATAGTAATTCTCCACACACACATATATATATATCCGTAACTTCTTCTATATATATATATATATATATCTCGTATGGTCCCAATCTAACATTCATGGTCTTGTTCCATCAGCCAATTATGGGTGTATTTGGAATGACAATTGTCAATTGAGTTTGTTTCAATTGGACTTTTTGTAATATTACTTTTGATAAAAGTCATATTGTGTATTGTGATTTATGTTTGAATTGTCAATTGGGCTTGTCTCATTTTTGTAATACATTAAAGGTAAAATTGTAGTCAGTCTTCTAAGATTGGGTACAACTGAAAAATTATTTTAAAGAGTTAAAAGCACTAAAAAATATTTCAAAGTAATTTTTGGAGCTGAAAAAGTATATTAAAGGTAAAATTGCAATCAGTATGATAACACACTAGGTACAGCTGAAAAAATATTTTAATGGGTTAAAAACACAAAAATATATTTTAAAGTAATTTTTGGAGCTGAAAAAATATATTAAGGGTAAAATTACAAACAGTATGATAACACACTAGGTAATAGGTGTAACTAAATTTGGTTAAACTTTTAATAAAAGCTCCAACATTGAGCTTTTGCCAATTGTGGGTGTATAGTGGTCAGGCTTAAGGAGCTTTTATTACAAGCTTAATTTGGCAATTGGGCTTTTATATGCTCAATCAGGCTTAAGGACATCCAAAAGCTATAACCAAACACAGATTAAATGTTATCACCGTTTGAACAGTGTCAATAATTGACCATTAAATAATTTTATTATAACAGTGAGCCTAGCTTGGTGCAGATCGAATATATGAAGCTGACAGCAGAAGCAGCCTCTGAAGGGTTTTTGAATTTTTGTTTTATTTTTTGGTTCCGAGGAAGGACATGCCTGTGAAGATAGATATGTTTGAACACGAAACCTCAAATATTGCAGGCTAAGAATCAATGTGTGCACATGCGAGAGGGAATTAGATGTTGACTGCTTCTGCTTCTTATGCACAGCTCACAACTTGATGATGACTGTGTGATCATCGTAATTAATATTATTAATCTTGCATTTAAATAGCCAGACATTGGTTACATATATATATAACCAAAATTTATTTCATTGGGGTCTACTACTACTTCTTACGTGCTAATGAAGGTGAGAAAGCAATTGTTGATAATCAAATGTTAATTAATTCCACTTATTTTGGACAGTTAAAGGACATCCGTCACCAATCAATACGCGTAATATTCCAACTGCTTCGTGGGATATGAGCAAGTTTAATCATCTACTTTCAAATCAAGTAAATACAACTATTACACGCGTTAATATTAATCAGCTTAATGGGGAGGATTTTCCTGTATGGAGATGGTCTTTAGATGGAATTTTCACCATCAGATCCACTTATAAATACCTAGTAGGCACCCAACAATCTCATAGTAATAACTGGAGGAGATGTGTTTGGAAACTGAAGGTCCCTCAAAGGTACCGTATTTTCTTGTGGCTGTGCTTTCATGGTCGTCTTATGACAAACATGATGCGTTATCAGCAAGGTAGTCATCACACGGGTATTTGTGATATATGCCATAATTCACACGAGTCACTACTCCACATTTTGCGGGATTGTCCATTCACTTCAGAATTATGGAAAGGATTCTTATCGCCGGATTGGTATGATCTATTTTTTGGCAGGTTTGAGAGAAATGACTGGCTTACATGGTGTGCCGGGAGAAAAGATGTAATACAGGGATTCAAATTTCGTCTTTGGTTTACGGTTTTATGCCGGTATATCTGGTTGGCTCGTAATGACAGATGTTTTAATAATAATACTTGGAGTATACATGCCATATTAGCTCGTGCTCGTATCTGCTTAACATGGGGTAATACAAGCTTGCTTCAAAATAAGGGTGCATAAATGAATCAACAACAATGGAGGCCTCCACCGATTGGATGGGTGAAGATTAATACAGATGGATCTAGGAATGATAACCTAGGGACTAGCACGTGTGGAGGTGTGTTGCGAGATCACAATGGTGAATTTTTGATGGGGTTTATGTATCAGATTGGACGAGGAACAATAGTATCTGCTGAAGCTTGGGGTGTTTTGTGGGGACTTAAAGTTGCATGGGATAGAGGATACAGACAAATCATGATTGAGTCTAATTGTATTGAAGTAATGGATCTAATTCAGGCCAACGTATCTCAGGAACACCCTGATTTTCATCTTATTGTGGAGGTTCAAACACTGCTGGAGAGAAAGTGGGAAGTGGAAATTTCACATTCCACTCGGGATGTTAACACAGTTAAAGATGCTATGGCAAGAGAAGCTTGGAAGATGGCTATTGATCTTCATATCACAGAGTCACCCTCTGATGCTATTATCAATTTTTTAATTAATGATGTAAACAGTATGAGATTTCATGTTGACTCAAGAGGATAGCTTCTGATGTATTTGTAGTATATCTTTTATTATAAAAAAAAAATATTCCAACTGCTTCCATGCCTTGGAAGTTGGAACCCACATTCATTATGTTAAATTAATAATACCATCAAGTTGTTGTAACGATAGGCTGTGCAAACCCCACACGCATATGTAAAAATCGATCAAGTTTTTAAACTTCCTTTAGTTTTAAATATAAGATAAAGTTGATTTTTTTTTAAAGATTAAAGAAACTAAATAAATTGTTTAAACATATTATATGATATATTTTCTTAGATTATATATTAATTTATTAATCAAATTCATTAGTTTGAAGGAAAAAAATAAAAATAAAAATACTTTAAAGTAATTTAATTAATTTCCTTTATCTCTCTAAGAAAAATAATTTTATCTTATTTATAACAAGAAACAATAAAAGAACTAGTTAATGTGTGATAAGATGGATGGGATTTAATTTTGATAGTGTGGAGTTCGTGCTCATAAATTTTCCGTATAGTTATCTCTTTCCCCCTTATTATTTTTTATTTTTTGGTTATGTGTGATAAAATCTTAGGAAAATCTTTAAAAAATACCATCAAAATATGTAAATCCCAAATCAGCACGGCAAAATTATAAAATCCTGATTCAGTGCTATGTCAGTAGGGATGACAGTGCTGAGTATACGAAAAAACGATTTTGCCCTTCAACACTCTTTCTCGCCAATTCAGAATAATAACGCAAGACTCTTAATTAACAACTCCAGATTCTTGATTAATAACTTCGCTTTTTTCTTTTATATCTTCGTATATAAAAAATATAGCAATGTTAATGTACAATACGGTGTTGTTAATAAAGAAATAGGTGTTGTTATTAGCCCTGAAACTTAAATTATGAAGTTGTGAGATAAGAAATGAGAGTTGTTAATAACAAGACCAGTGTTGTTATTGTGAAAGTATAAAGAAGAAACTAGAGTTGTTAATCAAGAATCCGGAATTGTTAATTAAGAGTCTTGTATTGTTATTCTGAAGTGGCGAGAGGGAGGGCTGAAAGGCAAAATCATCTTTTCGCCAATCCAGTATTGAACCGGCATTTCGCAATTTCAGCGCATTGATTTGGGATTTGCATATTTTGATTGTACTTTTTTGGGATTTTCCCTAAAATCTTATTACAAGCCTCGAAGTTTGTTTAATATAAATAAAAATGATGAATGAAATATGAGAAAGCAAATAATGACGACATAATTTTATAAACAAAATATCACTGTAACCCTGAAAGTAATGGACAGAGTACGCGCGAAACCATGTGGTGGTCATTAGGGGGTTTGGCATTAATTCAATTTTCCACTCTGGTTATATTAAACTCCCTCGGTTCTGTGTTTTCCCCCTGTCCTCGATTATCTGTGCGTACTGTTTCTGTTATGATGGCTATATATAATTATATATATATATTGATGAACCACAGAACCTTTTTTATTCTGATATGCGACGATCAAACGGTCTGAAATTTTAGGGATCAGGGTGGGTGCTGTGCACCTCCCTGATGCGCAGGTGCTGCGCGCCTCATTTGGGGCCCTTCCCAAATGTATTTTTTTTTGTTCCTTATATCATTAGATTCTAGATGAAATGGGCGACATTTTGATATATTATGATAAAAAAATGGAGTTGTTTTCAATTTTATATGATTTTCCAAAGATTCAGTGCTCAAATTGAAAAAAAAAACTGTACCATGTTTCCAAAAAAAATGCACTGAATCTTTGGAAAATCATATAAAATTGAAAACAACTCCATTTTTTTACCATAATATATCAAAATGTCGCCCATTTCATCTAGAATCTAATGATATAAGGAACAAAAAAAAATACATTTGGGAAGGGCCCCAAATGGGGCGCGCAGCAGGCTGCGCATCAGGGAGGTGCACAGCACCCACCCTGATCCCGAAATTTTATTCTCTCATATATATATATGGAGTCCTATATATATGTACTTGTCGATCTTATGTTTGTGTCTGGGGACTGAATGTTATACGCTGTCTGTGCCCTCACGCTCGTATAATGATTAAAAACATGATCTTGTTGAGAATAAAAGTTGCTGAGACAGAGAGGGACAAATCAGTGACACAGATTTGAGTACACAGTGAACGATCATTGGTTACTGTATTGTTTTTAGACAAAGCTTTTACCACCCATAAATGCTTGGCGCTTAAAATCTTACACACCTACAATTAAATGCACATAAACATATTCAGAAGATGATGTGTAACGTTAGAGAAGTTGACAGATCCTAAAAATTCTAGGTGCGACTGATGACCTGTTTACCTCCACATGACCGTACGGATTTGAATAAATGCTCGAGAAGAAAACTGGGTACTGTACTGTCTAAAGATGATCCCCAGGACGAAGAAAGATGGATCACAGTACATTTATGGATGAGAAAACTTATGTGGAGGAAACACGTAACAATATTTGTTGCGTTATGACTCTGCAAGTTAACAGATTAGATTAATGCACTAAAATAAACTTCACTCTTGGTATGACGAGCTTATCTAAAACAAGCCACTCATGTTCTTTCTAGTGTCAAGGTAGTGTTATTCTCATCCCAAGTTTCCAAAGAAGCCTTGAATCACTATTACTATATATTACTAGTCATTTGCTAAAACTGGAAAAAAATGTTAATAGAGGCTATGCAAGTGTTTGGTATAATGACCTGAGTTTGCTGATGAAGCAAACCTGGGGAGAGACAGACGAGAAAGACACTGATTATCGTTGTCTTATTTGGATGAAGTTGTAACATGATATGCCAGATTGTCGCCTACTAGATTTTGGGTTGGCGTTCTTGCCTCGGCATTATTTTGTATTAAATATCAATTTCTAGTTCTTTTATTTACATACTTGTGAATTAATATTTTCTCATTCTTTATTGCAGGAGATTTCAAAACAAAGATACGAGCTTTGTCCCCTTCCATGAAGGAAAGGAAGTTCTGGGAAATATAGCTTACACTCGTGCACAATCATATTGCACCGTAAGTAATTTGTCTTGTAGCTTGAACATTTTGTTTTTATTGTTCGAGTTAAGACACTGCTTCTGGCCTAGACCGTTTTGATACAGAATTATTTACTCTGTATAGTCGGAAGAAACCATGCAATTATGTTATCACTCATAGTTGGTTCTTATCAGATATCATTGATTTGTTATTTATATCGTCCACTTAGTTCCTAAAGTATCTGGAAGAGTCGTTTCTTATCCTTGAGACTGAAAATCCTAGGTTATTTAGGCACTAGAAGTTGAAGGAATTTTCCCCAACGTGATATGATCATGGAAGTTGTTCAAATTGTAATTGGGTTTGCTATCAGCATCCATGATAGTTTCAATTTTCAACAATTATTCTGTGCAGTCCATTTACGTGAAGTATCGGGTGCGTATAAAATGTTCAAATTAAAAATAATTTTGGTGAAGTATTTTGGCAACACCACTAAGAGAATTTATCTACCCTAGAAAAAACAAAATTGGATGTTATAGATGTACTGATTTTTCACTTGTCTTATTCAACTACCCTGTTTCATAATATCCTTAGCCATCAGAAGCAGTACATGAGGATGCTAAACACAATTCGACTAGACAAGCAACAGAGTCACCAAATGTTGGATCGGCCTCTAATCAAAGGGATAGAACAAGTGAAAAAGAACGAAACTACAAGGGAGCAAGACTTAGATGTAGTACTTCTGGGAGATTATGGAAGACAGTGATGATGAATCAGTTAACCAGCTAACAGCAAAATTTATACGATGTATGCCACAAAGCATTGCAATTTATCTGTTGTCTCTTGGAATAGTCTTAGAAGCCAGATATTGATCTGGATTCTACATTTGCCAACAACATTTCTGGTCTTTCAGATGACTGGAGACATCGATCGTGATTTGGACTTGATGAGTAGTTTGAATAAATTGAATGATTACGTTGATAATTCCATTATTGAATGAATTCAGTTTGAACTGAATGTTCCTCTTCATGACGACTTGATAAATGGCTCACTCTATTGTACAGATAAATAAAAGTGAAAATTAATCAAGTCTCTAATCACAAATAGAGTATATTTAATGAATGTTCAAATTTAAGGCCCAAAAAGATGTTAAGATTGCACGCCAGAGAAATGCTGATATGCAATCGTAAGAAGACAAATGCTTTCAACATAACCTCCGTCTGTGATTATGAATTCCCATGTAACCTTTAATTCAAATTACAAGTCGAATTCTTCAGGGGTATTGTCATTGACATATCCATGGTTCTGTCTATACTCTATAGCTTAGTTCATGATTCTCTGGAACTGACTTTCCTTTGAGAGTATATATAGTATTATTATTGTATATTAAAACTTGATTGAATCACCAGGATGATAAGAAAGATAAATTGTACAAGTGGTGACAACATTGTGGAGAATATTCATCATGAAGTGTGTCTTCAAGGAATGGCACAATACACTCTATGATTAGGTTTCACATGATTTCACCATTTCTTCTTGCAACCCAGAAACAAGGCTTTATTTATACCATGTGGATGTATAAATTTTAGAATATGTATTTTTCATAAGCATATGCATAAGTCTACTCTGTTTTACATTGCTGTTTGTTTTGGTAAAGAAATCGAAATATAATGATGATAACCAACATGCATGTAAAGAATTGCATTTTAAAAATCAAAATTTCTAGTTTCCAAAACTAGGGTGTTGATATTATAATAAACAGGAAGAGCTTGTGATTTGTGAGGTTAGTATTAGTTTTTTGTTTCCCAGCTCTTCAGTGACGTCCAAGACAAGCTTGCTGGTAAGTTCATCACATCATCATCATCATCAGAAATCTCTAAATTTAATGCCGCTTTCTTCTTCTGTTTTTTTTTTTCCAATTAATAATTGGGCTTTCGAGTTAAGTTTAATTCAAGAAGTGGTCTTCTTTTGATTAGATTCTTTATTCTAGCTTGCCCCACAAGTTTTCAAGTGTTCCCGAGAAACTCACTGGATCGATCCATTTGATCTAGATCTACCTGCTTATTATTCCCTTTCTTTCTCTCTGTACAAGAAGCTTGCTTTTTTTTTTTAATTATAAAAAGATAAATCCTTATCAGAAACAGAAAAAGTTCTATACTTGATTGCTTTATTCTTTTAATATTTTTCCCCACAGACAATGATCTTCCTTGTTTACAAGTGTAGCTTTGTTTTTATGTGTTTGTACGTTTCCCTTGAAGATTTTAACATACCCTGTTTTATTTATCAAGTCTTTTCTGATAATTTGGAATATTCTGCTGTGAGCTAACAATTTGACTCCTTTTTTTTTTCACTTTCTTTTTCGACCACCTTTTACTTATTAATTGCATCTTTAATCCACATCTCATCCAACTGCGGATGCATAAATCATGTGACCAATTCTTTTTAAGAGTTGATGTTTCACTTTATCGTTCACTTTTTTTTTTTTGGACCTTTATCTACTTTTCCTTTGAGAGAGGGAGTGAATGCGAACTTTTTCTGATGTGTTGTATTTATGAACATCTCTGAGGGAATTTTACAGAGAAAATTCAATGAACAACAAAAAGTCTTCTAAGTTAAACCTGTGTGGTCAAGTCAAGGTGCTTTTTTATTGGTAAAATATGAGTCTCTTCACATTCACTAAAGTTAAAGGCTCGCATTTTGTAATTATTAGACTAATCATGGTGTTTTATTATCATAAGCTAGAATCCCATGACTCTATTTTTCTTTATTTTTTTTTACCGTTATTTTCCCATAATTTGAAGAAAAAAAAAGTAATAATCGGTTTCTTACGTTAATTAGTCAATGAAAACCGGGGGATCTGAAATTAAGCAGAGATTGACTTGTTCCTTCCAACCATATGTCCTCTTTGAATAATAAATACGGAGTACTACTAATTATCGGCATTGTATTTTTTGAAGAAAAAAAAAATGAAACAGACGTTTTGATATTAAAAAAGAAAATAAAATGCATTTATGTATTATTGTCAAACAAAGCATCTCAAATCATGATCTCTTTCCAGACCTCATAGTTCCCCGCCATTTTGCTAATTTTATTCAGAATGATTAGTCAACGAGAAAGTTCTGTGTAGAAAAGAGACACACAAAAGTAATATGAAATTATTAAGTCGCTATAGGTTATGTAAGCTGCTTCATGACTTTTGAATACTATGATGTATTTAAGTTTTTACATTTGATATTGACAACATATTTACATCATATATAGTCTAAATTTAAATGTAATTTTTTATATTTCTGTAAAATAATACCCTCCAATAGTATTAGTTATTACTAATCGTATACACTACTTGTTTTTCTGGATAATATAATCATGTAATAGCAAGTTCTATAAATCATCTACTAGTCTGCAAGAAACTTTACCAGTAGGCAGTACTGTAGTTCCGAACCCTGATGGTTTGGGTATCTCCCACTCATCACTAACAGGTTGCTGGTTCGAATCTGGTACGACTGTGATCTCGTAGTGTATAAGAAACTTTGTAGTATTCATATTTTTTTTTAAAAATTTAATAATCTAAATATTCATAAATTGCATGCATAATTTTTTAAATAAAAATAATAATCTTACCAGGAGGGAAAATCAAGGTTATAACAAGGAAACAATATATATATATAGAGAGAGAGACACACACA
The DNA here is from genome assembly GCA_963242795.1 of Inga leiocalycina. NCBI lineage: Eukaryota > Viridiplantae > Streptophyta > Magnoliopsida > Fabales > Fabaceae > Inga > Inga leiocalycina. Next base: position 7,128,365 of record OY725331.1, read on the forward strand.
CACATAAAAGGATTTGTTCAAACTTGAAAGAATTGCGGCCAAGATGACAAATAACGGGCACTTAATCATTCCGCATCCACCAGTGTCATTATCATATAACTTCACATTCACATATGGAAGGACGGTTTCACAGATAAGCAAAAAGTTAAGTAGGGACCATCAGATCTGGACCATCAGATCTGATTTGAACGGTTTATATCTGAGTTTTAAAAGGTTAATATTTTTTAAAAAAAAATTATTTTAATTGGTATAAAATCTAAAATAAATATAATTTTCTAACTCTTATTCTTTCAAAATATGATTTTTTTTCCCTAAAACAATCATCATTTGAAAAAAAAACAAATATGGATTATCCAAAACCATATCTAAATGACTCAAATCTGACGAGTTCTCCCTACTAAGTAAAAAAAAAGAAAGCTTAGTAGGAATCGGTTCCTATATCCTCCGGTCTATGCCCACCCCATATCTTAATTTTTGTTTTTATCATCCACATGGAAAAATGGCCATATAGATATATATTATTACCTCCAGTCTTAAATATAAGATAAAGTTTGTAATGTAAATTATACTATAAACTTTGTTCTATATTTAGAACCGGAGGGAATATAATATTATTGCACCGCCATCACACCTTATGTTGTTTGATTAAATGGCTCATTTGGAGGATTAGGATGTTCCAACCCCAACACATTTACCACTCCCCTCTCATGACGGTCTTACCTGCCCTCAATTCATTATTTCCATATTCCCCATTTTTTCCCCTCTCATAAATGGTTCAGTACCTGTCCTAATCTTTTTATATATTATTAATCAATGCATACAAAAGTAGTTGTTTTCAAACGTGGGTCAAATATATGGCAGATAAGGATCAGGCATTTTTCCAAAACCAAATTGATGGTTTTGTCTATACTCTATCCCAACCCCACATCTTAACTATGTTCATTACTGTTGTACTCTTTCTCCTCTCGACAATCTCATTCTGTTGCCGAGTTGATTATTGTGTGTATTAGATATTGTTTATTAGGGTCAATAAGCACTTATTACGTAAGTCGAGATAAAACTCATCTCACATACTTATCTTATATACAGTAAATCACAATTTATAAACACTTTTTATCAAAAAATAAATTATGCCAAACGAACACACTATCTACTCAATAATTATCTCTTTTTTCCATAAAACTATTTAAATTGATCGGATCAATTTTTACGAAACCATCAGTTCATCAGATCAATTTTTAATTTAATTTTCATCGAGTATTTAAGAGCTTCGAACTTATATGAAACCAATAATACTTTTAATGAAGTATTAACCATCCTATGCAAAATGAATAAAGAGTAATTAACTCATTATCGTTAATTTTATCTAAAAATAAAATATAATTTCTATGATTTATTCATATTCAACGTCACGAATTACATCTTAAAAGTCACAAAAGTTATAATTAACTAATGATATTTTAAATACCAAAAATGTTTGAAAAAATATACTTAGTACCTAACCTAATATTGACTCACAATAAAGAACACATATTTCTCTTAAAAATTAAAATACCTTTTAATAAGAACTAGAGAAAATGTACATAGAGTTGTTGATTTTAAATACCTGAGATTTAACTTTTCAAAATATGCAGGTGCTTAAATTTTTCTTAATTAAGAATTCTCCAAAGTGGATGGAAGTATATGAATTCAATATAGATGCAATTAATGAATATGGAAATGAATCGAAGAAAATAAATGTACAATGGAATCGCTGTGTTGTGGAGCTGAATTATATGTAGAATGAGCTGGACTGATTGCAATGGGAAGAAAAGTGAACTTGAATGCTATGGACCTAATTAATGCTGATCGATTAATACGCTACTTGTGCCGTGAATTAGATCCTATGATAACGATGGAAATGTGAATTACTTCAAAAACCAGACTTACGATAAATGAGGTGCATGCCTTATAGGCAACCCTGGATCTTAGTGTGTGTTTGGTTGGGTTTATATTAAGACAATAAGCCCTTATTACGTAAGTTGAGATAAAACTCCTCTCATATAATTACCTCGTATACTGTGAATCACAATTTATAAGCATTTATTGCCCAAAAATAAGCTATTTCAAACGAATATTTATATATATACCTCTCTCACGTTAAATCGTGGCTCTGGCATTTTTGCTGTTGTTCTTTTTAACGTTCCTGCTCTAATATGATTCCCACATTTGTGTTCGTTCTCTCTTGACTTGTTTGACACATCTTCGTTCATATTACATTGTGGCATTGTTCGTGTGTCTGTTATTTTATCCCAATGCACATGCTACGAATCGTCTATTCCACCCGACTTAATTAGTCATGATTTGATGCAAACGGTGAGAATATCAATGCCTGCAAATATTAAATATTCACACTCATCACTCTTTAATACTCCATGTGCATCACATCATGTGTGTGTGTTCTTGTATATGTCGAAATAGAAGTGATACTTTTAGACCCAAAAAAAAAGAAAGAAGTGACACTTCTGTATGAAATATGAGTAACATTTGAAATATTTGTCCAGAGTTGAATCTGGTCCCTTGTCCATGTTGACCCTATCTATCCAACTCATCACCAATATGATTATTTGACTTATTTCCACCAACCCTTTATATGTTAGATAACTAAATTTATAATTGTGAATGAAATTATTTAAGTTAATTATTTATAATAAATGTATGTAAACTTTTATAAATTATTTTTTAATCATGTGCATTGTAACTAACTTTTAATAGTTAGAAACTGAGGGGGGAAATGGTAGAAACCCTCTTAATTTATGCAATTAATAGGAACATTTTTGGAGGGGAGATTATAAATATGTGAGATAAAATAAATTAAAATCTTATATTTAGAATCAAAATAAATCTTTTATCCAATTCTTATATTTATGGGTCTGAAAGTTATCACTGAGGGATAATTTTACCCTAAAAATATAAAAAAAATGAGTAATTTTGCCCTAACTATTATTTTAATTAATTTTGACCGTTATTTGATTAAATATATTAAATTGACAGTTTACATATTATCTACGTCAATTTTATTAATGTACAAATTTACCCCAAAAATTAATGTATCATTTAATTCATTTTTTTAAAAGTAGATTTAAAACTTTCAGAAAAAATTGACAAAATCGCCCTGACAATTTTGAAACAAAAATATTGCTCCTTAACCTATCCTCTCTACAATTCTACTTATAAGAAATTTTCTCTCTCATAAGGCTGATCACTTTTAAAAGCAACTTTCATTGTTTGTGTGAAAATATAAGCTTCTTTTTCCTGTTTTACCCTTATTAAATACTCATTTTCTCTCATATCTTATATTCATTATCTCTCATACTTTTTATCTATTCTCTCTCCTATACTTTTTTCATATATAGGGGTATATATGAAAAAAATATGAAATTTTTTATATACTTAATATTTTTAACTATCAATATATTTTACGTAATTAAAGAAAAAAATTACTTATAAATAATATCGGAGAAGTATTTAAAAAGGAAGTAGTTCTTCTCTCCTACGTGGCTACGGTACGTCTTTATCTTAAACCAACCCCCTCGCACTTGCTCCTCCACGCAAGCCCACGCTCCACTCAGACCGTGCATCACACACTCCACTCCACCCTCTCTTGTTCAAAAGCCACCCCTGGTAGGACCCCGCTTCGTACGGAGGCGGTGGTGCGGTACACTGCTGGTTGAGGACCGTGTGATTGATCATTCATCTACCATTGGTGCTTGAATACAGGGGGCCATATGCCGGTGGACTATATTGCTGACACCTGTCCTCAAACCAGATCCCACGGTCTAAAACAATGGACCGTTTTTGACCCATACTCATACATCGCCTCTCTCACACGGCAACAGCCGACGCAATTCTAGACGGCGGCGGTGACATGTCACTTTCCTGATTGTCGCGGTAAGATTTAGGCTCTTTTTTTTTTTTACCCTCCGAAAATTGCTTCGCGTAAAATTTGAGGACGAAATTATAATTTACAAAAGAAGGGAAATGAAGATTGCAAATCTGGAAGACTCCTGCCTCTCCTATTTTGGCAACTATAATTCCACCTTCCTTGCCGGCATTTATGTGTTGGTCACATTTTATTTATTTGCATTTAACTTCATCATGAAATGTCTACATTGACCTGTTTTGGACCCCCAAAATTGCCTCTTAAGTCTTAACCCTATTTCTTCACAATTCACATCCTAAAGGCTAAAGAGCCATATTCCCTACTACGAGCAATTAATTACGAGGGATTCAGTCGAGATAGTAAGAGTTGACCCGTAACAGGAAAAACCGTGGAAAATATCGCGATATATTGTCGGCGTCGATAACTAGATTCCTGGTCTGGAGATCCAACGGCTCCCACATTCGCTACATAAAGTCGGCAATGAAATATCGCCACGCGGCAAAGGAGGACGAATGGATGGGAAACACGTGTGAGAGAGAAAGGAATTGTTGTGGGCCGAGCATAAGATGGGCATTTATGATCGTTGGATCGAGCACTTTAACCTAAACACCGTAACCAGGGTTAGTCCTAAGCCCAACCGGTGTAGGTGTGGGTTTCTCGCGGCTCGCATCTCTTTGTATATGCTCTTGTTTGCGTGCGAACGCGCGTGTGAGTGTGAATGTATGTCAGTTTTGCGATCTCTCTCCTCTCTCTCGTGACGCGTTTTTATTCGGTTCCTTTCTCGCCTTTTTATTCTTTTTTACGAGTCTCTCTGCTTCGCACTCATATCCCCTAATAATAATTGTCCTTGCGCCCGGTTACTCGCCGGCCATTCGAGCCGCGAGTGCCCGGCGATCGTACCGGTTTACTGAGGACCTTTGAGCTTGTGGGGTTGCCCAATTGGGAAAGATCTTGTCGTTTCCTTGTGCGGTTCCGTGCCTGATTAGTGCGGCTGGGCTTTTCTGCCGAGGGACTTCGTTCATGACTCAAATCTTTAGGCCAGTTGTTGATAATGCACCTCGGAGTTAAGGCTTGCGGTGTGCTTCTCGGACTCGAAATTATTGAGTGCGTGGGAAATTTTTGTTTGCATTAGCGGTTTAAGGGTCCTCAGCCATATATAGTCGTCATTCGGAACTATTTTTGGCAGGCTCGGATCTTTGAGATTCCGACTGGACGAAGTTGGAAAAGGGGAAAAACAAAACAAACTTCGGTTGATTTAATCTACATTCGGAGTTTTCCAATTCCATCTCATATTTTTTTTCCCTTTCTTTTCTGGGTCCTGCAGTGAGCGAATTTAGAGAAAATTGTGCCCATTTTGTTGTTAAAGAAGGGGAGAAAGCTTCTATTTAAGCTGGATTTGGTTGGTTTTTAGTCGGTGGGGTTAACTGGTGTGAAGGCATTGGGTTGAGATGTGCAGGACCGAAAGGACTGAAAAGAAGTGCGACGATTTTGGAGAGAAGAGAGATAAGCTTAGAGGAGGCCTGATGGGATTGAAGACATTAGGGGAGAATAGGGTGGAGAAGCTGAAAAATTCCATGGCCGTGTCTTCAAGGTCGAAAATGAAGCTTTGGATGATACGTGCTACGACTTCGGTTTTACTTTGGACGTGCATCGTTCAGTTAACGGCGTTGGGTGATATGTGGGGGCCAAGAGTTTTGAAGGGCTGGCCTTCTTGTTTTACACACGAGTCTGCGGCTGTTGTGATGGATGCCGAGTTGCCTTCTACCCCTGTCAGAGTTCTCCCGCCAAAGAGTGAGTCATCTTTTTCATCAAATTTCTCGCAGGGGGACGGTTCACGTTAGAGCAGTTGTTCTTGTTGGCTGAAACTTCCATAATTGCACTAACTTCAACTCTTGTCGTAGATCTTAATACTGTTTGGCACGGTTAGATTTTATGGTCGGTTTTGATGAATATACTTTGGAAACAGTTTTGTATGGTTTTTCAATTCTCAACTTTCCTTTCCTCTGATGCCATCTGTATGGATGGAAATGTGCGAGTTTTAAAGAATTGATGCATTACTAAAGTCGAAGCTATTCATTTATATTCCCTGCACTTCTTTGGTTGTTTCTTTTGGCAACTTGATTGAATTATACATCCCAGTTCCTACTGCTGTGAGATAGATGTTTGTCCTGGAAATTTAATCATGTCCTTAGTAATTTATTTTACAAATAGTCTCCCCGCCCTCCCTTTTCTTTCTGCAGTTTTCTTTGATTTGGCATGCGTATTTTTCCTTTTTCATGTTACTTATTCTTGTTTCTTCCCCTAAAGTTGTTTCTAAAAATCCTGCTTGTATCCAGGAGTTTATAAAAATAACGGTTACCTGATGGTCTCATGCAATGGAGGGCTGAACCAAATGCGATCTGCGGTGAGTGGTTGACCCGTGATTGACATTTCCTTGTTGGTGCAACTAAAATATATTGCCATCTTACCTTTGACAGTTACTGACCCATTAATGTGTATGCTGTACAGATTTGTGACATGGTAGCAATCGCAAGATATTTGAATGTAACACTTATTGTACCTGAACTGGACAAGGCCTCCTTCTGGGCTGATCCCAGGTGTGTTTTTAATCTCAAATTGGTTTATGACTGGACAATTGTCTGGTCAGTGTTACTAGGAGGGTTGGTTTTCTGCCCATTGTTTCTAAACTAGGTTATCCTAATGACTGCTCACAACTTCTTTTTGCAGTGAGTTCCAAGATATATTCGATGTGGATCATTTTATTACTTCCTTGAGAGATGAGGTGCGGATATTAAAAGAGTTGCCCCCAAGACTTAAGCTGAGAGTGGAACAGGGTTTACATTACAGCATGCCACCAATTAGTTGGTCTGATATGTCATACTATAAGAACCAGGTCAGTTTTCATTATCTTTGTGGATGAAATCCAGAAGATGACAACGTTCTTAGCTTTCCCTTTGCTTAAGAAACCTCAACTTAGGATGTGCTTGTTTCTTGTTTGGTCTCTTGGTTATGTTATTTTAAATTTTCTTGTTTGCTAACTAAAATCAATCAACATGTTGATTCTTTCAGATTCTACCTTTGATACAAAAGTATAAAGTTGTCCATTTGAATCGAACTGACGCTCGATTGGCCAATAACGGTCAACCCTTAGATATTCAAAAACTGCGTTGTCGAGTTAATTTTAGTGCCCTGAGATTTACTTCTCAAATAGAGGAGTTGGGTAGAAAGGTGATCAGGCTTCTGCGGCAAAATGGTCCATTCCTGGTACTTCATTTGAGGTATGAGATGGATATGCTGGCATTTTCTGGGTGTACTCAAGGTTGCAACAGTGACGAGGTGGAAGAGTTGACAAGAATGAGGTCAGTCGATCTGCACTGTTCAGTTTGTTCTTTAATTTTCAATTTTTTTTTTGTATTAAGTATTCACTGTGGATATTGAAAGTATATTTATACATGCATGCCTCATAACGCTGTTCCTTGTTCTTTGGCAGATATGCTTATCCTTGGTGGAAAGAAAAAGTAATTAATTCTGATTTGAAAAGAAAAGACGGTTTGTGTCCTTTAACACCAGAGGAAACAGCCCTTACGCTTAGGGCCCTTGACATTGATCAGAACATTCAGATCTACATTGCAGCTGGGGAAATATATGGTGGGCAAAGGCGTATGGCAAGTCTTGCAAAGGAGTATCCAAGATTGGTGAGTACTTGGAAAGTCAAGGAGCAAATCCCTGTTAGTCTGTGCTTCCCCTTTCTAACTGTTTGCATTTGGGTTTTGTTGAAACAGGTAAGGAAGGAGACACTGTTGGAGCCATCTGACCTTCAGTTCTTCCAAAATCATTCATCTCAAATGGCAGCATTGGATTATCTCGTCTCATTAGAGAGTGATATCTTCGTCCCCACGTATGATGGAAATATGGCCAAAGTTGTTGAAGGTCATCGGAGGTACATTTCTGCTGACAATTTGGTTCTGTTCTGAAGCATATTGGAAAGTGTCAGTTATCTGATTGATTTCATATGAACAAGTTTAGTGAAATGACGGTACCCTCCGATGTTTTTGCAGATATCTTGGGTTCAAGAAGACAATTTTATTGGACAGAAAGCTCCTGGTTGATTTGATCGATCAGTACCATAATGGAGTATTAAACTGGGATGAATTCTCCTCAGCTGTGAAGAGAGCTCATGCCAGTCGCATGGGCAGCCCAAGCAAAAGAATAGTAATACCTGACAGGCCAAAAGAGGAGGATTATTTTTATGCCAATCCTGAGGAATGCTTAGAACACTCAGAAGATGATCCATTTAGTAGTACGTGAGAATGTATTTGGAAAAATAATGGGATTTGCCTCTGTCTCTGGCTTTTCCTGCTGCACTTAGATTTTCTGCCACGGATACTGATCTTCACAGTCTCAGGCGCGTAGCGAAGACGACAGCTTTTTCGCCTTACAAGGGGCAATTGAACTTGAATTTGGGATGATAAGAACTTGAATTTGGGATGATAAGAGGGAGGTCAACAAGTGAAGCAGCAGTCGGGAAATCGTTTATATATTTATATATATTGCAAATAATCCAATCAAATTCATGTATAGAAGCTACCCTGACATTGCGGGGCGAGAGCTTATTAAACTTGCTTTGTACACGAGAAAGGGAGAGAGAGAGATTCTTATACAGATTTGGATTAATGGAACTTGCAGCAGTTCTTGGAAGTTTACCTGTTAGTCCACATTATTTTGCCTTTGCCTAATATAAATTATGTATTATGTAGTCTGAAATATGATTTGACAAGGATCAGGTTGAGGTTTGGATAAAAACAAACTTGTCAGAAAAAGTTGGAAGTGGTCCCATTGGGAGCTGTTTTTTCTCTTGGTTTATTCCCGTAATTATATGCTGTCGAACTATGTGGTCTTTGGAAGATGATTCGTTGTAAAGAAATTGTCGAGGTCCTATTTATATTATATGGTCTAAACAAGCGTCCATTATCCTTGAATTAATTAATTAATTACTATCTGAGGTAGAATTTGTTGAAGAAATTGTCCTATTACAATATGAAAACAGGCGTAATTAACAATATTGAACTGCTTAGATAAAAATTGATTAAAAAAATCAACAAAATAAGAACGAAATCAAGTCTGATCAAGATATTTTTTTAAATTATGAACAATAGAAAAGTGTACAGTATTTCCTCGTTCAAAACACAAGTGATGGAGCATTACCAGCGCACAGGTATTGTTAATAATTAATTATTCAAAGATGATTTTCCCCCATAATGGTGATGGAATGATGGCGACCCAAATTTTATGAAGTAAAAGAAAATACATGATTGGGGCGTTCAACTATTCATAAGTGCACATTGAAATTATATTATAGAGAAGGTCGTGTTGCGAGGCGCACAATGGTCAAAAACAATTCGTGTGCATTATCAATATCTTTTTTGTTTTTATTTGAACATTTGATGGCCAAAAACATGAAAGTGGTAAGTTGTATGCTTCGCCTTTTTCAGAAGTGGATCACCACTTGAAGGATTCTTACAGAAAACTATGTCTTCTTTGACAACTACCAAGGCGCAGACACCTCCACTTTCTTTATTCCTATGGATCTAACGGAAGATTTCCCAGTTAGGCTTTAATTCATTCTATTATTCAAATAAATTAAACTTCAAAAAAGTTTTCTTTTTATTTTTATTTTCCTTCGGCCTAAAATGCTGAAGAAAAATGGTTGGAAGTATCTTGTTTGAATTGGAATTTGACCAAATTGAGTCATGGTATACCCAGGCTGGACTGATGGCAACTGCTCTCCAAACATTGCTTTGTTGATAAGCCAAATGATCACAGGGTCATTAATTTTAATTAATAAATAAATTATTTAACAATAGTCTTATAAGTTGGAGAAATCTAGGATTGTCTTTGGGGGAAAAGAAGAATATAGAAAGCTGAAGAAGATCCCAAGAAAGCTCTCACGAAAGTTTCAAGATCACAGGGTTAATTAATCAAATTAAATAGGTTGAAGGATCCAAGAAGCCACTTGTAACATAGCATCTATACAAGCTGCTGGCTCTGGTTGAGCCAAATGCTTGTGCTTAAAGTGATTGATTCTTTGGTTAGTCATAAATCTGCATCTGCACCTGCAATGGTTGATAATCTTCGTAGTTGGTGCTCTGTGCTTCTACTAGGCATTGTATTCCTTGCATTTTACATAATCAAAGCGTTAAGTTCTAATCCAAGCATTTTGTTTGACTTCTTAACTCCTAGATTTGGACTGTTGTCACTAGGTCAATCACAAGTACCATTAAGAACTAATACTTTTAATTCTGAAGTAAGCTTATGTTTTGAGTTTGGTAGTCACATTTTTACTTCTTTTTCTCACTATGCCACCTCTCCTCAAGTCATGGATCCACTATGTAAACCAAAAATAGAATTTAACAATTCTCAGATTTCATTGAAAAAGATCAAGTCTTTAATTAAAACAAGACTGTAGAAAGCTTTTTCCACCCAAGAACTGATGAAGAAGCAAGTGTCCCTGAGAAGTACAGAAGGGTCATATTATATTTGTTAGAACACACACACACACACACGTGTTTCTGTCACAAGTTTAAGGGACGCCTGACCCCATGTCACTGCAGCAGAAGATAAGGTTCTCCGGAATAGAATGGACCACCACCTTCAAAATGAAAACAGATAAAAATGGCATCATATGTTCAATTATTAATACAGTCTGTGGCAGCTGATCCAATGTTTCAGCATTCAATGTGGTACAATAAAATATTAGCAAGAGGATTCAACATAATTGTTACTCTCAGGTCACAGTCAAGACAACAATGAAGAATGTAAAAGTTTGATGTCTTCTTTTCATGTCTGATTTTTACAGGTTTCAGTAAAAAGAATAATAATTGTTACTCTCAGGTCACAGTAAGTTCACCATGTTATATCTATATATTTTTTCACTGAACGTTTGAATCTACCCAAATAAAAGAATTCACAAGATGGACTAAAGCTTAAAGCTAAATGGAATCCCCCAAGAACTAGTGTCACTTTGTTTATTCCCTTCGCTTTTCTTAAGTTTGTGCTAAAGGTGTATTGCACGAAAAGTATGGATTTTTTATAATTCTTTAAGGAATAAAGAAAGGGCCTGACACAAATATTCAGAAGAAACAGAGCAATAATAGGTTACATTATCCTCTGGATTATAAAGAAGTACTTTTAGACCACACGACCAGTGTTAGAAAAAAAAATACAACATAGAAAGGACCAAGAGTTAATAATACAAACTTTACATGAAAGGAAAAGCCTTGGTATAAAAAGAAACAGCTTCTCAATTAGAATGGAAGCCTCTATAATTAAATAATTTAGGAACTAAATTATTCATATAATTTTGTTGGGGGGAATCTAAAGGTCCCCCAACAAAACTAGGACAATGCATGTACAGTCGACCTCAACCCTTCTTGCTGATAAGATGCCAGCAGAAGCAGACTTGAATCATGACCCCTTCAAAAATTAATTGTAGAAGAAAGGAAAAAAAAGTGGCCAAAATTTGAATAAAATGTATAGTAAGGAACGAACGAATGTGACAGTTGAATCAACTTCTGGTTGTCTTTAGCTTCTTTACTGCTAGGTCAGTCTCCTCTACGCTACAAACTCTAGAGCGCTTCATCCCTTGGTTGCTAGAAGCAACTTCATCCTATAGCAAAATGATTGAAATATTAGACAAGAGTTTACCAGAACTCTACAATATGAAGCCTTGGTAATAAAGGGTAAATGCAGGGTGATTATACCTTAACCCCAGAAGTTGCTCCAATTGGTCTAATGTTTGCTTGCTTACCAAGCTCAATTTGGACTGAAATGCTAGCCTGTGACAAATCCACTCCTGAATTCTTCAGCGCTTGTGTTAGTGAATCCAACAACCTGTCCAACGTAAAAGATTCCATTTAATGAATTAGAAATCAAAATTCTATGATTCCAGAGATTGCAATATGGCAACCTAATAACTATGTTTTAAGTTGGGCCTTTGGAAGAAATAGCGTTGAGCTGACCCAAAAAAAAAATCAAGAATGAAAATATGATCAGAAGCAGAAGAAATCTCTGACTTCATGGTACTAGTCCTTATTTTTGCACATTGTAGCTTTTTAAGTAACCTACCACAGCTCTATTTTGTTTGCATGCATGCATTATAAACAACTTGAAAATAGTTGAGACGAAGAAAAATTAAAAAAAAAAACCAAATTAAGAGAAATTCAACAGTTTCTCACCCTTTTGAGTACACACTTGACAGGCTAATGGCGCCGCTTTCAATAGTGAGATCTTTCTCTTTTAGCTTATCACTAGCAGCAGTCACCCCTGTAGCAGAAGAGTGAGTCTGAGACAGTCCTAAGGGTTTATATATGGTGTTTTCAGCATCTGATATTAGCCTGTGTGTGAGCTGAGACGCCAATCTACCTGGACCGCCACTTTGGCCAGGATTGAAGAAATTTGGCTGTAAAGAGTTAGGAATTGGCATGGCCTTATTGGTTATTCCAGGATGTTGATTCATGGCCTTCAATGTAGTTGCAGAACTAGTACCAGCTACATTCTTCGTGCCGCCAGTGACTGTTGGGGAGATGCTAAAATTTTCCTCCTCCATCTTCGAAGGGAATAGTAATATTGAAGAAGGACCTGACCCACTATTTATTACCCGAGATTGATCATCATAGCTTTCTGAAGGCCTTTGATTATTCCTCTGTTTAAAATTGAAGAAGGAAAATCAGTTTTACAGGTGAAGAGATCACAGTCAAATCAATTCACTTCTTTAGCCATAGGAAGTATAATAGTTACCCATGGAGTCAATTTTTCTTTCTCTTGATTCCACACTTGGTATGAACCTTCGTGCTTTTGAACCTTTTCTTGTAAAAATTGAATGTATTCAATGACCTGCAAATAATTCAGATAAACTGTGGTTTAGTAATTTAACAATTCAACTAATAAGATATCCCTTCAAAGCATATGAATTTACCTCCAACAGAAAAGATGCTTTGTCTCTTTTCTGGTCACTATGTGGAATAAGCTCTCTCAACATCTGGAATCTGCATTGTTAATTCAAAAGGGTATATCAATTTTGAGCAACAGTATCAGTCCTGATTCATGATCCATCAACATTGTGCCCCAGTGCCAATCAATTAAATATATTCTAATCTTATAAAATACTTCTCTGACAGATGTTATAAGTCACAACCAGACAAAATAGACAAAACAATTGAAAAGCTCTCATCATCTTCCACAACTTTTAACACTCAACTTCGTATACAGGAAAGAGGTAAATTTGGTATTGGTGCACTTCTTATATTGAGGTTTTAAGTATGTAGAAAGGTCTATGCAATTTCATTATCACCCAGAGGAAGTTGTAACAGTTGACTCAAAAGATTGATACATGGTAAGTAATACTTACCTGTCATTAATTTTGCTCCTTCTACGCTGCTCTGTTGCAGAATGTTTCGACCGTGGTGTGTTTGGCCTTTGATCAGAACTTTTCCCATCCACTTTCACTCTCAATTCGCCTGCAAATAATAACATAGTTTAACCCCGGTTCAACACATTTCAAAGACCCCAACGCAGACCAAAATTGATTAAGAAGGCCAAAATAAGAGGTAAAATGGAAAATGTCTAAAGGTTTCTTGCGTGAGAAGTAATTGCACGGTATTCTCAATCATACCATGATTAGTTCCGCGAAATATACTCTCCTACTTAGAGTGAGCGTAATGAAGGATCATAGCATGAACAACATATATACATACCGAAATGTTTCTAAGCAGAGTTACCTCTTTGGGTGTTTGAGGATCCTTTCTTAAAAATGAATGCGTCTTCATTGTCTAGCTCCTCATCCTGAGAACAATCCTTGGCGGATTTTATCATATCAATAAAACTCTGGTTCTTCTGCCCAGTTTTCCTGTTGAATTGATACCCAGAAATCAAAACAAACACGCAAGTAACTCATTTTAAAAAAAGAAGAAACTAGCTTGCCTATAATGATCTAGCAGTGGCAAGAGTCACACACAGACGAGCGTTTAACTTACTGAGTGGAAGTGATAGAATTGAAGCTATTCTGATTATTCTTAACAAACGACTGAGATGCTCTCTCAGTCATCGACCACTGCCCTGCCTTGGCCCCACACTCTGGCGGAAGATATTAAAGCAGCAAGTTAGAACCATTGAAGTCAACACGATACTGAGAAGTTGAGATTGTCCCATTACAATTACCATTTTAACACGTAATTATATATTTTCAAGTTTGTCTTAACGTCAATATCTTTTTGGCTCATGCACATGCAGAAGGTAGTTATAAATGAAACAAATTAGAATTAACTGTTATTACCTGCTATAACGGTTTTCTCTCCCACGTCATTCTCCTTCCCTGTCTTTCCCTTCTGAACGGCAGACTCTTCCCACAAAGTGAAACCACTTCCAGTATATGAACTGCAGTTAGAATTCTCCTCATTTCTATCTGAACTTGCTTCACAAGCTTGAGAAACAGTGAAAAGGGAACCCTCCGGTTTTGGAACCCTGTGATTACTAAAATACGAAATGTGGCTGATACTGTAAGTCCCAATGCCTCCAGGTAGGATGTGCTCAACACATGGTTGTGGAAATGGTGCAGGTGGCGGCGGCTTCTGAACCACTGATGATATCTCGTCCGATGCTTCTTCTTTAGCGCTTGCTTTCTTCTCAACACGTTCTAGTGGCTGCAAGAAATCATGCGTTTTCAGGTAACTTCCTGTTCACACATGAGAAAGCCGAAAAGATGCTGTTCAGATTTAAGTTTAACGATACGTTTTACCAAGAACAGAAGAACGTGAATGAAAAGGCTAAACGAACTGTGAAGGCTTGAATAATAATGGTAATAATAATGGGCGATACTTCGTTTTCACTTCTAGCAGGACCACAAAGAAGGTCGTTTGTTTTTTTGTTATTTAATTTATTACAACATTAAATGACCCGTATCAGAGCAGGAACCAACGACCGGTAACTAAATATTGCAACTGTTAAATTAGCCTCCTCAGTTTTTATCAACAATATCACAGAATATACTATCAAAGAAGGTTCCCAGTAGCACTTGAATTCTTCGGTAGTCTTCCAAAGATAAACACGTACATGACTCCATTATTAGAATGAAGTGAACAAACTTGCATTGAATATATCAATTATGTTCGATAATAATACTAAAGATTAAAAGAAGAAACAGAAAAAGGCCATAAATGCGCGGTGTGACGAAAAAGCAAAACCCAGCTTTGGAAGGACATTAAAGGCAATGCCAAAACCAAAACTATCCATTTCAGCCGAAAAAGACAAACCTTTCGCTTTGAAGAAAAAAGATATAACGGGCCGAAATGAAAGACATACATATAGTTATATACATATCCCAAATTCCATATCTTTCATTTTCGATCATTTTTCAGTTCTCGGTGAGGACGGTGAAACATTTGTATGCTGTAAATTCAAGAATGGGGAGAGAGAGAAAAGGCATATACAAGAAAGCCATTTTTCCTTACTTCACTTGAAGGCCTGACGAGAGAGACGTCAAATCATCTCTGAATCAAGTCAAGTGCAAACGGGGACCTACCATCACCAAGTCCCCCATGTAATCCGACGGTGCTAAATACTTGGTGATTGCTACTTTTCAATTTGATGTGAAAGCCTCACGACGAAGAAAATATATTAATGAATATTTTTTTAAAAGAAAATAAGTGGCCCAGTAGATTCATGGCCCAGATCCATGATTCAACCGCAGTCACGTGCACGAACAACAACCGGGATGGATAATTACTAAAAATTCTTTTTATTTCTTTTCTTTTTTATCATGATGCATGCAATACCAATCACAATAACAAATAACAATAAATTCACATTCACAGTCAACAAATTTTCGATAATCACTAAAACTCTCTGAAAGAAAAATGGAAACACCTTGAGATGGTGGCCTTGGATCTTGCGGGGCATTTGAATGACTGTACAGTGACAGAAAGTCATGCGTCGGTTTTCTTGCTGCAACAACGCAAGGAAGCAAAAAAAAAAAAAATCAAAAACAAAAACAATAACAGAGAGAATGAGAAAATGAAAGTCTCACTTCAAAAAAATTAGGAGGAGGTTAAAGATGAAGATGAAGAACATCTGTTCCAAGAATTTTGATGAACTACCTTCGGTTCCGAAGGAACGCGCTTGAGGGAGCTCCATGCATCCAAAGCTGTTTCAAAACCTTCTCTTGCCGGTGATTCAACGGAATTTTGAATTATTTGTGTCTTAGAAGCTGAATTCTCTCACAATTCAGCTAAGCTTAAACTGAATTCTCCGAAATTCGGAAACGGAACGTGATTCCGAAGTTGAAGCTTGGATCAATATGACGCAGGCGATTCTCAGATCCGAAATCCACAGAGATCTTTCCTTCTTTTTTCTTCTGGTTTTAATTACTGTACGTCTTGTCTTGATAATTACGCACCCCAGGCTGAAGATCAGATACGCATTCCTTTTTTCTATGTTCTAAATGTCTGTCTATCCATGAGCTGTTCAGAGGAAAGACATCATCACGTACATGACACTACCAGAAAATCATCCATACTCACAGATTTCTCAGAATCTGAAAAATCAGAATCACAATTAATTAACCATAAATTGTACCGCTTCATTCTGATCGTGTTTGCCACAGAAAACTCACAGTAGCATAATTCAGCTTTTGAGAAAAAAATAACAAAAAGGAACCAGGGAAACATATATTAACTACCCAGACGCAACAATCAAGAGAACTTTCGAGACTTCAGCACCATAACAAACAGGACAAAAACTAGAAAATACAAAGGATCCTGAGGACAAGGCTGAGGCATTCGAATTACATAAGCAGGTACTATTCTTTATTCATACACACAGCAGTAATAAAAAAAGATAAATAGCAGAAAACGTGTATAGCAAAAGCTATTAGAGGCTTACCTGAAGCTGGCAAGAATTAGAAGACAGAAACCGGAGTGGGCAGTGAGATGGGAGAACAGAAGAATCAAAGGAGGTGGAGGAGGAGGAAGAAGGGAAAATATCGGTATACTTTTTTAAAAAAGGAACCAATCTGTCACTTTCTGTTTTGGAATCGTTTGATCTGTGAGGACGGTGGCCTTCAGGTCTGGACTCTGGACTCTGTTCTCTCTCTCTCTCTCTCTCTCTCTCTCTCCCCCCCCCCCTTCTCTTTGGGGGTGTTGGGGTGAAAGATCTTTTTATAGCAGAAGAGTTTCTTGCATTCTGTGTTTTGGCTTTCAATTCAACTGAACTCTCCATCTCCGTGAAGGTAAACTCCGTTAGGGATGTCGTTGCGGCGGCTAACGCCGTTTTATGCGATAAAATAATACATAAACGGTTTATTCCGATGCGACACGTTGCCGTTTACGCCAATACCATCATACTGCATGATGTTATGTGATGTTTATGTTTCGGCGATCCCCATACTATAATTATCATTTTTATTTTTCTTCGCCAATCCCCATTCTTATCTATTTCATTTGCTGTTTTCTTTCCTTGAATTTTTTAAGGTACCATGATCCACTCTGAAGGGAGGCCATCTTTTGTGGTAAAAAACGAATATAATTTAAAAGGGTTTTCCCTGAAAATATGAAATATGCAAGGATGAAATTTCAATACGTGAAGGAAAAATAAAAAAAAGTCACTTTTATTTTCTTGTAGCTGAAATAATTATTAATAATTTAAAATTAAAAAATGTCACTTAATTTTCACATCTTGAGAATTGGGTGCTATGAGAGGAAAATTTAAATTTTTTAAAATGCGCATGCACATGTGTATATATATTTTCCAAATGGAAGCAGTTCAGTTTGAGAGGCATCATGAACAACTAAATGTGGGCAAACAGGATTGCTTCGGTACAAACCAAGATACCTAAGAACTCAGGTTACTCCTCCGTTCGTAATTAATACAAGATAGGGGAGTAGATTTTGAGGTTAAATATAAGATATAATTTTTATATGTATTAATATTTTATTAATTTACCCTAATTGATATTCCTTCTACAATGAACAATGGTAAGAGGAAATAAGGGAATTAAGGAAAAAAAACTATAGTATTTTAAAAAATACATGTGTTATTAACTAACTGAACTAGCATCCTTAATTTAATTAAATTAGATAAATATATTTTATATTAAATAACGAACGAGTATTTATGATTTGTCTTAAGTGGATGTAACTCTTTTTTTCCTATGAACATAGTATCTTTATCCGTGGGTAACTGTCTTATGTTTTGCACGCATAATTGAGAATAGCTGTGTATTTGGATTAGCTTTTACGACTTGTGAGGTAAGTGTGTGATAAGAGTTTTGTCTCGGGTTTCGCAAATCATGATTTAAAACCATGGTTTGGAGGTTTGCCAAACACACACTGGAGGTGGGTAAACTTTTTAATTTTTAATTTTTTAGTAATAAAAAAAAATCAGTAATTTTTAATTTTTTTTTTTTTAAAAAAAGGAGAAGGGGGTGGGTAAACTGGAGGGGAGAGGGGAGAAGGAGGAGGAAAAGGACGGAAGGTGGTTGATGATGGGAATGGTGGGTTCCGGGACGTGTGGATGTGCTTCTGTTTGCTTTGTGAAATGAGAGAGAGAGGGTCACGTGAGGGGAGGGTAATATGAGTCAGGGAGTTGACTCGAAAACAGTACTTATTGACGTCCGATTTAAACTAAAAAAAGAAATAAAAGGAAAAAAACAGCATAATAATAATATAATTAAGAGGGGAAGCTCATGATTAGAGCGCGATTCCCGAGCTGATTATCCCCTTATCACTCACTCCCCTCACTTTTAATCACTGTGTGGTGGCAGGGGCTGTGAATAGCAGAGGCGAGACCGAGGATGTTGTGAAGCAACGTCACGTGCCGCTCAAAAGACTGTGCCCAGTGGCCACAGTTAATTATTCTTCACCTCCGTAGATTTGTACCAGTGATCTCAGAGATGCATGCATGTGAATTTTTGAGGAGGTCAATCTGGGGGAAGTAGCACCTTCCTCTGCCCTTCTCTACGTTAATTAATTAGTATTACTTATTCGTAATCTTTGATGATGATTGCCCCTCCCACTCCTTTTCATTATTTTATTTAAACCCCCCACATTAATTTATTCATTACGTCATAAAATAGTATTCCTTTTTTTTCCCCCTCCGACAATATATGTCTCTCCCCGTCTTTTTCCCCGCCCCTTTACACTTTCACATATTCCTCCTCCCCCCCTCTAATCCTCCTCTCAATTATTCCACTATTTTATATACATACACGTAATTGGTTACATTTGTTGTAGTCAATTTTTTAAAACTGGATATATATTATCACAAAAGTAGGTGTGGCCAAATGAACATGTGCCTCTTCCCCATACACACATCACCGCCTCCACTTGCCGTCCACAATACCCAACTTGGCAGCCACAACCCCCCCCCCCCAACCTCCCTTTCTTCTTCCTTTTTTAATATATATTCCTTCTTACAAAAGAATGTTAAATAATAAAAGGTTAATATTATCTTTCCTCTCTTAAATTTTAAATCATAAGTTTTGGTTTTCATAGGGACAAAATGGTCCAAATTTTTATTGGGTTATAATCTTTTAGAGATCAATGTTTTAAACAGAATAAAACTCGATGGACCAAAATTATAATGAGTATAAATTTGAGGGACTAAAAATTACATTAACTCAGTAATTTCTGATGTTGGAGGAAGACAAGGGGCTTAAAAGGAAAAAAATATAATTATCAAAATAGTATTTATTGTTATTGTGAGACTTTTTCCCGATTCCATTTATTTCTTAAACCTCATGCTAATTTTCTCTTCAAGAAAAAGGGAGCAAAATTAGGCTTGGAAGATGTCAAGAAAATGGACAAACTCACAAAAGCGTAGGGCAGCATCCATAGGGCCTTGTCGCCACTCCCTTCCATCTTGTCTTTTCATCCACCCCCCGGGTCTATTTTTTAAAATTGTTAATATTTTTTATTACAGTAGATTTAACTGCGCGCATGCAAACATAATAGCTCAAACAGCCCCCCTTTTTCCGCCTCAAGGCAAGTATCCTCTAGAGATAATCATATTTTAAGTACTATTAGGCACTAAGGGTTTGTTTATCACGAAAAAAAGTGGAGGGGAAATTTTTATGAATTGAATTTTAAAAAAAATGAAGAAAGTGGAAAATGGGTTTATAAAATTTTAATAAAGATAATATATAAAATAAAAGATGAACGAAGATTAATTAAAAAAATTTTAATCTCGCTTCTCTAACTTTTTAAAATCCAAGTCATAAAAAATCTTCTTCCTCTTCAAATCCCTCGTACCAAACAGCCCTAAATGTGAACATCTCTCCCAGCGGGAATTTAAACCCTAGTTCCCCATGCTGTAAGAGACTAACCCCTTCTGTTAGACCTAATCTACTAATCAAACCTAAAACCTCATTAGAGTGTGGTAAATAGCGTGCCATGCATTAACACAGTTTACCCTGTTATATATGTATTTATTAGAAATTTGATCCATCAATTGAGTTTTTTCACATGACTCAAGCTATTATATATTAACTATTAGATGATAACATTAACTTTTTTTGGCCATTGCATTATAACATTAACATTACTTAATTCAGGGATTTAGATCAGGGACAATTGTGAAAAAATACCTCATTAGAGACTTATTTGTCAAATAGAACCTTCACGTGCAGAATATTTTTCGGGTATACAAAATATCTTTCCCTGTGTGCAAACATCTTCCTTATGTGCAATATTCTTCCCTACATGTGCAAAAATTAATCTTCCCTACATGTGCAAAAATCTTCCCTACATACGTATGTAAAAATCTTCCCTCTGTGTGTAGATAGCTTCTCAAATCTCATTTGACAATTAAATTGTCAATAAAATATTTTTTAGCAAGCCTCCGGATTATATTCATTAAATATTTTTGACCACAAACTATTTGTTAGCACTTATAGAAGCTTGCACGTTGGGCGTATTTCGCATGATACTCAGTTTGCTCCCATTTAAAAATAACACATCAATATGCATGCAACTGTGACAACCATATTTCGTTAAGGAACGTATATAGTGAACACTTTTGCGGAAATAAATATTTTTTCTTATCTTTAATATAAGATTTAGATAATAGTTTTGGAGAGATTAAGGAAATTAAAAAAGTAATTTAATTATAGGATAAGTTGTATATATATTAGTTTATATGTCAGATAAATTAGTTTAGTATAAAAATGTTTAAAATTAATTTATTTAAATTTTTTAATTTCTTCAAAAAGTTAAATAATTTTTATAGTAAGGAGATGAGGTAATATAAAATTGGTAAGTGGAAAAATAAAAACAGAAAAATAAGTTTAAAAGAGAGAGAGGGAACGTGGAGAAGGCATCGGGCATCGCTTTCGTGCTTTCGTGCCCGTCGTTGCACATATCTACGGTAATGGATGGGGCCACGTGAGTTGACCCCCCAACTCACGTGCACTTCTACTATTGTCCATACCCTCACCACTTCTCTTTAACTTTAACTCCCCAAAATAAACATTTTCCATTATATTATCAAATTATTGATTTATTTATTGGCTCTTATCTTTCATTCTTCAAACCAGATCCACATACACTGGGTGTCAACCGTCAACGGCAACAAGATTTAATCCTTACGGCTTACGTTAAAAAATTGAACGCCGGAAATTCATCATCCATCAACTAAATTTTATCTCCACCAACCAAACACACGTTGGTAAAGAATTAATTAGCCGTATTTGGGATTACATTAAGGGTCTTTAAAAATGTTTATTTACTTAAATCGAGTTAAAATTTTTCTTACATATTTACCTATATATTGTAAATCAAATTGAAATTTTTTTTTTAAAAGCTCCAATTGAACAAGCACATTATTTATTGGGAGAAAGACAGAAAAATACTATTTGAATTTCAAAATCCCGCTGACAAGAATGATAATGGGATTGACAAAAATGGTAATGAGATTGACAACGCAAATCTTTGTCAAATGACTAATTTAAGATTTTAAAGTTTAAGTGGTATTTTTCTGCGTTTTTCCCTTATTTATTCCTTGTAACAAGGTATCCTTAGACCTGGAGTACCACGTAGATTCACCGTTTTTTCATGTATTGATATCAAACTGTATTTCTCTCTTCTTCCCACACATCTGATCTGTACAATTTAATTATACATACTCTTTTAATTTATATATCGACAAAAATTTCAGTACGTTACAAACATCAAAGGCTATTCGGTTTAAACATAGAACACAGATCAGCTCGATCGTGTTAATAAGGAAGGCATTCATATATATTTCTGAGAGATGAGCTAGGTAGCTAACATTGGAATAGTTGTACGTGAACGCACGATTTGAAAATTTCATATATTATCTAATACTCTCTCCGGTCTTAATTATAAGATAAAGTTGATTTTTTGGAGAAATTAAAGAAGCCAATTAAATTATTTTAGAGTATTTATATTTTTATTTTTTTCTCCAAACTAATTAATTTGACTAATAAACTAGTATATAATTTAAGGATACTAAAAATATAAACACTCTAAAGTAATTTAATTGATTTCCTTAATTTCTTTAAAAAAGTCAACTTTATCTTATAATTAGAATAGAAAAGAATAAGATATTTAAACTGAACCTCCAAGGTACTCGAAAAAATAACAACAATAAAACCCAAGTGGCGTTTGGATCCAAAATTATATCTAAGGATGATGCATACGCGACAACAAATCCCAACACATTGATTGGAAATGTTTGACTCTTTATACAATTCCGTAAGACACATGTCTTATAGAAAACAAAGTTTAATTACGAGAAGCGTACGCATATTAGCTTACACATACAGCTGTGAAAATTTTGCCTCAGCTCGAAGAAACACCCATAAATATATAGTCACCAATTATCATTCTTTTTTTTTTTAATCATAAAAAGGTTTAGGTTAGTCGATCCCATAAATTCATTAGGGTTAGGATATGTCTTCAGACACATATAGAGCTCTCATAAAAATACTTACAGATTACTCATTAATATGATCCTCACATAGACAACAAAATTTAAACTTGTAACTTTGCAGGTTAAGAATCAACTTTTTACCTGCTAGATTCACCTTTATTAGCTCATAAAATGTTTTTCTTTTTTCCCGTAAGAGACTCATAAAATACCATTCTAATCCATTGGAGCGGTATTAAATTAAAGGAAAGGGTTTAGTTTAATACAATCAATATTAGATTAAAGCAAAGATTCCAGAACACCGGAAAGAGAAAGCAACACCAGGTTCATGTACAGAGTTGGAAAACATATATAAAACAGTGTCAAAAGGTACCATAAAATAAAATGAATTAGCCTGATTAATAAAGTGTATGAGGGAGGTGCTCTTTCTCTCGTATTAATCTACGTTTCTACTAATAACATGAATTAATTACAAAATCCCTTTTCTTTAATTTAATCCCTTTAATATATCTCATTAAATAAGAAAGATGCTGCACAGAACGTGACACTCATTCAAATGCAATGCACTTTCTCGATCACTAGTCCATCAACTATTTCTTAATTTATAGTATGAATTGCTACTTTTCTAATGCAAATTCCAATCACTAGCTTCTCTTTTTAATTATTGTTATTCTTTTTTCGCTGCTTGTTCGAATTATTGGGGGTATACGAAACAGCTCAATTGATTTGTACTAACACATCAGCTCCGATACGTAAAGTTATATCGAGACAGCTTAAAATTTAAAGCGTCTATTTCTTCCTACTCTCCCATTAAAAAAAAAGGACTAGTTCTTGTCATGATTAACGTAGAAACGACAACATAAAAGCGGTGGCTGATTGGCTGGCACAATAAGAAAGATGGAAGGATTAATTTATCAATTAAATTAAATTTTGAACAAAATGATTTAAAAAATAATCCTATCTCCAGCCCTACATGGTAGGACATAGATGGCTATGTTGCAACTTGCAAAGGCTATCAGAGTTGGATAAATTCGTTATCAAGGTTCATGAATGCGGGTGGTGTATTAAATCGGTTCGGGTATTGAATTAAGAGTTAGTGGTTTAAATCGGAGTTAATTTGAGAGTCAGACCGGGGTCAATTAAAAATAAAAATATATAATTTAAATATTCATCCATACCATTTAAAAAATTACACAAGAGTTTTTTTCCAATCAATAGTCTAATATAACCACATAAACCTAATACCCACAAAAATATTGTTAAGTACATAAGAATTTTTCTTCAACTAATGTCAAAAATATTCCACAATCCTTTTAAAACTCATTGAAAATTAAAAAATTTTAGGAAAATAATTTTTCTGAAAAAAAAAAGCAAGAACAATGTTATTTGGAGCATAAAAAGGCAAAGTTGGGGAAAAAAAAAGAAAGAGGCAAGCCGTGAACCGGCCGGGTTGCACCGGTTCACCCCGGGTTGACCGAGTCAACCCCGGGTCGGAACAGTAACGGTCTACAAGCTGAACCGGAGGTTGGTTCGCCGGTTTCCGGTCCAAACCGGCCGGTCCGGTCTAGTTTCCTGAACAATGTTCGTTACTTATAAAAAATCTATGGCAGGTTCACGACTTTGTAGTATAGTGATATGAAAACATTTTTCTAAGTGAATGGTTATAGGTTTAAAGCATATTTGGATTAACTGATTTTTTAAGAATAAGTACTTATTATGTAAATTGAAATAAAATTCTTCTCACATTTTTACCTCTTATACCGTAAATAATAATTTACAAACATTTGTTGCCTAAATATAAGTTATCCCAAACAAACTCTTAATCCTTCTTATGTTTTTTTTTGGCCATGTTAATCCTTCTTATGACCTCATACCATTAGATCTTGCCCTGTAATTTTAAAAAAATATATGTCGATTTCTCTAACATCACTTTTCACCATTTGGATACTAGCCCTTGATGAAAAATCCCATTAAAAAAAAAAACTTATAAAGCTAAGAGACAAAATTGACTATATCTTATATATAGAGTAAAAATAAGAAGAAGAATATAAATTTAAATTTCAAAAAATGTATTTATTGAGAGAGAGGTGAGAGTTATTGATCCTGTAAATTTTAAGAAGGAACTCTAGCTGTAATGAACAGCGTGATTCACTTGTTAATTAAAATTGTTTGTGAAAACCGAAAAAGAAGAGATATGTTAGATCCAAGGAAGGATACAGAGAAGATAAGGTGTTTGGAGAAAAGCAAAAGAGGGAGCGTAAATAGCGGAATAGGACAGAATTAGAAAATGGTGAGTAGGGAAACAAGGCTTCGACATTCTCTTTGAGGAATCAGTTTAGGGATCAGTTAACAATTCTCTCTTTTTTTATTTCCCCACCCTCTCCTCCACTTCTTACCTAACCCCCACTTTTTTCTTTCTTTTATTTTAAATTCACTCCTAAATTCAACACCCCTTTTCTTTTCAAAACAGCATTAACCTTCACATACCACATTTATATAATATTATTACAAATTTAATAAAAAAAATATGAGTAATTACTATAAATCACCTTGTGTGTGGTTTTTCAGCTGGGATGTGTGCAAGGGATTGGTTTGATTTTATAAATTAAGTTTAGGGTTAATGGTGAATGTCGAGAGTATGCCTATAGGATTGTGTTTTTTTGGGGAAGTCAATGAATAGAATTAAGAGGCGTGAGTCATACGTGTGGGGACGCGTGTCAGAATCTCCGGGCAATCCGCATTGCATCACGTGACCAAAAAGCCGGGTTGAGCACCTCGACTCCACCTTCTGGGGTTCACGTGGCCAACTCACCAAACCTTTCTCTTGGGCCCCACCAATACTTGGTTATCCCCCCCCTGCCCTCCCTTTCAAGTCTTAATTAAGCAACCACTGGGGAAAACTGGAAAAGCAACTTCTAATTAACCTTAACCCTTAACCAGATAATTCGTCCAACCAATTTAGTATTCGTGCTAAAAAATTAGTTAATCTTAACTAATATTTACTAATTTAGTTTTTCTACTCAATAAAAAATATAGGGATTCCAATTTTCAATAAATTAATTATGACTTTTTATATAAAGCAGTATATAAAAGTAGAACAGTAAGCATATTTTTTGCCGATACATCAGTAAAATGGCAAGCTCAAAATACTAACATAAAAAAATTATAATGAAAAGTGGTTATGAAAGATAGATAATAGAAAAGATAGTTACATAATATATTATAAATTAATAATAGGGGAGATAGATACAGAATATTTAATAAATATTTAATTTAATATTTTAATGATCCATATAGGTACCTCAAATGCCCTTCATCTCTACCTAAATGAATAACCAATTTCAGTTGATAAAGACTCATGAGTAGAAGCTCCCAGCTTCTTGACAAAGCTAAAATGTTTTACATGAATATACATAATGGGAAGGTAGTTAGATAATATTTTGTAAAGTAATTACGGGGGAGGTGGATATACAATATTTACTAATTTAGGATATCAATTCAATAGAAAATATAGAGATTCCAATAAATTAATTATGACTTTTTATATTAAGTAGTTTTAAGTATTTTATATACATGTTGAGAAACAAAAGTCAAAATTACCATAGCATTACCTCTCTATCCATATATATCTCTATATAGATCATAGTGTATTTCATACTGCAAAATATTTTTTTTAAATCTAAGTGATTTTTTACATAACAACATATTAATAAATACTCAGCTTCTCACCTGTGCATGGCACGGATTTGGGCTAGTTTAGGAAGAAATAGTTAAGCCTTTATGTTTTTTTAAGTTTGATTAGGGGTTTTTGTCTATTCTATTTCAATAAGCTTGAAATTGTGTTCTCATCCTTATGAGATGAGCTCGCTTACTACTTTAACCAACAATTTATTTGTTGGTATTAAGTCTATTAGTACCCTTGTTTTCAATTGAATCAGCACATGTGTATTTTTTTTTCATAATTTATTTTTAACTAGTTCTTGCCAATAATATTCTTTAAAATTTAAAAGTCAATCCCTTAGCTTAAACGAAAATACATGAATGATATAAATTTGAGGAGCCAAGTAATTTGAAAATTTACTATTATAAAAATCAGATCATAATAATTTCACAGAGTTGAGATTTTCAGATATAGTTTACCCTGCCAACTATCAATAGAAATCCTTCAAAGTTCAAACCAAATAATATATTACATTAGAGCTTAGAAGAATTTTATAATATTAGGCTATCTGAAAATATTTGAATGTTAAGCTGAGCACATATTTTAGAAGGAGCAATAATATTTAAACATGTGTCATTCTTACTAATTTTACTCCAGCATAGCTGTTTTGGCCAATTTCTCCAGGAAAGGAAAATTTTGGGGGGGGGTAGAGGGATAAGGGCGAGGCATGTGAGGGACGCAATATGGAATCGGCTTTATGGACAAACTGACGTGAGGGTGGGACCCACCAAAAAACGAGTGAATAAATGATTTGATATGAGAGAGAGAGAGAGAGAGAGAGAGCGAAGGGAGTCTGTTATGAAGACGTGAGCATGTTACGCATCGCACGTGACTAAGGCCGCATCCTCTCACGTGCGCCCATCCTCTCCCGCCTCGCGTGCGCTTCCCCATCCTTCTGTTCCCTCACGTCTTCTTTGCAGCCCCACACCTCAATTATAGATTTATTATTATTTTTTTTTCCATTTCTTCTTTCTTGCAGAATTATTCCTGTCACATTATTGTTCATTTCTTCTGATCATTTTTTCTTAACGAAATACACGATTAGATTTTCTAAATCAAAGTTATTTATTTCTTTTTTTTAAAAAAAAGAAGATACACCTTGTTGTCCCACCCAAAAAAAGAAAAGACAACACATTTCAGAATCAAACGCTCATAATTGGATGCCTTCCTCCCAGCCAACCAATTATTATTATTATTATCAAAAAGCCTTGTTTTTAAATATTTATTTTGGGTAATACAAAATCACTTAAAATAAGTTAACTTAAAAAAAAAGCACTATATATGTGTGCGTTTGGAATGGCTTATTTTTGTCCAAAACGTGCTTATAATTCGTGATTCACGGTATACGAGGCAAGTACGTAAGAGGAGTTTTTTCTCGATTTGCGTAATAAATGCGTTTTTCCTGTACAAAACGCTCACACAACCACACACATTGAACGGGGTTGGACAGCAGGGATAAAAAAAAACCCTTGGGCCGGAGCGAAAGAAAAAGGGGTCTAAAATGGTATTTGTTTTTTTGTCAAAATAGTACAGATATTTCATATATTGAAATGAAGATATTAATTAAAAGAAAGGGGGGAAAGGAGTGGTGGGGGGAAGGAGGAAAGTGGAATGGAGTGGAGAGAAGCGAAGGGACGTGAAGGCACGTGCCATAAGAGTAGCTGAGTAGGTGCAGGTTGGGATGGCGGTGCGTGTCGCTTTCACTCCGTGAAGTTGTCACGTGGGGGTGAGTACTGGGACCCACCCGCATACAAACAATGCACCCCCCTACCCTCCCAATTTTTACATAAATTACATAACTTTGTGGGGGCATGTGCTTTCCCTTCTCAACTGACCTGTCCTTCATGGGTCATTCAAAAATCTGCCACCCACTGGGCCCCTCCTCCTTTTTCTGACGTGGCTCCCTCACGTGCCCCCTTCCTCCGCGGCCCCACCCCTGCCATCACGTCTTCATTTCTTTCAACACAAAATATATTACGTCGCCCAACTTGGGCCTCCGTTTATTGAACCCATGCCTGAAGATTGGGCCACACAAGCCGGGCCCGAGAAACTTAACGACATGAACAGACGGAAAAATTAATCTTTTTGTTGTAACCCAGTCTCCATACTTCGACTCGATATAACTTAGCCCTTATAATTCTAACTGGATTCTTTGACTCACTGTAACTCAATCCCTATAGTTTTAAACATTTTATACTGTAGTCCCTAACCTTTATTCTAAAACACAAGGACTAAATTATAAAATGGTTAAAACTATAAAAACTGAGTTGCAATGAGTTAAATTGAAAGATTGAGTCACAACAAAGTCAAAATTATAGGGAGTGAGTTATGTCGAGTCAAAGTGAAAAGATTGAGTTATAATCAAGTCAAAATTATAATGATCAAAAGATTAATTTTCCCTCAACAGAATCAGAAGCTCTTAGCCACATGTGTAATGTTCCCAAAACTAGCTTAAATTGCCGGTGCTTGCTTACATTACAGTTCGATTTAATAATAAAAAAACAGATATACTAGTACTGAGTACGTACAGTTGCTTGAGCTATGGCCTATAAAGTAGCTCAATGCTTGAATCCCCCCGCGCCGAGGGGTGGGTGGGAGGATTTTAGGTGCTGTATAGGGCATGTGATTGTGGCCTGCAACAGTTGAGATTCAACCATTACTTGTGAGGCCTGTGAATTTACATTAAGACTAAATGTCTAAATCACAATTGTTTCATATGAACATCAGGAACTAGAGTACAGAATTTCTCCTAGCGCTGTCGGGGGATTGGCAAACAAAAAGCCTTACCATGAGATTGCCTCAGGAAGATGAAGATCCACCCCCACCTACCATCTCCATCATAGTGGAGCTGACCACAGTCTTGACAAACATGTAAAAACAATGTCGGCAACAATTACGCATTAAGGTAGACTTATGCAAATGCTCATGATCGCCCCCGTGACTGCATGAGCTCCAGAAGCTTGACCCCAGCTTTTCGTGCTCCGATTGACAGGCAGCTAAGATAGCGTGGGTTGAGTGCCTAGCAATTTCCTTGAATGCTTCAACACCTGCGTCAACAATATCTTCTTCAATGTGAGACTCTGATTTAAGGGAGTCACCGTTTAAAACACACATGTATCAAGGCCTAAAAGAGAAATGATGTAAATTTAAATTTCGAAAGAAAGAATGAAGTGGCAGCACGGGAAAGCTACCACAGCAGTCAAGCAAAACTTAGACCACTGTTTGCTCTAGCTACTGTTAAATGAAATAGCGTAAAATTTTCAATCGACAATGATCAAGTGACTGTTAAAAGATCAATAGGGCAAAAATACCTAGTCGTTTATCTTTACTGAGGATTTTCAGGTTGAGCTTGACAAGAGACTTGATCTCATTTTTAGCATCTTCACTGTCTTGTGCGTTTACATGCCCAAAACTTCTAGACAATCGCTTTTTTTCACCTTCATCCCTGCTTGAGGAAGACACACTTCCAATCTTGCCATCAGAAGGAGCAGAACCCACTGAAGTTACTAAATTTTGTTCCTTAGAAAAATTTCTCTCCCCATTTTCATGTCTAGGAACACATAGAATGCTACTTGCCATTTTACTAGGCAATGAAGGTTCACAGAATTCTTCTAAATGAGAAGCTTGGTCTCTAACATTTGGTGTTGTCACCTTACGTGTGACCCCACTATGCTTTTTCCCTCCCGACTCTAGAGGCCGGCAATTGTTCATATCCTTATTGAAACTAGAAAAGCTGTATCGCTTCTCGTTTCCAGTGGATCTTCCTGATTGATGAATCTTCAATCCTTGTTCACTACAATGAATTCCTGGTGCTTTTCTAGGTCCTACAACTCTTGAAGGGTGACCTAATCCCTGTGGAAGGATGCTGCCCTTGTGATTATTAGTCTTTTCCATCATCCTTGCTCTCTCCAGCATCTTCCAAGCCTTGTTCACATCCTCTGAGCCACTCTCATCCAATTTGTTATTAAAAGGACCACTTTGAATTATAGATTGCTGAAGACTTGTGGAAGCTGAAGAATGTAGTTGATCTGACTTTCCATGAGGTAAGGAATCAGTGTTCTGTTGTTTATCATGCCTGACAACAGATTCAGAAGGAGCTGAAGAGAACCTTAATGAGCCATTTCTCAAGGCATTCCAATTTTGACGCAAAGCTTGTATATTAAGCTGCACGTTACGACATTTGCGCAATGTCCGAGCACTTATGTCACAATTTCTATCTTTGTTTCTATTCACCCTCTCCGGTAAAGGGGCAACACTTATGTCACGACTCCTTTCTTTGCTTCTACTGACCCTATCAGGTAAAGGGGTAACAAGAGGAGACGGTCTTGATCTTTGGACCATCTGGCTGTTTGGTTCTCTGACTTCTCTCACAATATCAAGGATTGTTACACTTGATTCAGCTGTGGGCATGTCACATTGATAGTCTACATTGTGATTGCCATTAATTGACCTGAAAACAGTACAATCTTGGCAAAACCAATCACCTTCAGGCACAACATATCCAAGGCCAACACAATATGTATGAGAAGCAGTATCACAAAGATCACATAGTAGAAGATAAGTTTCATCTTCCCCACCATTACAGACACTACACCTAGTTTCAGCATAAGGATCCGCAGGACCTGTTGTGATATTTCCATGAACGTGGTAAACCTACAAGAGATATTATATTAACTAAAGTTTAGCTCTCTAATATTTAGCAAGTTACACAATATAGCAGAAATCACCAACATGATGCAATAATAGCAGAAAATCCATATACAACAAACAATGACTAAATTCACACGACCACACTTGTCGACAACAGAATAAATTGGCAAAAACTTAATACGGGAGTAATATGGAAATAAATTAGTAAATTAAATAGGGGGAAATGGACACTCGAGGAAGGTGTGAAACCTGGTCACGAATTGGGACTTTAACGAGACGCGAGGAAGGGAAGATGCCGGGCTTGGGGGGGCGGCGAACAGTGGAGAATCTTTGACGACAGAGGGGGCATCGGGACTCATGCTTGGACCATTCCATGATGCAGACGAAGCAAAAAAAGTGATTGCAACAATCAATTTCACCTCTAATTGAAGAGCCATGGTCCGCGTAGCAAATTCCACAAGAATCAAGCTGGTCGTCCTCCAATGAAGGTGGTAGGTGGTGGTTATGATCGGAATCCTCCTGGTCTTGGGTTCTGAGTCGTTTATTAGGGGAGCTCGGAACAAACGACATTTTTGTATGAGCTGAGCTTCGAGAAGCTCCCCTCGGAAAAATCAGTTATTTTGTTAGTGTTAACCCTTGTGCAGGGATATCAACAAAAGCTCAAAAAACAGCGACAATTTTTTTTTTTGTCTTTTAAGGAAAAAACCAAAGGGCCTTCGACAATGGACAACTGTCAAGTGTGAGAGCAGCCATTTTTGTGGTTATTCAATGCCCAACGGCCCAACAAACTCAAAGTCCTTGCATTAGGCTCAGCCCAACATAAACTTAAAACCTGGAACCCAGGCCGGACCGGCCCAACGGCTCAACAAACTCAAAGTCCTTGCATTAGGCTCAGCCCAACATAAACTTAAAACCTGGAACCCGGACCGGACCGGCCGGTCCGGCCTGGAAACAGGTCAGTAGACCGGTCCTGTTCCCAGTCTGGTCCGGGTTCCAATTTTTTTTAAAAAAAACTTTTTCCCTTTAAAATTTCATACTATAAGTCTAAAATCTTCAATTTATCACCGGTTTGGTCCTGATTTAGCTCCAGTTTAGCCCCGGTCTGACCCACTAACTCTTAACCCAATACTCTGACCAGTTCAATACCCAGTCCGGGTTTTAATACCTTTTAAAAGCCATCCTTTATAAAATGCAAGGTAGTGGCCCCAGACTAAAACCAAAAAGTAACATTAACCCCAAAAATGCTCGGAACCACGGATTGGATTCTTTTGATGATGTTTGAGTTTAGTACGAATTTATGACATGGTGTTTGGTTTTAAAAAATTGTTCTCCGGAGTCCGGAGCGATGAAGACCCTCTGTTTTCGTTTGTCTCCCCTTTGGCTTATGCTTATCCTGACTTTTCTGAAATTGGATTGCTCATATGAGTTGAAGGATGACAATACTCAAATTTTTTGTGTGGGGGAGTGGTTAAATTTGAAACCTCTATGCAGAGGAGTCGGAGCTTTAAAATTGTAAATTCTTGAAATCTATGAACGAGTTTCTAAGATGCGCATATAACCTTCCAGATTCCCATTCCTTGATCTTTTCTGTCAAATAAGCTTGTATTTTGGTCCTTATCCTTGTAGACAGCAAGTTACCCCGCCATATTTGGATGGGGTTTCAGGGTTAAGCCTTGGCCTTGACATATTATGCGTGGGTATGAAATTAAAACAAATATACCTTCATCTTCTTAATATAAAATATATTTATTTAATTTATTGGATTAAGAAATTCGTACATAAAAAAAATATTAAATTAAGAAATTAAAATAATTAATATGATATGTATTTTTTAAAATATTCTAATTATCTTCTTTAATTCTCTCATACTCTCTTCTCTTTGATTATTGATGTGAGAATGTCAATAGAGATAAATTATAAAAAAATAAAAAATATATATATTTATATTTGAGACAATTACCAACTTTTTAAACGTGTTGTATATTAAAAACTGAGAGAGTATTTCTTTAGTAAAGAAAAAAGTTGGTATACTTGATTACTTAGGACTTGTTTGTATTGATTTTGTCAACCCAAAATCACTTAATTTGGGTTTAAATACCTGAAAGTCAAGTTATACCTAAAGCCACATTTTACAACTTGTGAGTTATAAAAAACAATTAGTTATAAAAATTAGGGAGAATTGTCTAAAAATATATTTGGAGTAAATTAATTGTTGATTGCTATCAAGTGTCCAAGCGATCTTCCGTTTTATACAAACGATTTTTCGTTATGTACAAAATATCTTCCATTATATATAACAGATCTTCTATAATAACATTCAATAATTAATTTATCAAAAAGATGATAGCATTCAATAATTAATTTATCAAAAAAGTATTTATTAACAATTATCCCTTAATACTAACCTTTTCTTTTATAAAAGTGCATTCAAATCAAATTTAACACAAAACATGGCCATGTGCATCGATACAGATAGATAGGGATGGAGAGGGACGGATTAGCTGACGTATTAGCTTACATGTGATGACAGCAAAAGCAAATAGAGAGGACACACTATAATGTACTCCCGTCCTTTTTATCATATAATAAACTTTAGGGAAAATCACTATAGTCCCAAACAAACAAAATATTCACAAAAAAATTCCTACACAAATTGAAATATTTATTATTTTCTAAAATCAAATGACACACATGGTTCTCTTCTATTTTTCTCTCTCTCATATTTTCAGCTCACTCTCTCTAACATTTTCAGATCGCAAATCTGTTCTCAATATCTGTAGATTCAGTTTTTGCGATGGTGGAGGGTGAAGCTTTGAGGTGGTGAAAGATTTGTGGGATGAGAAGTAAGATAGAAGGAAGAAGAAGATGGAAGGAAGGTGGTGAGAATTTTTTGATCTCAAGCTTCCGCCATTTTTAAAGAAAGAAAGGATGAAGGTGATGATGATGATGAATAGTCCAACCTCATTATACTGTGAAAACGCTGAAATGGGAAAAAATTAAGTTGTTGTTAATTTCCGTAGTAGTAGTTGTTAATACGAAAAATGAGATTTGAGTGTCATTTTGCTCTGTTTTTAGGAAAGAAAACAGAGGAAGTGGTGTGTTTTAAGTGGTGGGGTGCTATGAAAATGTTGATATGAAAAAAATATAAGTAGTTATTAATTCCCGCAGTAGTAGTTATTAATATAACTCTAGTAGTTGTTAATACGGAAAATGAGGTTTGGGCGCTATTTTGCTCTGTTTTTGGGAAAGAAAACAGAGGAAGTGGTGTGTTTTAAGTGGTGAGGTGCTATGAAAATGCTGATATGGAAAAAATATAAGTTGTTGTTAATTCCTGCAGTAGTAATTGTTAATATAACTCTAGTAGTTGTTAATACGGAAAATGAGATTTGGGCGCTATTTTGCTCTATTTTACAACACGTCAAGCGTCCATTTACAAAATGTTGAATCTTTTTAACAACTTCTACCTCACATTGGACAGAAATAAGGTTTTCTCATGTTACTTAAGCGAAATGCTTTGTTTACAATTCGTCAAGCGTCCATTTACAACACGTTGAGTCTATTTAACAACTTCTACCTCACATTGGACAGAAATAAGGTTTTCTCAAGTTACTTAAGCGAAGCGCTTTGTTTACAACCCGTCAGCGTCAATTTATAATACGTTGAGTCTTTTTAACAACTTCTACCTCACATTTGACAGAAATAAGGTTTTCTCACGTTACTTAAGCGAAGCGCTTTGTTTATAACCCGTTAAGCGTCCATTTACAACACGTTGAGTCTTTTTAACAACTTCTACCTCACATTGGACAGAAATAAGGTTTTCTGTCCAATGTGAGGTAGAAGTTGTTAAATAGACTCAACGTGTTGTAAATGGACGCTTGATGGATTGTAAACAAAGCACTTCGTTTAAGTAACGTGAGAAAACCTTATTTCTGTCAAATGTGAGGTAGAAGTTGTTAAAAAGACTCAACATTTTGTAAATGGGCGCTTGACGTGTTGTAAATAAAGCAAAATGGCGCTCAAACCTCATTTTCCTTATTAACAACTACTAGAGTTATATTAACAACTATTACTGTGGGAATTAACAACAACTTATATTTTTTTCATATCAGCATTTTCATAGCACCCAACCACTTAAAACACACTACTTCCTCTGTTTTCTTTCCAAAAAATAGAGTAAAATGGCGCTCAAACCTCATTTTCCGTATTAACAACTACTAGAGTTATATTAACAACTACTACTACGGGAATTAACAACAACTTATATTTTTTCCATATCAGCATTTTCATAGCACTCCACCACTTAAAACACACCACTTCTTCTGTTTTCTTTCCCAAAAACAGAGCAAAATGGCACTTAAACCTCAATTTTTGTATTAACAACTACTACAATTATATTAACAACTACTACTGCGGAAATTAACAACAACTTAATTTTTTCCCATTTCAGCGTTTTCACAGCACAATGAGGTTGGACTATTCATCATCACCTTCATCCCTTCCTTCTTTAAAAATGGCGGAAGCTTGAGATAAAAAAAATCCCACCACTTTCCTTTCATCTTCTTCTTCCTTTTATCTTACTTCTCATCCCACAAATCTTTCACCACATCAAAGCTTCACCCTTCACCATCGCAAAAACTGAATCTGCAGATATTGAGAACAGATTTGCGATCTGAAAACGTTAGAGAGAGTGAGCTGAAAATGAGAGAGAGAGAAAAATAGAAGAGGGACATATGTGTCATTTGACTTTAGAAAATAATATCAGAAAAGTCCCTATTTCAATTTGCGTAGGAACTTTTCTGTGAATATTTTGCTTGTTTGGGACCTGACAGTGATTTTCCCTAAACTTTATCGCTTTTGGGCTGCTTGTTTTTATAAGTAAATTTTTTGGTTGTGGCTTAAAATTTAAATTTTTTTATTTTTATTAAATATATATTTTTATATTAATTATCCTCTATTTACTATTAAGACATTAATCTTATTTCATTTACTTATTTATTACATATCCTCTCTCATATTTTATACTCATAATTGTTACTCACTTTCTCTTCTATTCTATGCTTGTTTCATAAATAGGGATATATTTAGAAGAAATATGACATTTTTGACACATTTATTATTTTAACTACCACTCTGATTTTATTTATAAATCATTTTTAACTAATTCTCATATACAAATAATAGTTAATTAACTCATTAACTATGGATTAAATTTTCTATTTCACTCTTATCTATGATTGATTGGTTTTAAAAATCAACATACATAAATTCTTTTTATTTATTATAATTAATAAGAATAAAAATTTATAAAATAAATTTATTATCTTGAAATTAGACTTATAAATAGAACCAACTATTTTTATAAAAATAAAACCTCAGAGATAGAATTAGAGTGATAATCTTAACCACTACATCGCTTTTCGGATATGAGTGTTTGGTAAATTTTCAAACTTAGGTTTACGCAATCCGACACACTCCTCTCACACACTTACCTCATAAATCATAAAAACTATTCTCAAAACCTAATCCAAATATACACTTAAAAATAAAAGTTACTTGTCAAAAGCAAATGGAGGATAACCCTGTATGCTGTATTCGCATGGCTCTTCTCCATGACCAACCAATTACATGACTATGAATAATGAACAATACAGTTACAGCCGACGATGAAAGCTTTCATGTCCATGTAAAAACCACACCACATATCATAGATTTTAGAGAAATCAGAAACTTCATGAACACAATTAGCATCATCTCCTACAAATCACAACAAACAACAATTCAAAATCCTTCAAGATCGCACCTCAGAGAAGTGCTTCACCAGAGCATCCAACTCTTTCTGAGAGCTTCCTTCTGCTTCCACCGCTTCTAAAGCCTCTTTCTTCAGTTCTTTCGCTCGTACCCTCTCCCTGCTATTCTCCTCCAACGACCTCTTTATAACCTCACTCAGCTCCGCCGCCTCAGGCACGTTTTCGGTGGTCCCCTCGGCGGCTCTAAGTCCGGCACCCAGTTCATCCACTATCAGCTTCGCATTCGTGTACTGATCCGCCCCCATCGGCCACGTCAGCATCACCACTCCGGCGGTTATGCCCTCCAGCACCGAGTTCCACCCACAGTGAGTTAGGAACGACCCAACCGCCCTGTGACCCAATATGGCCAGCTGTGGGGACCACCCCTTGATCACGAAACCCCTCCCTCTCACTCCCTCCTCGAACCCCTCGGGAATAACGCCCACGTCTTTCCCCACGTGTCGCTCGTCCGGGCCCCTCACGGACAGGATGAACTGGGCCCCACTAACCTCCAACGAGGCGGTCAGCACCTCCATTTGGCGTCTGGTCAAAACAGTACGACTCCCGAAGCACACGTAGATCACGGAACAGTCGGAGCGAGAGTCGAGCCACGTCATCACCTCGTGACATGGCACAGAGCTGGACCCTCCTCTGTCGGCGGAGTTTGCCCCATTACCGCCATCGTTGGGCGGCAAAACGGGACCGACCGCCCACACACGGTCGTGCCCGAGTTCGGCCTTCATGTGACTCAGGTAAACTCGTTCCAACTCAGAGAATGTGTTGAACACAACACCCCAACTAGCCATATTGTCTAACATGTTCTCCCTGTGAAACTCCCACTCAGGATCTCCTTTCTTGTTTTCTCTATAGTAATGATTGAGTTGCCACCAAGGGTAGACCGGAGAGTTGGGAAGGTCAGGGAAGGAAATAAGAGAATTGGCATTGCCGGCCGGGTCGGGATTGAGGGGGAGGTGGCGCCAGAGAGAGTAGAAGTAGGACAAGGCCAAGGCGCCGGATGGAGAGAAGACGAGGCGGGGGATACGGAGGTCGCGGGCGAGGTGGTGGGTCCAGCCGAGGAAGAAATCGGAGATGATGGCGACGGGAGGAGAAGGATGGGAGTGGGCCCAGGAAAGGAGGAAGGGGTGGTGAAGGCGGCGCATGGCGGAGACGAGAGGGAAGAGTCTTTTCTGGTGAGGATCGGGGAGGAGGAGGGGTTGAAGGTAAGGGGCGTGAGAAGGAAGAAGAGGTTCAATTAAAGGGAGGTTGGAAGGGGTGATCACAACGGTGACGAATATGCCGCGAGAAACGAGGCGTTTAGAGAGGTCGAGGAGGGGGATAATGTGGCCGGAAGATGGGAATGGGTAGGCGAGGACATGGACGTGTTTCTGAGAAGAAGCCATGTTATTGTTATCAGTGGAAGAAAAAGAAGAAGGAGGATTATGAGAAAAGGTTGAATATAGGAACAAGGATAAATAGGAAGGGAATGTGAAGCTGTGTTTCTGTTTCTGTCGACAAATGGTGTAAACGGCCGGCGGGTGGCGATAGCGAGGAGTCAGAGAGAAGCGTTGCGTTTTGAGACTTTTTCGGTTCCCACGTCACTCCTCACGCCATTATTCCTTTTAATATTTCCAATTTGGATATATAGCCCTATGCCATGTCCCCTTATTACATCATCCATGACCCCTCCTAACAAAACATCCCCCCAAAAATAAATTTTTCAAAAAAGTTGTCCAACTATCAAATATGCTCCTTGCGCTATGCAATGCTTCGGTATTTTTTATAAATAATCTTTATTCTTATTACATAAAACGAATTAATAATTAAAATTAAATAAAAAAAATAAACATGTTAAAAACATCACCTTTTTTTTTAATATATTCTTATTTATGAAAAAAGCATAAGAGAGAGAATGTGGGAAAAAAAAAGTATAGGAAAGAGAATAAATAACAAATGTGAGAGAGTATAAATATAAAAAATGAGAAAGAATGTGTAATAAATAATAAATAAAAGAGAATTAGTGGTGAGTGAGAGATAATTAATATAAAGATGTGTATTAATAAGAGTAGAAAAAGAAAAAAAAGTTTAAATTTTGAGACACGGAAAAAAGATTTTTTATAACAAGGACTAAAAAGAATATATGATATTTTAACTAATTTATAAGAAATTAGCTTAACTCGTAATATTAAAAAAAAATGGTCGGAAGCTTTTAAAAAAACAAAAAAACATGTGGGGCTTGTTTAAAAAGAAGTGTCAGAGAGAGTATTATTTGGATGTTGCAATTTCTAACCGATAAGGTTCTAAATTTATCAGATAATTTTGGTACTTAAAATCATTTTTTCTTATCAAACTATTTTCATAAAAGTTGTTTTACGTATTTTTATCTTTCTATTGGTGGTAATATTATACTGATTGATGAGAATTTTAGGGTTATGATTTTTGGAAAATTTTGAGTTTTAACAAAAGATTACTATAGATATGTAAAGAATAAATAATAGTTTATTTTAATCGATTTAGATTTATCATCTAGTTGTTTTATGATTTAATAATTAATTTATTTTTAAATAAATAATAAATTATACTTTAGGAACATTTTTTATTGATTAAATTTGGATTAAAAAATTTATTTGAGTTATTGGAAGTATTATTGAAATTTTAATAGGTTTAGTTTTGTAGATTTTGAGTTATGTGAAATTATAAATTATGATTTTATATTATAATTAGAGAATTATAGTTATTAAAAATTTTATTAAGTGAAATAGAATTAAGAAATTTTAATTTAAAATAAATTTGAGGAATAGATAAATTGTGGTTACTTTTAGAAGATTGGGCCAATTATGGGGATTATTATTTGCTATTTTGTATTAGCTAACAATTATTATAAATTATATTAACATATAAATATATATTTTTATTGTAGAGTGAATATGAATTTAGCTTGTTGGAGTTAAATTCTCTCAAGTTTAGTTGTGTCAAAAACTTGAGGTAACCACTTTCCAATTTATTTTGTATGCTTGTTGAAATAATTATAGGCGTATGTTGGTATTTTTAATTGCTATAAATATGTTATAGTAATCTATATATGAAAAATGTACAATGACAATATTAATCATGTTTTTAGTAAATTTTTTAATTAAGTGAGCCTGAATAATTTATTTGAATGATTGATGATGCATAGCATTAAATATGAAATATATGAATAAATTATTGATATTGAAAATTGTGATGTTGAGATGTTGACTGTGGTGAGTTGTGATTGAGGAGATGTTTGATTCTTTTATAACACGTGGTATAGCCGCCATCGTATGCGCAGTGGATGGCTTTGGCGTTCTCAAGGCCCTTGGTATCACCCATTCCTTTGGCCGGGTTAAGGGTCAGCTCAAGGGACAGGTGACACCTTTCCATTTTCGACGGAAAGGGAATTCATGATCTGATATGAGTTCTGTAGCCTTTGGTCAGGTTACAACTCATTATTGGAGGGCTTGGTGCAGTCTTGTCAAAGAGACTAATCCTATTATATGTTATAGCTCATGAGTTTTGTCAGCGGTTAAGAAGATTATAAAGATGGTTGAAGGAGTTTTATGCATATTGAATTATTCTCTTGAAATATTGATGTTCTGGGAAGATTAGAATTATGTGATATGAATATATTTATTTTTTCATGCTTAACTATCTTATAATCATTCCTTGCATACTTGTTAAAATGGAATTGTAGTTATTGAGTCCATGTGACTCACCCCATCGATATTTAAACTTTTTTAGATGAGAGTTCAGGTAGTGCTACCAAAGGGAAGGCAAACGAGACTTGATTTAATACCAATCGTATGTTTTGTTCAGTTACATGAGCATAATGTATATTGCCAAACTTAAAGGCCTTTTTAGTTTACGTTGCATGTATTGAATACTTCGCTACAGACTGCGATTTGAACTATGGGCGGAGCCTTTTAATATGTTGTATTGTGTAGCATTTAATGTTTTACTTGGTTTGGAGATTAGTTATATGGTAATTAAGAGAGGTCATTACATAACTCATTAAATATGTCATAAATTAAAAAAAAAATCGTTATTACCCTCATTGAAAAATGTTTATTTGAAAATTTAATGAGTAAGCAAATTAAAAATCAGCATTAATTATAAGGGAAAAAGTGAAAAATGAGTATTAATTATCTTACAATTGACTTATATTTTAAACCAAGTTATTCTTCTAAAAATGCTTAGATAGTAGATAAGAGGAAATAAGAATCTTTACGTACTAATACAAGTAGTAAAAAACATTCAATTTTTTTTTATAAAATTTAATGTTATCTTTGTTAACTATGTGCCTGTTCGGATTAGCGCTAGAAAAGTAGCTTTTTTTTGCTATATGACTTTAAGAAAAGTAAGATAAGAAAAAAGTCAAAATATAAATATTATTTGTGTTTGGATTGACGGTAGAAAAAGTGACTTTTTTTTCTAACCTTAAACGTGTTTAGATTGGTGTTTGAAAAGCCCGTTAATATGGAAAATGACTGAAAAGGGCATAAATTTTATTGAATACTCCACATACATACATACATACATACATATATATATTAGTTGTATATATTGTGATAATTGAAGTGAAAAAATATAAATAAATTTTGATAAAATAAAAAAAGTTCAATTTTTATTGAAAAAAAATGCACTAAAGCCACTTCAATTAAACATGGATAAATTTATATCTAAATTATAATGCATACATGAAAAGTCTCATTAGTGGATCATCTACCCTTAACAAGTTGATATCTGATTGTGTTACGAACATGATTCATTTGTATTGACGATAACCTACGAATGATTTTAAACATGAAAACAAACAGGAAATGAAGAGTTCGCAAT
The DNA here is from genome assembly GCA_963242795.1 of Inga leiocalycina. Taxonomy (NCBI): domain Eukaryota; kingdom Viridiplantae; phylum Streptophyta; class Magnoliopsida; order Fabales; family Fabaceae; genus Inga; species Inga leiocalycina. Next base: position 7,170,234 of record OY725331.1, read on the forward strand.
TCATATAGGAAAAAAAATAACATGGAAAAAAATAATGACGACTACCTTATTTATAAGTCTTGGGAAATTCTAATCCTACTCAAATATCTAATCCTAACAAGACAAATACTTAATCCAACTTTTAATAAGACATATAATAAATCTAAATCCTAATAAGCTAATAATATCTAAATCATAATTATTTAAATTATAACAACCAAACAACTTCATTATATAGATGACATATCAGTTTTGCATTAGGTTCAGCTGGGAAAGATATTGGAACAAACATTGGCGTCATAATAATATGATATATATGAACATATGTGTGTGTATGTTGCTATAGCCTGATGGGAGGAATGTTTACATATGCATGGATATAGATATATATATTTCTCCCTTTCTTCCACAAACCATGCTAGCGAAGCCACCATCTCAGATTCGGTAATTTAATACAGAAAGAAAACAGAGACTTCACCTCAGAGGGAGATCGATGCAGAAACCAATGGCCAAGTAGCCGGACAGCAAGCACCGAAGCTGGTTACTTGTGAGGCTTGAAATCGTGAACTGAAATCAGAGAAAGTGCAAGCCGACTCGCATCCGGCAACCACAAAGCAGAGAAAAACACTCGACAGAAGAAAAAAACCCTGTTACCCCAGAGAAGCTTCGGCGACCACACGACGTCCATTTAGCTCAACAGATCTAGCCACCAAACTCCAAAGACAGGCTGCAAATCGCAAGGTGGAACAAAACAGGGGACAGATTGGACAGGACAATCGGCCAACGGCTAACCAGTCACGGACGGCGATGAGCTCCTACCACACCAACACCAAACACCGACTACACCACCACAAGCACAACGGATCAACAACAAGATCAAGGAGAAGAGGCACGGTTGAGGAGAAAATGAGAAGAGACTTGAGCAGAAAATGAGAGACGAATGCTTGCAGTAGAGAAGAGAAACATTAAACGAGAGTGCGTGCAAATTCGTTGGGCATTAATTGCCCCCATAATAACGAATTTCTGCCGTGCCGTGCTAAAAAAGTGAGAGTTTTAAGCTTCTGATTTTAACCCACGTTAGAAGAAAAAGCTCAATATAATTGTCGTGAATTCAAACAGGGCAAACAGACACTCACCGGGCTTTTTTCCATTAACGCATGTTTTTTGTGCCTTACTGCTTTGCCAAACAGGGCCTATATTAACATCATATAAATTATACACTTAACACTCCCTCACTGCTTTTATGAGTTTATCCAATACGAGCATATATAAAAATATTAATAATTCTAAAAACCAGTAAACAATTTATAAAAATAACCAAAAACATCTTTTAGAAGATGCCGTCCATAATAAGAAACCGAAGAGTATGAATATGATAGGTATGAACTGTGGAATATAAATTTCAACTACTACGATATCTCAAATTACAGGCTGCTTTGAAAAAAAAAATATATATAAATATATATATCTGAAAAATGAATTATAATAAATGAATTTGGGGAAAATTTGTGAATAGCAAGACAACCTATTCTACGCGGTGGCGGTCATAGGGTGGAGCAAGTAAAACGTTTTAGTACCAAAGTCATGGAATGCGAACCGGCCCAGCCCGAAAATCAGTGAACCGGTATGGGTTCAAATTTAAAAAAAAAATTATATATTTTTTTTAGAATTTCATATTATAAGTCTAAAATTTTTAATTTTTTATCGGTTTAATTTTGGTTTAGCCTCAGTCTGATCCACTGACCTTTAATCCAATATCCCAATCGGTTCAATACCTAATTCAAACTTTTTTTTTTGGATTACATCGATGACCGGGATCGAATCCGGATAGAGGAGGGGGGAGAAGCGCCTAAAGGCGCTTGGATGACCAATACCTTATTTAGTACACGCAAGTGAAAATAATACACTGCCGCCCAAAGAAACTGAAACGATTGAAAAAAATTTAAAATTAATTTCACAGATAATTTTTCATTGCATTTAAAAAGCTTGAACGCAGGTTTTGTGCTTTGCAGAAGTAGATTTTATATTATATTATATATAAGTCATGTTTGATACATACATAAAAATTTATAAGAGTCCTCACAAAGAGAAAATAAGAGATAGATTTTTATTTTAATATGCATACTATTTAGAATTTTAGGGTGTGTTTGGTTTGAGGAGAGGGAGGAGGGGGATTGGTGATAAATTATAATTTTAGATGAGAGAAATTTAAAATTTACCCTCTTATTCTTTTAAATTTTGGGTTCCCGCCTAAAATTTATCCTTTCATTCTTTTTAAAATTTAGATTCTCATCTAAAATTTAAATACATTCAACTTAAAAAAATAATTTATCATCTTTCTCTCCTCTCAAACCAAACACACTCTTAAGAAACGATCGCTCCTTCTAAATTCTAATAAAAGAATTGGGCTTCCTTGGTCGAGGCAACGAAAAGAGCTATATACTCCCAAAGTTAAAAGGGTTTTGATTTGTACCAAAAAAATTAAAAAAAAAAAGGTTTTGATTACCGGGCTGGATTTAATAGAATAAGTTATTTAATCATATCATATGTTATGTATTATTATATTATAGATCAATTTATAAGTTAGGTAAATTAGTTTAGAGAAAAATAATGGTATAAATACTTTAAAGTAATTTATTTAGCTTTCACTATCTCTCCCAAAAAAATCAACTGAGTCTTATAAGACCGAAGATAGTATAAGCCTCAAATTTGTAAATAAGGGTGTCCTAAAATATAAAACCTCAGTTTAGATTTGCAAAGCATTTATTACGCTTTTACCAATTTTACCCCCTAACTGTATTTATTACAATTATCGTCTCTCTCACTTATCTTCTTTACAAATAAAAGCATGTTGTTGGAAAAAACATAGATATTTATTACTCTTAATTAATTTTAATTATTTTATTGATAAACACATATTGATTATTTCAAGTTTACGATAATTAGAGGTTAAGGGAGTAGTTAAGGAGTACCTCGCTGCTTTTTAATATAATATCCATTTAAATGAAAAAATTAAACCATAAAATGAATCTTATTTTAAGGTAATTAATATTGCATACGTATCTTTGACATGGACCTTATTAAAGGCCTGAATATAAGATTTTTCGTGCACCCCAATCTCTTATGTAATGACAGTTCAAAAATCTCTTATATAATGCGTGCTAGTTACGGAACATTGCCATCATCGCCAACCTTTCTCTCTCTCTGTTTTTTTTTTTTGCCCACCCCACCAACCTTTCTCAAGTTTACTACCTTTTCTTTCCTATTTTAAGAGGAAGAAAAATTTACACGCGCGTGCGTCTCGCCCCCATATATATATATATATATATATAGAAAATAACATCAAAATCTCAACTAAAAAATAATATTAAAAAAGCCTCATAATTTATTAATGATAACTCTTTTTCTTATAATGATTACTTTTTTCCTTGTTATTGATAAATTATATGATTTTTCTAATATTATTATTTTTTAGTTAGACCTTAATCTCATTTTCTATATATATAGGGCATTTTAATTGACTGGTTAAGTGTAATTATGATTCATTTACAGTTTTCTTCCTCTACCTCTAGTCCTCTAATAAAGAAATCAGCCTACACTTGTTTTATTGCTCTCTCACTGCACTTCTTAATGAGTGTTTGGAATAGCTTATGTGTGTGTTTGGTTGGGTTTAATATTTGGACAATAAGTCCTTATTACGCAAGCCGAGATAAAACTCTTCTCACATACTTACCTCGTATACCGTAAATTACGATTTATAAGCACTTATTGCCCAAAAATAAGCTATTCCAAACGAGCACTATTTATGGGAAATAAACACTTATTACGTAAGTCGAGACAAAATTCCTTTCACATACTTACCTCGTATACTATGAATAACAATTTATAAGTACTTATTGCCCAAAAATAAGCTATTCCAAACAAACATTTAGTCTTATTTTATTTGAGCGATTAATGCTGCATTTCTCATCAACTTTCTTCTGTCTCTTTTTTGCATATATCAATTATACCCATCATTATTGCATTATTCCAACAGAGTGAAGTTTCTCTGTTCTTTAATATAAAAGTTAGTTGGGTTAAAATTAGTCTTAAATATAAAACTTCAACTCACTTTATCTCCAAAATTTATAATTCTTTATCTAAAGCATCCTTATTAATTATGCATATTAAGAGGTCTTTTCTAAAGAATATCTATTGATTATATATATATATTAAAAGACTTGCTATTCAAGAATAGTTATGATTAAAATGGTATTTTAAGGAAATAAACATATATTCGTATAGATAACTAACTTAATTAATTATCTTAACTTATCTAAATTAGTTAAATACTCTCTCTGATTCTTAATATAAGACATAATTATGGAGTTAATTTTAATACTAAATATAATTTATCTCTATTGCTCCCTCAAAGTCAAAGGTAAAGTGTCTAAACGACGGATGTTAAACAAAACATCCGAAACAATTATTAAAGCATCTTTCCAAGTCAATAAAGCAAGAAAATTATAGAATAATACTGCAAAGCATAATAATCAAGGAGGAAAGGGAAAGTGGGAATTAAGAAAAATAATTAGGGTGTTTTAGAAAATACAAGTCATATTGACTAACTTAACTAACGTCTTTAATCTAATTAAATTAAGTAGATATATTTTACATTAAAGATTGGAAGGAGCATGTTACTATTAATTACTCTGATCCTACTCGTTTTGTTAACTTTCCAACTCTGCATGAGGAAGTTGCACTACAGCACTTGGCATATTTCAAGTTACTTGAATGCCAAGAAACACTAATGTCTTCTGATGCTGCCACGAAAGTGATACTGTTGTCTAGAAAATATCAAGGCTCACACTGTTTAATTCGTCTACTATTCTACTTAGTACATTCCAAGATTTTAGTTTTAAAATACTGAAATTTTCATCTCTGATTAATCTTCACTACCTCAGGCAATTTATTCCTATTTTCTCTCTCACAAGCCTTGAAATTTTGGGACAGGGAGGGCCATGAAGCTGAGAAACTCTATAGAGTTGCTAGTTCAAGCTCAACCTAGCATCCCCAATTTGCTTCTGCAACTGAGAAGCCAATCCTGAACATGGAAACAGTGGAAGACTAGGTGTGTGTTTGGGAGGAGGCCAATCGGGCTTTTGACAAGCTCAATCGGGCTTATAGAGGGTTTCAGCTTTTACGGGATGTTTGGGACCCCTTTTGCTGAATTGGGCTTATGAGGGAAACACTCGTTCTTGTCAAAAGCCATAAATAGGAGCTTTAAGCTTTTGTAAGTGGGCTTTTATAAATCTGTGGGATCCACCAAGGTTTCTCTTTCATGTGAATTATCATGAATTTCAACTTCTATGGGACCCACCAGCTTATCAAGAAGAAACAGAAATGCAATGGAGGTGGGGCCCGCATATCCGGAACCTCGGGTTCTCATGAGTTCTGACATACATTTAATGTTTTTAACCTTTAAAATATTTTTTTAATTATATCTATTACCTAATATGTTATCAGACTAATTATAATTTTACCCACTTTCAAGTTGTACCCACTCAAAAAATATTTTGAGTGTTTTAACCCCTTGAAATATTTTTTCAGCTGTATCTAATGTGTTATCAGACTGATTGCAATTTTACTTTTAATGTACTTTTTCAGCTCCAAAATTTACTTTAAAATATTTTTTTTGTGCTTTTAACTCTTTAAAATAATTTTTCAGTTGTACCCATTTTTAGGAGACCGATTACAATTTTACCTTTAATGTATTTTTTTTAGTAGTAAAGAGCACCCAAAACTTATAATACTGATTTATTAATTTCCACCTACTCTAAAATATTTTTCCAGTAGCACCTAATATTTTAAAGTAATTTTTAAATATTTACTTGATTTTTTAAATATTTTTCTACCCATTTTCTTTTATTATTATCACAAAAGCCCTTATACTTAAGCCAATTCAAACAAGTTTTTATTTTTGTAAAAGCTCAATTGACAATCACCAATCCAAATATAAATCACATTACACAATTTGGCTTTTGCCAAAAATAATATTACAACAAGTCCAATTGAAACAAGTCCAATTATCTATCGCTGTTACAAACACACCCGCAATGTGTTGGCTCATTTGTATGAATTTCAAAGCTCACATTACATTCCACTTTACTACTCACAGGTAAATACTCTGTCTCAAATCCCACAGCAGAAATTCTCTCCGAACACATCTCTTCACAGTAACATCAATGAAGCAAAAGCTATTGTTGATGACCAGAAGCGAAGAAGAATGCTTTCAAACAGAGAATCTGCGCGCAAATCATGAATACGAAAGAAGCAATAAATGGAAGCACTTCAGTGTCATGTGCAATGATTTGCAAGCTATGAATGATCAACTCTCTAGAAAGATCATCACCTTACTGGAATGTAACCAGCAATTGCTCCAACAGAATCTTCAGCTTAAAGAGAAGGTTTCCTCTCTGCAAGAAGCCCTCTCAAACTTGTTAATCCCCAGTGGCCCCATGGCAGAGCCTACACAGGCATAATTCTATTGACATCTATTAAGGTACTTCCAAGATATATATATAGGGGACTGAACTTCATTATGATGAAGGTGGGTTTGAATTTGAACATAAAAGTCGCAAAAAATTATAATAGCACAAGCTTGTTGTATGCTTTACATATATTATTGTCTAAACTCAGAACATTGCAATTACAATTAAGTGTTCGATCCTCAAAATAGTTTGATTTCGCTCTTAGTAAAACGTCAGTTAACGGAACTGAGAAACAACACACCAAATCACAATCAAGTCAAGTCTTCTTTTTCTTGAACGAGGCTAGGCCTTGTGTGTTTTTTGAAAGACCATTTTTTCGTGAGGGGTTCTAATCTGAAATCCATGGTGAAATCTGACCTTATTTGTCTTTTCTGAAATGCTCGAGACGATGGTGTTTGTATGCACAAGAGATCTCACCAGAGCAGTTCGGCTTTATTTCAAAAATTATGTTCTGAAATCCCCTCTCAAGTTATAAGGCATCCTTGTAATTGAAATTTAATCAAGAAATAAGCAGATTCTCTTTTTCTTTTTCATTTTTCCTTCTGAGATCTTAATGAATGATAAGATGGATAGTTTTATCATTCATTAAAATAAATTTACAATTATTCTGCCTACATGATCCATACTCTTAATGGTTATTTACTTTAATATCGAACCATGGTATTTATAATATAGTGTATAAATTATTTAAAAATAATTTATAAAATGTTATAATAATATTTTTATAAAATATTAATTTGAATATATATATATTTTTATTTGAGGGTGGAAGTGAAATTCTGAGAGGAAAGCGAAATACTAAATTATAAGAGGATATGTTCCGACTGTTATAATTTGAGCTGAAGAGAGCAACAGTCGCTGGAATACTCGTAATCAGGAATTATCACTTAGATGTGTGATAGGTCTGTGCCTCTGAGCGATACATTGTTATTGCACACAAAATGGACGAGAAAATATAGCAACATGTATGTCATTCCGAGATATATATATAGCAACATGAACTTTGCTGTATGAATATGCAGTTACAAGGATTGGCATTTTGGGGAAGACGACTAAGAGGACAACTGTACTGGACAAGTACAAGGATGGGCAACAGTGAGTGCAGAAGAGGAACATCCTCAATCATCTCCTTCTTTGGCCGAAAAAGAGATAAGGGAATAAATATTGATGTAATGAATTATAAATAAGAGCTACAGGGAACTAAGGTAATCTTTTATCAATGTAAATATGGGATTGGCGTAAGCATATCCTTCCAATCTCTCAAACATGATTCCATCCATCCTGGCTTGAACCCCATCAGAAAGTGTCAAGCTTTGTGACAGCTCCTTCATTGTTCTGTCTACTCCAGCTAGGGTGCTCCCAATGCCGATTAAAACCTCTGGCAGGGAAGGGCTGGTTCTTGAGAGCTCCACAATTGTTACCTGCCATATCCCCACAATTATACGGAATCACCATGAAAACTCATTATTCTCAACATACTATTTCCGATACTTAATATAATAGCTAGTTGACTCATTTGGGTAGATTAAGGAAGTTAGTTATGTTGTTATTTGTATCAAATATAGGCTGATTTCTGTAAAGTGTCATATTTCATCATGACTATATAGGGATAAAAACTCTTTAATGCGTGCAATTTAACAGAGATATTTTAGAAAAAAATTATAAATTTGAGAGATAAAGTAGATTGGAGAATTATATTTAGGATAAAATCCAATTCTCAGCAAGCTCTTATATTAAGGATCGAAGTAGTGTAACTATATATACACATTGCCGACTTCAAAATGCATTTCCAAATAAACCTGTTTGTCTTGAGGTATGTTGGCCTTCGATTTCGCTATGGCAATTGCACGAGAAAGCCCGCCGATAGCATCGACCAAACCACGATCAGCTGCATCTTTACCAGTCCAAACTCTCCCCTGTGCAACCTCCTCCATCTTATCTACCTATTGACAAAAATAATAGCTTTCACTTCAATCTATCTATAGGGAGGAAGAAAAGAAAGCAGAGAACTAGAATGATAATCAAGACATACAGTCATGGATCTGGATAATGCTGCCTTATCTCGAAATTGCTTGTAAGCATGCTGTGCGGACTTGGCAAATAACTCGGCTTCATCCGGTCTGCACAACCAAATAAAGATGAGATAAAAATATTTCTCCGTTCCACATTCATCATATATGAGCTGATATAACGGAAACTATAACCCTGCCGCAGTCAATTGACAAAACAATAGCATTTAAATTTAAGTCGCCCCCTATATTAGTCAAATCTTATTATGCTCCATGATGCCTAGAGGATGGAATACACATGAGATTGATACATGTCCATTTTTTGCCACAATCTTCCAGCAAGAGAATCAACTATTATTTACAAAGGCCAAATTTATGCCCTTTCCAGATATTTATGTAGACTACTTGTATAGTAGCAAACAATTCCAGCTACGTACATATACATGTGCAATCCATGCCAGATTTGATCAACTTTGTAAAACTGTTCTAATGCTGTATTCAAAGTTTATAGTCCAAAGCCAGGATAACTGAAATATTTTATGAGCAAGTTTCTAGATCTAAAAGGAAATGTACTCAGTATCTAACCGGAAGCTTGACTTGGAAGAACAAATCAACAATTCAAGACAGTAAAGCAACCACAAATTAACATTTAGTGCCTATAGAGTTGGCAAAAAAAAAAAAAAAAGGTTTTAGAGCACTATGCAATTCCTGGGTTTTCATTTTTGGCATGGTGTACTGGTTGATATTCTCTCCTCCACAAAACTTTTGCCAGGCCACATTACCTAAAAGGGCGTTGTTCTGCCGCAAGTAGCTCAGCATATTTTCCCCTTGATATGATTTCTTTATTAAATCCAATCTTCTCGTACAGTTTACCCAGGTTAAATTTTCCTAAAAGAAAATGTAATTAGAGTAACAGATAAATTGCACATACAATAAACGAAAGACATTTTAATTTTTTTCATGAAATTCTTTTTTAAGCAAATTACCGAAACGTTATTGCATTTTTTTAAGAAATAAATGGTTTTTGGGTCAAATATAGAGTGCAAAGGATGCTAATTCCCATATTATGAGGGGGTTAGTATTTCAATATATATCACGCCCAATAATTAAGATTTATTTCCTCTTCTTTTTCTTAATGTATAAACATTAAACATGCAGGATCATGTGCGTAAAGAATTACAATGTTTGTGTGTGTGTGTCTTTTTTTTGGGGGGGGGGTGTGTTCCATATTTGTATTCCAGAGAATATATCAAACATGAACTTTATCCTACACCGGTTATCACTGGGTGTTTATATGCAAGCAGAGTTATCATAAATCAACATTGTACTGTCTCGGAAATCCCCTCCTCGCCTCAATTGATCTTGCTACTGAGCAAATTTCTTTGTTGTAAGGGTCAATGGAAACACAGATTTTTGCTTGGAGTTTGTACAACATGTCCTAAATTGAGCAATACCAATGTAGATTTCAAAATGCATGTAGGTAAGTTTCTCATTTATTTATCATTTTTAACATGCATGTTGTTCGTATGAAGCTTGGACAATGTTTCCTTTAGTTCTATATATTTTTATTCAATTTGAACAAGATCAAGCAGCATTAGTTTTAGACTAGGTTAAATTACCCCGATTCTTTCCCTATTAAAGCACCTAAGTTCACCTGTAACCACTCCAATTGAACCAGTTAAAGTAAGGCTTTCTGCAACAATAGTTCCTGTTGCCATTGCCATATAATAGCCTCCACTTGCTGCCACATCAGACATTGAAGCAATGACTGGTTTTGAAGCAGCCAAAAGTCTGATTTCTCTCCACATCCTGCAGACCATGACCCAAGTGTATGTTAGCTGAACCTGCAGGTTGTCCTTCTCACACACTCCTTTCTTCAACGCAAAATCAACGAAATACTTAGAATCAAGTCCTTAACACAGATTTATTTAAAATTTAGATAGATCATTAAAGATATCACTAACTCGTTAACTCAAAAGTATTAACCAATAATCAACAATTTCTTCCAATTCCTATATCAACAGAGAAATTTTCAAACGTTAACTTGGAGGGAAATTTACCAGCACTTACAGATCAGACGCAAGAGCATCACCTCCAGGACTGTCAATTCGGATAATAGCAGCCTTATATCTTTTGGACTCTGAGGAGCAAGAAATTATCACATGTGACCAGGAGACAAACTACGACATTCTTATAACCAGTGGACGAAAATAAACTGTAAGAATAAGGTAAAAGGTTTCAGGTTTTTTAAACCACACCAGAGATGAACAATGAAGATCATGGTAATCCCCCTGGTTACAGTCCTACGGCTACATGCATAAAACACAAATTTTCTCTCAAGTCCATGTACAGAATTATGTGTTTACTTGTATCCCTTCAATTTTCTCTTCCTTAGTGTCTTGAGATTTGAGAAATCTCACAAGTTATAATAACAAATTTTACACACTCCACTTTCAGGGCTCAAGTGTTGGGGAGGAAACCATACATCTGAACAAGTTTTGTAATAGAATTGTAATATTTTGCTTCACTTCCATTTTACAAGGATGTGTATAATTGTGCTTAACAAGAAAATAATTATGATATTGATATAATCTGTGTAGTTGGGCATGGTAAGCATTAACATTTCACATCAATAGCAAATTTTACTTGGCCTCCTGTGTGTGGTTTTAGAGAAGTTAAAATATTGAGAGTACCTCTGACACTGCGAATCTTCTCAATAAACTTCTCCCCAATAATTGCTGAGCCTGACATACCAAATGGACCTTCAATACGGCTAATACTCCCTGAGGCTCGGATGAGAGCTATCAAGTCTTTACCACCTGATATTCCAACAGTCCATTTCCTAACTCTGGAATACTTTCTGTAATTAATCACGCAAAAAGTTTACCTTTAGAACAGTTAATGTGACTTAGTTTCATGTTCTTATTAATCAGTAAGATAAACTTTTGAGCAGGGAATCAGTAAAACAGAATAAGTAACCATATAAATGAAATATACATAAATGTGCCACATATAGGAGAACTAAAGATTTCTGTCTGTAGGAGTGAAAATGAAAAGCTTCCTGACAATATTAAAGCAGTTAGAAGTCCATTTTCATCCATACCAAATTTCCCAGTTTAGATCAAAATCCAAAGATAAAGATTTTTCTTCGCATTTGGAGCTAGCTTATGCTAGGAGAGACGTCATTGCATGTACAGATCAATTGGCCAGAGGTGCTCATAAATGAACTGCTCAACTTTTTTGCTGCATGATGTGCCACCAGAATGTGCTGACATAGTTCAGAGGGATTCATGCATGGTGGAGGAGGGTTTCGCTCCTTTTGCATAGTGGTTTACGGATAGTGTGACTTTGTATTTTCAAGCTTAGGCTTGCCATGTTAATGCAAAAATAAAAAAGGATAAAGATTTTTAAGTTTTCTTTATATTTGGAAATGATCATAGGACTTGGAAGGTTATGGATGCAAGCTTGTATTAGTATTCATCATGGAAATAACCTGTAATCCACCATAGGAAGATTTTCATCTGTTTTCACTCCAAGTCTCTCTTTCAACATGGAAATAACCTGCAAAATATTCAATGTTGACATCCTTTTAACCTTCTTTGATATATGGGTATTCTCATCCTTAAAAAACAATAATTAACCATTTCTGATGATGTGTGTGTAATTAACAGTGAGGAAAAAAAGTCCATGAGCTGGTCAAAGAAGCAAGAATTTTGCATACCTCGTCATCATAGATTATGTTAGTTATGAAGCCCTCTTCTTTCAGCTTGTCTACTTGATAGACTCCTTCATTTATAAAGTTCTCAATATCTTCACGTTTTTTTCCTATATAAAATTTTTCAAAGCCCAGAAGTTATTTATTACTTCAAGGTTCAACTAAAACTTTCATTGCAAGCGCACCTTTTGCAGATGAAACTTTATCCAGCCAATTTGTGTAGATATTATCAAGCAATGCAGTCAGCATCTCACTGTTTGCGTCAGATATGGTTCTGCGGGCCAGTTGATCCCCAGCGCTTTTGTATTTGCCAATCCTTTCCACTTGTGGTTCAATTCCTACGTTATCTAAAACACCTGAAAAGAAATAATAAATGATGGCGGCAAGAAATTAGTTTCATCTTAACTTTCTTAAGAGTAAACAGACATCAAAGGATTTAAATAAATGCAAGAAGTTACTGAAAAATTTCCTTTAACGCAGTTTTAAAATGCCAAGAAGTGTACAAAACATATTTCAAGAACAACCATAGCATGAGTTTCTTTTGAAAAACAGAAAACAGAACCAAATCCATAGAGTTAAAATTAAAAAAAAAACACACACACACACATTAAGCAATCAATTCAGCCTAAGTTTATAAATCTAGTAAAATATATAATACCATTTTAACAAACTTCTGCACACTTCTATCATAATTATTTATTGGAATCAACTATCAAGACCAGAATATTTACATAAATAAGTCAAGTACCAAATAGTTTCCTTGCAAGGATATCTCAACATATCATATACAAACTTATTACTCTAAAGGTTGCTAATATAGAAACCACCTCACATACAACCCCCCTGGATCAGGGGGAAGTCTTAAGGCTAATTACCTCAAAATACATCAGAAAACGCACTCAAGTTTCTGAGATTCCAATTAAACATCAGATGCATCAAGCAACTGACACAAAAGATAGTCTATCTAACTCAATTGCCAAGATTTAAAATCATGTAAAAAGTAGGAAAATAGTCATAAAACCAGTCCTGAAAGTTGCAAACTCTTCCCTCCCCTTACCTCCTAATGAATAATTGTGATAAAAGCAAATTATTACTTTATTATATGACAAGAAAGGAAAAATCATCTTACCCCTGAGGAATGAAGCTTGAACAGTCAAGCCAAACAAAGAAAAATAGGCACTTGGAGGGGCATATATCTCGTCACAAGCACAAGCAAGGTAGTATTCTTTTTCCTGACATGAAGGGACATAAGCCAAAACAAATTTTCCTACAAGTAACATCAACAACAGATGTTATTGATATTCACAGCTCACAAGTATAAATAATCATCACTATAGGTCATTCAACATATCAGCAGAGACTTGAGAAAAGGCATACTACAATCATATTTAGATATACAAACCTCAAGTACAACCTAAAAGATGCCACCTATGAATTATAATTTATAACCTGTGATTCGTGTATTGGCAATCATGTAGAAAACAAGGCAATGACAAAAGGGCCATGACTGACCTTACTTGCCAGCCATCAAACGCTTTCTATTTTCAATGTGCGAACTCTCCCACATCCCACTTTCCCAACAGGGAAGGCCAAGTCTACGTCTTAAGAAAATAGCATTGATTTAAATCAAGCTTACATTAGATAAAAGCTTTTCGAACAAATTTACTTTCAAGAAATATAACCTTTAAATTAGAAGCTGTTATTATACATGCTATTTAAATTGCACCCAAGTTGGAAACATCAGCCTATTTATTATATAATGTCAGTTCAAATATAAATTTGAATTACAAATTTCAAATTAGCTGCTATATAGAAAGTTTCTCCAATAACATCTAATTTGGCATGCAGGTCTTAGAAATTTTTTATAGTAAAATGTAGATCAGTTTCATTTGATCCAAACTTATTTAAGCTCCTATGAAGTAAGGTAACATGCAAAATTCCTAGTCTGACATTGCCGGAACAGAAGTAAGGAGGTGAAACTAAAATATACCTGACTGTTTGAAGTTCAGTATGTGCCTTCGAATTTCTTCTACTTTACCCCACCCGCAATTCAAAATATCAATATGGAGGTAGACACCAGAAATACGGGGATCATATGCAGCTTTCAGAAAGTTCTCACAAATCTGAGGTAGAGACAATCCTCGAGAGAATCTACTCTTTATTTGATCGGATATCTGAACACACGAGAGAACAGCGCGTTGATACTCCAAAACAAAACATGCAAGGCTAATTCTAAAATCGAACTTAGCTATCTTATCCTTTTTTATATTTCCTCGAATAGAACAGAAAAACGCCTAAAAAACCTGGCCGCGCAACTTCATTGCGAGAACGCTGCCCTTGCGAACACGCTCCCAAGGGAAAGCAACCAGCATCTTAAGCTTTACTAGAAATCCTCTCCACCCCGTAATGGGTTCAAATTGAAATTCCCCGGTCGGACAATCCTCATCGGCAGTTTTAACAGACTGATTATTGATTCCATCCTTCCGCACAGCTTCTTCCTCGTCCTTAGTCTCTGAAGATGAAGAATCGAAGGCACAAACTGATAGGTCTCTACGAGACTGAAAGTGACAGATGCTTCGAAGGTGCGATTGAGAAGAAACCGAAACGGAGAAGCGGCTTCGAAAATGGAGGAGAGAAACGCGGGCAACAGAGGCAGAGAAGGGAGTGGCAGGGAAAGTGATGCATCCGTGAAATGAGCTGCGATGAGAGCTGTGGAGAAGCATCTTCGACATTTCTGTGACGAAGGAGGATCAGTTCATGACTGTGGTGGTGACGAATTGACGATTGACTCAGTGAAGAAGAAACTCATCGAAGGAACACACAAACCAACTGAGAGTGGGAAAGAGCGACGTGGTTCAGTTCCCTCCACGTCGTCGTTTATTATCAGTTTACCGTTATTATCACTGCTCGGGGTTTATGTTGTCCTTGCAAAGCGTCAATCCTTTGGGAAGAATTAATTTGTTATGAAAATAAGAAAAATATAAGAGATTGAGATGAAAGAGAGGAAAAGAGACAAAAGAGGATTAGATAGAAAGATCAAGTAATATCTTATTCATTTAGATTATAGTATATAGTACTCTATTTATAAGTTCTCAACTTCAACCAAAAGTTACATAAGGTGAATAATAAAATTAATTCTCATGAGTGCATAAATTATAACATTTGAGTTATGGGTATAAAGATTCATAAAGACTATCGCTCTTATCCTATTTATAAATCATTTTTAACTAATTATTACATATCAAGAATAGTTAGTTAACTCATTAATTATGGGCTAACATTCCAATTTCACCCTTATCTATGATTGGTTCAAAAAATCAACATGAATAAATTTCTTTTGTTTATTGCAATTAATAGGGGTAAAAAAATATAAAATACATTTACTACCCTAAAACTGAACTTATAGATAGGACCAAAATTCTTGGTCAAAAATGACTTTTAAATAGGATCAGAGTGGTATTCATTAGAAAAGTTATGGAATCGAGAAAGTGAAAGGTCAAGAGTTGGGAGTTTTTGAACATCCATATCATCTAGTATTTTTACAACATTTTCCCTTGGATGTTCATGAACAAATATCGTGCTTCATTAAAACCTTACTAGGAAAACCTAATGGGATAAAAATCTAATGAAAAAAAAGAGAGTACATAATACAAATCGAAACTACCTCATTAAAAACCTTACCAGGAAAATCTCGTGGAATAAAACTTTGGTTAAGGAAAAGAGTACAACATAGTCTCTATTTCACATGATGATAATATCGTATTTATTCCTCCAGATAATAACATCAGTTTTACTCTCTCTAAAAAGAACATCATTTTTAATGTATTTTCGAGCATATAATTCTTTTTGCAGCCAAATTATGAATGATGTATTGTCACCATATATTTTGCTGAAATGTATTCTTCTAACATATATTCTGGATATATTAAAATATCAGTATATTCTACTTTTATCTTATTTATTGTGGAAACAATAAAGGAAAATTATTTTGAAAATCACTAAAATATATCTTGAATCCACATATTTAGTTTGTTCTAAATAAAATAATATCATATAATATGTTCATAGGACTATCACACTAAATCTCATTTTTGTTATCCATTATGTACCTACAAGAACTAATTTTTACCAATAAAATCATAATAAATACAATATTAGCATGATGCATAAAATATTCTCATAAAATATAAGGTATTTTCGGACCATTAAATTCAATATATCATTGTATGAAAATTCACCACAACAAAAATATGTGATTTTGAAATCATTGATGCATTCAATAACTTGATCTACAAGTCAAGTAAAATATAAAATTACTCATTTTCTAATATATTTTTCAATTAATTATACATGCTTGAACTATTTTCAAACTTACATAATATTCTATATATAAAATAATTTTCTTGTATAAACTTCTGGCATTTTAGAACCTTCAAGGATTCTCATGTAAATTTCACTATTTAATAAGCCATTTGAATATGTTGTATATAACAACATCTAACAGACACAAGATTTTATCTTCATATGTTGTCAGAAATACAAAATTATTGTATCCACCACAAAATAGTATGTCTTATGATATCATAGTCTTCATTAGCATTTGTGAAAATCTTTAGTTTCATTTAAATATTTATATATTTCATATTTTAGCTGGGACTGTAGGTCCATAAATGTTACATATCGAGATAATGTAATCCCATTTTCATTGCATCTTTTCCCTTTTACTTTTCCTTTTTGGCCAATCATCATTCTATCTACTCGTAAGATATATTTATGGATAAGATTATCAATTAATCACATGAAATTATTATCAAGACTATTGTTGACAACTTCATCTTTTCGGTTCTATTTTTCCTATGACATAATTAATTAATATCTCTTTATTACTTTCAGATATCTGAACCTCTTTTGAGGTCTTTGCAATTAGTTATATCTTAACCTCTTCTGGAGTATTTGCATCTTTAATATAATCATCTTGATTATTTACTCTTTTATATTTTCTTTTGGAACTGATTATTCTCTCATACTTCGGGCATGTCTCACTTTCATTTATGCTAATTAGAGCATTTGCAGGTACAATATGAGATTTAGCAATTCTCATTTAGGTCAGTAATTGAATTTGACAAATTTTATGCAATATTTCATTAATGCAAAATCTAATGAATTTCTGATTTATATTGTTATATTTGAGGATCTATACTTGACAATAATAATGTATTACTTTTGTTCTCTTTTTCAACTATTCAATTTCTCCCCCTCATGTTAGAAAAATTTTATCAAATGGCAACGGACTAATCATGCAGTAGAAGTCTCTTAAATTCATTTGTTTCCATTAGAAACATCCTTTTGTTCCATTTAGCGTGCGTTCGGCATAAGGAAAAAAAAGCGATTCTAAGGCCAAACCATGGTTTGAGGGTGATATCAGCCGAACACACGAATTTTTCAAACAATCCCGTTTTTCAAGAAAATCCCGTTTTTCATGAAAAAAGCTATTAATCTCAGAAGCTATTTCTCTTCACTTTTTGAACTCTGATTATTACCGTTGGGATAATAATTATCACACTGACCCTGTACTTTTTCTCTTCCCTCTTTTCCTTTTCGCGTGAAACTTTCATTCTGTCGTCTTCTCCATTTTCTGAAACATCTCCGTTTCCTTCTCCGTTTCCCCGGTCGGTGTTCTCATCTTCGAACTGTGTGTGTGTGGATCGCAGCTGCACCTTGGCGTTCCCATTCTCTTTCAGATCCCAGCTGCACCTTGTTCCCATTCTCTTTCAGATCGGAAAAGCTTCGCTTCGCGGCTTCGATCTGAAACGCATTCGCTTCTCTCGCGGTGAACGGAAAGCGGTGAACGCTCTCGGTTTCCGTCTCCGTCTCCGTCGGCCGTCCCTTCTCCGAGAGTCACCGTCCTCTCTACTCTCTTCGCCGGCCGTCCTAACCTGAACCTGAGTCCTGAACCTCCGAGAGTCACCATCGACGGCGACTTGAAGTCTCTCTTCCTCCACTCTTCTCATTTTATTGGACGATCGATTTGGTAAGTACACTCCAGATCTCTGTTATTTCTGAGTTTTTTTGGGGCTAGGCGAAATCCATTTGCTTTTGTGTTCAGTTCTGCGATTTCTTCTGGTCCTTTAAGTTTTTCGTTCTGCAATTTGTTTGATTTTGTTTAGTTCCACTCCAGGTTTCGTTCTGTTATTAAACGATGGGTTTGTTTGATTTTGCATCGCTTTCTCGTTTGTTTTTATTCTTTCGTTCTGCATTTTGTCTTTATTCTGTTATGAGACGATCAATTTTATTTGAAATCGATTTGTTTGATTTTGTTGAAGCCCACTCCAGCATTTTCTTTATTCTTTTTTATCTCTGGAGTTAGGATTTCATTCGGCAAAATGAGAAGCTGCTGAAGGATTTTGGATTTCTCTGGAGTTTATGCCTTTTAATACTCCTTTTCTTCTGAGTTCTGGCTGCTGTCATTGTTTTTGTAAACTTCAGCTCTGAAGCGTTTGTTTGTTTTGATTTGATGGGTTATTATGGAAAGTTTTGGAGCAATTTCAACACGAATTCACTGGTTCACTTTGATCTCACTTAGAACTGTTTAAAATTTTTTAAAAATCTAGGCCTCTTTAACACGCCTCAGGTCAGGTCTCTTTATCTGCTGGAGTGGGCTTAAACAAAATCAAACAAATTGATTTTATTGGAATGATTATTAATGCATGTCTGCTGCAAGTTCTTCTTTTGAATGATTGTTAATTGTATGCTGAATCGGCTATTGGCAGTTTTTGTGATAAACTATTGTTTGGTGATTTTTGTTTTTCTTATTTACGGGGTCTTCCCGTTGAGCTGTCACAAACTTGTAGTTTTGTGAGTTTCAAATGCATGGTAAAGGTTGTTGTTTTGCTTCTTTTTGTGCTGGGGATTGTCTGTCAAGACACTAGATTATGAGCCCTTGTAGTGGTTCGCTTTTTGTTACTGTGGAGAAAGGATTGTCTGGTAAAGGCTGTTGTTTTGCTTCTTTTATTTATTACTGTGCTTGTTTCTTATTGTCTACCAAACTTGGTGTTTTGTTTTCTATCAACTTCAATTTTGTTGTCCTTGTCTTAGGGTTGAGCTTAAAAATTAATATCTTTTCAATGAGCAGAATGGTAGCCTTTGGTTTTTCTCTTCATATACCTAATCTTTAAGAGTTGACATATGTGAAATGGTACGTGATCCAGTATTTTGCTTTACTATTTCTGCTTCCTTGTCCATTTCATGTATTATTTGTGAACTTAACAGCATAATGAGTAAGGTGAAAGCATCGTGGGATGTAAAAAGCACGAAAATTTTCATTGACTTGTGCATAGAACAAGTTGAGAAAGGAACAAGAAAAAACACTAGCTTCGAAAAGAAGGGGTGGAAAGAGATATCTGAAGGCTTTATTGCAAGGACAGGCAGATTATACGACAAGGGGCAGTTCAAAAACAAATACGATGCCCTTCGAAAGGAGTGGCAACTGTGGGATCGGTTGTTAAATGAAACAGGAGTTGGATGGGACGATCAGAAGAAGACTATTGTGGCTGACGATGATTGGTGGGAGAAGAAGCTATTGGTTAGTGATTCACTTATGCGAACGGCCATTTTTATTTCCATAACATCGTGCTTTTATGAACTTGTGTAATGAATTTGGTGATTCACGTACAGGAAGTTCCCGGTTACGATAAATTCAGAAATAATGGCCTCCAATTCCAAGAGGAATTAACCCGCCTGTTTTCATCTGTGGCGGCCACGGGAACAAATAATTGGGCACCTTCCTCTATGTCTCTCCCAAACCCTACCGAGACCACCCCTGATGTCGAAATGGAAGAAGGGTCAGGAGACAGTGATGAGGTGTTAGGGACAGCGACTAGATTGAGTGGGGAGTTCAATGCAATCAATTTCAATAACACCAGTAGAGGCAGCGGAGGGAATAATGACAGAGGAAAGGGAATAAGTGGTGGAGAGAAAACAAGTAGTGGTAGCAGACCGACAAGCTCACTGGGGGTGAGGAAGAGGGGTGGCCCAATGAAAAAGAAAGGGCCTGCATCGAGTAAAATTGCCGACGCCCTGACTAGGATAGCTGATGCCACTGACATTGATGTGGAACTTGCAGGAAGGATGGAAGCAGAGGCCCGTGCAGCAAGGATGGCTGCAGAAGCCCGGGCGAACGAGTTTTCAATATCAGGAGTCATGAATCATCTGAATCAAGTCACTGAAATAACCAATGATGAAGACTTCTATATGCGCTGTGCACACCTCCTTATGAGGGATCCTTGTGCAAGGGAAATGTACGTGGCAATGAAGGAAATGAAGGATACACTTGTTAAGTTTCTTAGGAATGAATGCTATGGACACTATTGATGTGTGCTTAATGACTGTTATATTTACGTTTCTATGGATCAAGTCACTTTATACGTAATGTAATGTTATTTATTCATCAATGACATGTGTGTGCATCTTATTAATGTATAGTTGTGGTCATTTTTGTTTTATATAAGTTGATGTATGTGTGTACAGGTAAAGGCAGATATGGAGAATACTATGAAATTTATTGCAAAGAATAGAAAACGGCGATTACGGAGAATCCGAAAAGTGGCCGCATATGT
This sequence comes from Inga leiocalycina, assembly GCA_963242795.1. NCBI lineage: Eukaryota > Viridiplantae > Streptophyta > Magnoliopsida > Fabales > Fabaceae > Inga > Inga leiocalycina. The sequence goes on from OY725331.1 coordinate 7,191,082, forward strand.
TGGAGCATATGCTCAGCAATTTTTATGTAAACAACCGCGGCACACCAGTGAGTTTACAGGTGCCGTATGGGTGCGTGATGTGTTACGCGGCAATTCTGCCCGTTGTTATGATATGTTTAGAATGGAACTGAATGTATTTCATGAATTCTGTGCTGAAATGCAACGACATGGTCTGAGGGAAACTCAAAATGTGGGTATACATGAAATGGTGGCGATTTTTTTGCACACAGTTGGACATGCGGCATCGAGTAGACTGGTACAAGAAAGATTTATGCGCTCTGGAGATACAATTCATAGGGCGATGCATGCCGTCTTACAGGCATGTTGTAGTCTAGCAATGTCTAATATCAAACCGCTGGATCCTACATTTCAGAGCGTTCACAGTAAGATAAGCCAAAGTAATAGATACTGGCCTTTTTTTAAAAATGCGATTGGTGCAATTGATGGCACACACATTCCATGTAAGGTCAGAGCAAGGGACAAAACAAAATATATTGGAAGAAAAGGATTTCCATCGCAAAATGTGATGGCGGTTTGTGATTGGGACATGCGTTTTATCTTTGTACTGGCTGGATGGGAAGGTACGGCACATGATTCTCGCATATTTCATCATGCCCTTACAACTCCGTCAATGAATTTTCCACATCCGCCTACAGGTATTCTTATATTTTTGTACAATGTAATTATTTTTATACAGGTATTCTCGCACATGATTCTCTCATTTTTCATCATCCCCTGACAACTCCGACACAGAATGTATTGGTATTAAACTTATTCTTTCATGCAGATAAATATTATTTGGTGGATGCCGGCTACCCTACCCCAACTGGATATCTGGGTCCATACAGACGCGAGCGTTACCATCTCCCTGACTTTCGGAGGTCATCTAGGCTTGAAAATGACAATGAAAGGTTCAATTACTTGCATTCAAGCCTCAGGTGCACAATAGAAAGAACATTTGGGGTTTGGAAGAACAAGTTCCAAATCTTACAGACAATGCGTAGCTATAGTTTTCCCACACAGGTTAAAATTGTTTGTGCGACAATGGCCATACACAATTTCATCAGAAGAACTTCTATTTCTGATCCTGACTTCCGCCACCATGAACGAGAGGATAGTTTGTTTGATGTCGATGGCCCTGACGCTATAGACGCTTCAACAATGCCTTCATTACTTGCATCTTCATCTGACATGGCTTCTCTTCGTGATTCGATAAGAGATCAGATCATTTATTATACGCAAGAGCATTAGTCATGTGAATGTTTTCGTATTTGTTCGTACTCTCTTTTTGACAATATGTTAAATGGTATTTTATCCATATTTTCACTTACTCTGTTATTGACATTTACTCGGAATTTGTACTTTGGTGTTATGTAGAAAAGATTTCTGATTTTAGCAAATTTTTAATATACTTATATATATATATATATATCTTTAGAGACTATGCAGGAGTGGTAAAAAAACAGAAATTAAAGACACGGACACACTTGCAAAAATCAAAACCATTTCGAACAATTTACTGAAGAATAATATATATATCTTTAGAGACTAGGCAGGAGTGGTAAAAAAAACAGAAATTAAAGACACGGACACACTTGCAAAAATCAAAACCATTTCGAACAATTTACTGAAGAATAATATATATATCTTTAGAGACTAGGCAGGAGTGGTAAAAAAAAACAGAAATTAAAGACACGGACACACTTGCAAAAATCAAAACCATTTCAAACAATTTACTGAAGAATAATATATATATCTTTAGAGACTAGGCAGGAGTGGTAAAAAAAAACAGAAATTAAAGACACGGACACACTTGCAAAAATCAAAACCATTTCGAACAATTTACTGAAGAATAATATATATATCTTTAGAGACTAGGTAGGAGTGGTAAAAAAAACAGAAATTAAAGACACGGACACACTTGCAAAAATCAAAACCATTTCGAACAATTTACTGAAGAATAATATATATATCTTTAGAGACTAGGCAGGAGTGGTAAAAAAAAACAGAAATTAAAGACACGGACACACTTGCAAAAATCAAAACCATTCCAAACAATTTAATGAAAAAGAATACAGTGGGTTTGGCAAGAGATAACCCAGGTTGTGAAAGGAGATGAAAATTAATATAGTGTACGCCAACAATATGTACGTTTGATCTGATTTTTTAATTTACTACATAATTGACTAATGTTATAATTTTATAATTTTTGCATCTATTTTTTTATATTACATAATTGACAAATGTTATAATTAAAAATTTTTTGGACAAATTTATTTCATTTATTGTAATTATTATGCAATTTAATGTCAAATAATATTTAAAATATAATCTTATCCTTTATATGTAATTATCATAAAAGTTAATGTCCTTTTTAGTCATTTGACCATGAAAAAAGCTATTCTGATAAAATCATCCAAACACTCTCATTTTATCAAAATCACTTTTTCCCATAATCTATTTTCTTATAATCTATTCTCCAAAAGCTATTCTCTCCAGAATCTATTCTCCAAAAGCTAATAAGAACACACCCTTAGAGACAAACAAGAATAAGAGGTTCAAATTTTTTTAAATATCCATCTATGTGCATTGTGGTTAATCAATAGAAATATATATTCAAACTTTTTAAGATGGAATATACTTGGCTTCTGACCAAAAGCGAATTTTATGGGGAGAATTTGGTTGGCTAATATAAGTGCTGCAATATATAAGATCAAATATGCCAACACTAAAATATAAATTTTGTTTTTATAAGTATTAATCTAGCTATTTATGGAGATTTCAATGAATGAATCGTATAATTTAGAAATTGCACTTAACATAATAATTTATTAAGATATTCCTACAAACTTCAAGTTGTAAATTAATAGTAATATCACATGCACCCATCTTATAGATGCATTTATTAAAATTATTGAATATTTATATGGTTTATATGCTATTTGAATGAGCCCATATATTTTAGTTTGATTTATTTCTAGAAAATATAGAAATATATTCCAAACATAACTTGTGGTACTCTCATAATCAAATTTCTTTGAAAACAAGTAGCACATGATAATTCTTGAATTATATAATATGTTGGCTATTCATGAATAGTCTTTTGGTTCTTTAATGGATGTCATACATAATTTTTTATATATGACTCGGATGCTCAAACAAGTCATACCAACAACAAATTTGTTTGGATAAGTAAACTGCTAGTTTACTGTAACATGTTGCTTAACCAACAACAGATTTTTCAATTTCCCTAAGATATTAATATAAAATATTAATATGACATCCATTTTTGGGAGATCAATAGATTTTGTGAGGAAGTATTTGAGTAGAATTTTTCAATATTAAATCACACTTGTATTCTAACAATCTTCCCCTCAAGTGTGAGTCATATAAATACACTTCCTTTATTTTTATATTTCAAAGACAAATCAGTATATAGTAAGTCAATAATTTATCTTTTCCATAAAAGCTCAAGTACTTTATACCTCACATACAATAATGAATTTAAGTCCATTGAGATGTCACTTAAACCCTTTAAAAGAGTGAAACTCTAAAGTAAATCTATGGGTTATAACTTTTCATGATCACTTCTTCTACTCATAGAATTAAGAAAAATCTATATTAGTTCTCTAGTACCTATGTTGATTTTGTTACATTTATGTCCTTCAAAAACTAACATATATTATCACATATTTATATAACTTCATTACTCATTAATGATAATATACTTCAATTTGCCTCTTTTGATGCATATTCAAAATATAAAATTTTTAGAATTTTCTACTCTATAAAGAAATATGACAAAATCCATAATTAAAATACATAAAGATCTTATTGCAATGATTTGTGGTGTTTAGGGGCTAAAATTAATTTGAGAAAAATGTAAAGACAAATGCATTATAATATAAAATAATGAATAATTATGATATACATAGTTTTCTTTCAAATATTCCCTACTATTTCCTCATAACTTATTGCTTTAAGCATCAAAATTACTTTTAGTATTTTTCATAATATCTCTCTTTTTTTTGGCTTCACAGCCATTTTGATCTTTACTTTCAATAAATTGATACATATTAGTTTATATGACTTCTGATCATATTATATCATTTTCTCTATCTATATGACTTTCAGTCATAGTATAACATTTGCTCATAATTTTAATGACCTTAGAAATATTACTATTTCCATGATTGTAGTTCAATAGCCAAGATAAAATATTTTTGGCTTTCAACTATCAATTCCACCAATGTAGTGTGGTCATGTTCATTTTTACTCTTATAGGCATGTTCTTTGCTTTCAATGGCACATCATCAATTGCTTCAAATATTGGTCTTCAGGACCATAGAGAAAAACTTGCAAAGCTAAAAAGTTTTTTTTTGTTGGTTTAGTTTGATATTTGAACCTTTAGCCTTCAAGATTTTGGTATTTATAACAATTAAATCATTAAAGTGCCAAAGTTTTTCTTATCAATCATGTCATTTAATGAAACCAATAGTGTTCTTTTATATGCAAACTATTACAGAAATGATGTGACTTCTGATCATCTGATCACGAAATTAAGAATAATGTGGCTTCTGGCATCTCGCTAAAATTAAAATACTGTAAATTAAATTAAATAAATTTAAATTCATAATCAAATATAAATAATAGATAAACCTATGATCATATAGATCATATTATATAATCATATATAATACTATTATACATTAATGTAATAATAAATAAATGAAAATAAAAGATTGACATAATGATATAATAATAATATATTAATATAAATAAAATAACAATAAAAAAAGATAAAATAAATAACATAAAATAAACAATAAAATATGATATAAAATATAAAATAAATAAATAAATATAAATGTTAAATATGTAAATAAAAAAATGAAATGAAATAACATAATATAACAATATAAAATGTAAAGAATACCATAATATAAAATAAAAAATATATAAATGTTGCATAATAAGAGATTCTCAGAAAATGATAAATAATAGTAAAAAAAATTTGCGAAAGAGAATAAAGCAACAATAATCTCCAATTTTAACCATAAAACCCAATGTATAATACAATCGGTAAAAAAAGGGTTTCTTTAATTCTATATAATGGTTTAGATCATCCTAGATAAATCAAATATATATACGGTAAAAGAATGTGGGAGAAATCGTTAAACCAACGGTGAGAAAAATATACCTCCGTTAAAGCTTCATGCTGATAATGTGTTATGAAAGTAAGAAAAATATAAGAGATTGAGATGAAGAGAGACAAGAGAGAAAGATGAAGCAATATCTTATTCATTTGGATGCCATCAAAGTGTAGTACATAGTGCTCTATTTATAAGCTCTCAACATCAACCAAGAGTTACATAAGATAAATGGTAAAATTAATTATCATGAGTGCACAAATTATAACCTTTGAGTTATGAGCATAAAGACTTCTGAAGACTATTCATTAGAGAGGTTATAGAATAGAGAAAGTGAAAATTCAAGAGTTAGAAATTTATGGATATCCATAACATCTAGTATTTTTACAACTTAATTAAAGAATTTTCTTTGTTGATTAATTTATAAGGAAGAGTCGCCCAATCTTAAGGAGAAAAGTGTGTTGTAGAGACGTCTTGAGAATAGTTTCATGTAAAAAAAAAAAAAACAAAGAGCGAGAGAGACATGTTGAGAATAGTAGGTTTAAATTGCAAATATTTTCATTCAAGCTTATGGCTAAAAGCTTAGAAGAGTTTTTTATAGAATTGGAAGTGGAAGTGGAACTAAAATTAAAATTAAAAGTAAGAATGAAAGTGAGTTTTAAAGTATATTTGTTATAATTATGGAAGTAAAATATAAATTTTAATAAAAATATTAATAAATAATATGAAAATATCAATATACCCTCAACCAAAAAATCATTGCAACAAAAAAAAAAAAAACTCTCCCATTCCACCTGTGAATTTGGGCAGAACGTAAAGAATCTATCAATAAGCAATGGCAAGCCTGACGGGAATTAAAACATTGATCGATAATAGGATCAAGAGCAAATTTCAATTGGAGACATTATCATGGACAAGGAACAAAAATCATTCACCCCAAAAATATTCAAATTACAGAGCATTGCGCTATTCATCTAAAGCTAAAGATTCAATCATAGAAGAACCCAAAAAAATCACATTTGTTGATGAGATGAAATATGAATCTCAAAAAATCCCAAAGAATATCACTGTAAAAATTTTGAAAAATAAAATCCAACACTAGAAAACCTAGAGGCTTGTTGAATCTGTCGTCTGCCTCCTCAGTCACCATTTGACCGCCATTCTCTTCCTTGTCACTAGGGGTGGAAACAGGCCAGGCCAGGTCAGGTCTTTGCCTTAATAGGCCAGTCCTGTTAAGGCACAAACTGGTTTGAACCTGGCTTGTGGCCTGTTGAAGGCCAATTTTTAGGCCTAGACCTGGCCTAAAGCCTGTTAAGGAGGCCTAGATTTTTAAATTTTTTTAAGCAAACCGATAGGCCTACAAGCCACATTGTAAAACAGGCCAACAGGTCATAGACCGAAAACAGGCCTTCTTAAACAGGCTAAAACTTACAGACTTAGACGAAATTATCCTTTAACCCTTATCTAATTTTTTTAAAATATTTTAACAAGCTCAGGCCAGCCTGACAGGCCTGTCAATAGGCCTTGGCCTGGCCTTTTAGCCTGACAGGCCAATCACGGCCTACAGGCCCCTGACAAGCCGCCTGGCCTATTTTCACCCCTACTTGTCACCCTGTAAAGGTCGCCATTGAGCAAAGCTGTGGAGGTCATCGTTGCTATGGAGAGACGTTGTGAAAAGAGAGCACAAACAGACGACATCAATTGGGGAAGGCTAGAAGACGGAAGCACAGATGCAGACAATAGTTACAGGATTTGAAATTGTGGAAAGAGCTTCAGGTGTCGAGATGATGAAGAGGGAATCAACGCTAGGATTTCTTTGAACAATAAACTTGCAAATTTGAGGAGTTTCTAGATTTGAGTCAGTGATGGGAGCTGCCATGGATCTCGCTGTCCTTTGCTGTGGGTGCACTCGTCGCCGGAAGAGTGGGAGAGGGAGGTTGCGAGTTGCAAGACCAAAGACAAAAGAGGGTTAGGACATAGGAGGGGCAAAGTTGTAAAATGATAAAATATGTGTGGGTATAATGGTTCAGAAGTCTCACTTCCATGAAAGCCATATCAGTTCCATAAATCTACCTAAGGAACTCACTTCCATCATTTTTTATGGAAGTGACTTCCACAAGAAAGTGGATTCCAATGTACCAAACAACCCAAATTTAAGATTTCACTTCCAATTCCAATTCTCAGCCTTAGTTCCAATATACCAATCGGGGCATAAGTGTGTTTGGTACGCGGGGTTTAGAGAGGAGAGAAAATTTTTATAAGTTAGAAGTTAAAAAAATTGAAGAAGTAGGATTATACAATTTTAAAAAAGAGAACATGTAGGATAAAAGAGTGAGATAAATTAATTAAAAAATTTGAATACCATTTCTCTAATTTTTTTTAAATCTGGCTTCAAAAAATCTTCCCTCTTCTCACTCTCCCTTCCTCGTACCAAATAGCCACTAAAAGTAGGGATTATTCGATTCAGTCGATCATATCTTGTGAGAAGTTATTGGTTAATTGGGACATTTGTGCAATATTGTCTTGCTCAATTTTGTTTTTTGTTGGGAAGTTAATTTTTTTTTAAAAAAAAGATAAATGTATTGTCTCTTTCGAAGAGTAAACACATACTCCCTCCCTCTACTCCTTTTTATGACCTACAATTTTTTTGAGTCAATGTGGTCTTTTCATAAGTTGCTCTCTATACAAAATGGCAAGTTTAGAAAACGATGAAATACTAATTAATTATTTGATCTCTATAATTTTGACTTAATTAAATCTTAATCTTAAAGTTTGATTTCGTGCAACTCAATTTATATTGTTTTAATTCAAGTATAACTTAATCTTTGAATTTTGATTCAATGCAAGTGAATCCTAATAATTTTAACTATTTGAAGCATTAGTATCTAATAATTGTTTAAGAAATACTTTTAGTCCTCAACTATAGGGATTAAAGTTTATGGGCTGAATTTTAGTTAAGTTAAAACTATAAGGATAAGTTGTTCCAAATTAAAGTTTTAATTTTAATTGAGTAAAAACTAAATTGCACCGGGTGTTTAATTTATCAATAACTAGGAAAAAAAGTATAAATACTTAGATTCTATACCATTATTTCCTTTCCTTAGAAGTTAGACAAGTTAATTATTCAATTTTTTTAAAAAAATTGTATTTTTAACAAGAGGAGACACACTACACAAGAGTAGACATGCACAATTTACAGGACTTGTACACAAGACAGAGCACACTGCCCGTTCATCTTGGATTTGAAAAATCTTTAGTGCCTACAAAGCTTATTAAGGATGAGGAGTGCTCTCCTAGAGCCTAATGTACTCTTTCTTCAGTCCATTTAAGAAGGGCACAAAAAAAAAAAAATCTTACCTGAAATTCAACAAGCTACTCCAAGATACAAAATTTCAAAGAAACCACATTATACAAGGAGAAAGCCTCCTTTGAGGTTTTTTTCGAAAAAAGGGCCTCCTTTGAAGTATAGTTGTAATATACTAAACCTTGAACTGAGCCACTGTGTTTGTTATATTTGTAACACTGATATGACGTCGAATGAATGATATCACCTTACAAAAACTTATATGCTTAAACGTAACAGTTAATTATACATACTGTCATATATTACGAGGTGGAATTTGCGAAAACACAAGTAACAGTTGTGGTTAATAACCGTAATTTATTTAATGACAACAATGACGGATCTTAGGAAACAACCGTTATGCAACACTTATAAATGATTCGCTTTCCAAACACTTATATCAACGAAAATAAAACATAACAGTCTTTAAAAGCAGCAGTCATTTAACTCTTTCATAACCCTTCATAACATTCGAACATTCAATGTCATAACTCATCACAACCATTCGCAATCCCGTTATACCTTCATAAGTCATAAGTCATAGCCCTTCGCAATCCGTTAAACCTCTATTTAAACTCAAATATTCCTTGTGATTCTTACTACTTTTCTTTATTGGCATCTTCCTTCTCTCCTTCATCATGTTAAGATCCTAAGGAACTCCTTTGCCGCCGCTGCCGCCCCTTCCTCCACCACCTCCTCCTCCTTAAGGCTTGTTGGTCGCAACATATGGCTCAAGTATTGGGGATCCTAACCACGTTGCCCCCATCTGCCGTAGCCAAACCTCTGCCCCCTCCGCCAACCTATCTATTACGCCAAATGACGAGATGACATAAGAAAAAAAGAGTAATTAGGAAGGGTTTTGTTGTCATAAAGGAAGTCTATAAAGCAAATTAAGAGAGAGTGTAGGAAAATTACTGTAGATGGAATAAGAAAGGCCAAATTTTAAAATATGACAAATTCACAATTTGTTAGATTTCACATTTTGTCCTTTCCTGTTCCACCTCATAGTAAGTTTCCTCCTTTTCCTCATCCTCATCCTCATCATCGGTGGAGGGAGATAAAGTTGAAAATTAATAATTCATTATTATTAATTAAGAATTATAAAATATTTTTTCCAGCATACTTAACAATTTTAAAATAATATTGTGGTTGATTATGCAATTAATAGTAGACACCAATAACTTTAAAAATTGTCAAATACAAAACAGTTATTAAGAATTAACCTTCATCATTTATAAAATATAATGATCTTTAATACTAAAAGACACGACGGCTCGGTAATCCACGAAACCCTTTCTATATAACGTTCAAAAACTGAACTCCACTTCTCTACTTCCATTTAAAATTCTCAAAGCGAACTTCTGATTCAATAAAACATCATGGACAAACGCAAGGGAACATTTGATTCATCATGTGGCAAAAAACTAAAAGATGAACTCCCTCCGCCAATAAGCATTGAAGGTTTCGTCCATGCAACCTATAAGCTCTATCATATGGTCCAGGTTTACATGTGAGAGCAAGAGCGTAGTACTTAAAGGAACTTATCTCTCTCGTTTGCTCTTTGAATGAGAAGGTGGATAAGTTACTGGAGAATGAAGAATCTTATGATGCATCAGATTCTTAAAGCATCTCCATAACTTTTTATTTTTAGTTTGTTTGTTTTTTGTTGTAAAATGGTAGTTGCATAATCAACTAACAAAATTTTAAAAAAAAGGTATACACATTATGGTTATTAAGTAACAATTGTCACTTATTAGAATACCATACAAATACATAACAGTTATACCTTTTAACTGTCATATATTGTCTCACAAAAATGACAGTTCTTATAGTAAAACTGTCATGAAATGTTAGATGAACAAACAAATGATTTTTCCTCCAAATATCAGAAAAACAACATAACTATTTCTCTTAAATAATCATCAACTAAACGGTCCAAACATTTCCCTTTTCCCACATTCATGATGAGAATACTCTATACTTCTTTGTTCTTCGATGATCAGCATAATTGCTAAGCACCCTTTCATTATTTACCACTGTGCGCAATTGCACCTCTTCAACTTTTAAAGTGTGCAATGATGGTTTAAACTAGACACTTCCAATCTATATAAAATTCCAATTTTCTTATGTTTATATCCTCTTCTATTCTTTCAATTGCTAAGATGAAACGTCATGCTGAAGACTTGCTAGAAAATCCTTAGCGTTATCCTCTTCCTCCACCTATTTCCCCTCCTCCACAACATCCACCTCCACCTCAAGTAGAGGGAATGATGCAGCATGCAGAACGCATTGACCATGCATGCAATGAGGAGGCTAGCTGGATATTTGTCTAGTATAAACAGGAAGGCCAATCTCATTCTTAGTGAGTATGGGATTAGCCTCCATGATCCTAATATACTCCCAGATGATTCAAACCACTCCTCTAGTTACGAGTAGCGTAACAATGTGTGATTTGCTGTGAATTTACAGAACTTTTGAATTATTCAAATTGAGGGAAACAAAAGTTCCTAAATTCCCAGCAGACCTTAGATCATCTATTTGGTAACTAGTTACCAGAGAGTGATATTTTTTGGTTTTATATTTTTATAAAATATAAAAATGTAATTATCTAGGCATTATGCCTATTTTTTTAAAAAAATAATAACATAATTCATGGTTATTAACTAAGAAACGTGTTATATGTATATGTTAAAACAATAGCATAACTCACGGTTATTAAATAAAAAACCACAATAAATATAATCAAATAAATAACAGTTTTATTAATACAATTGTTATGTAAAATCTTAGGTATGACAACCAAAAAAACCCTATCCTTCCTCTGCTATTTAAGCGTATGAAATGGAATACATTTGACACTTAGGTTGTTCAAATGAAACACGCCAACATCGTAACCCTACTACTCTTGTTTTTTCTGGCCATCAAGAATAATTTTCAGTTGACCCCTACCATAAAAAGCCTTTGTCCTACTTCTCAGCAGGGAATTGAAAATCGGACTAGACCGGCCGGTTCAGCCCGTGAACCGGCGAACCGATGGTCCAATCTGGGGGCGAACCGTACGGACCGGTTCACCCATTTTTATTTTTTTTTAAAAAACATTTTTTTATTAATTTTACACAGAATTTCATATAAATAAGCCTGAAATATTCACTTCCTCACTGGTTTAGCTCCGGTTTGACTACCTAATTGACCCTTAACCCAATGCCCTGACCGGTTCAATGACCGGTCCGGTTTTCAGTACCTTGCTTCTAAGTAACAGCCGTGCTAGTCAATACCTTTACACTTGTCTCAGTGACTGTCGAGCGAGTTGTTTTTGCTTGCCCTAACTCGCATTTTTGTTGTTCGTAAGTTTTGGCTAGCTCGTATTCCTTTAGTGCTCTGTTCTCTTTATTTGATTGAGGCGCCTTTGTGAAGTTACGACGCGATAAAGCATTCAAGGTGACATTAATTTGCTTTTATGAAGTTATATTTTTTTGGAAAACCTATCATTGCTCTAATCGAAGGTTCATTTCCTATTACGAGAGGTTGTTAACCCATTGCTTTAACTAAAGATTCTTACTTTATTGATCTTTTTGAAGTAGCTTCTAGAGACATGATCCCTAAGCAAATACATCTTCTTTTTTGGAAGTATCCATATTTCCAAAAGTTACTTCAAAAAGTTCAATAGGAGTGATGAAAAACTAGTTCAAGTGTACAAATGAGAGTCATACATGAACAAGCTCTGTGAATAAACTAGTTCAGGTGACATATTGAATTTATTATTGTGAAGTTATGTTTTTTTGGACATCCCATTATTGCTATGACTAAAGGTTCATCTCTTGTCTTTCTATTGAGCAGGTGACATCAAATTAAATGCTATGAAATTCAATATTGTGATCATTCTTAGACTCTTCAATGCAAGAGTTTCTGAGCTGCTTGGGCTCGTCTACATATATAAAGAGTAGTACTTCCCACATCGAGTAGCAATGCAATTTGGATGGATCAAAATTTTCTGGGTATGTGGCTAGAATTAATCGCACTTCTAATTTATATGTATAATAATGTAAGTGAACATTCACTGTACCTTGTGTTTCTTGAGCAATTAAGCCTGAAAAGTAAAGGAAGATGGGGTAAAAAGAGAAACACCCCTTTTAGAAAAAGCGTAGGGGTTATGCAAACCTTTGAACTCAAATGTTTGCATATCCCTTCCGCCTTTTGTGATAAGGGGTATATGTTTTTTCCTAGAGTTTTTTGCTTTCCAGGGTTAATTTTTGTGAAGAGATATAATTATATATAGGTCAACAATTATATTATTACTTATATGCGTCATCAGTTACCACTGATTCTCCCTACAAAACCTGGAATGTCTTGATCCAACCCAGATTGCATAGCAACTCGGTTGGAAGGTACTGTTCAATTATATATATAAAGGAGGTCAACTAGCTCAAACACTCTCACTTGAAGAGTTTTATATCCATTTACACTGTTATTAAATTAAAACTGTCATTTATTGTAAAAGCTCACAGTTCTTATTTATAAACCGTCATTTATGTACTAAAGACATAACAATTTTCTACGTGAGACAGTTATTTATTTTTATTAAAAGTTATGGTTCTTACATACAAACCGTTATGTATGTTACTGAATAAATAATAGTTATAAAATAAGGCTGTTATGTATCATACAAGCATTGACATATATTATGACTATTGTTTATGTGTACTAGACTCACCAAACTTCAATACATAATGAATGCTATATTATAACTATTATAATAGGTCCGAAATAAATAATGATTCGGAACCGTAATGTATTTCCGTCGAGCTTTTATAACACCTTTATATATAACGGTTATATGGTAATTAACAATCTTCATATATCACGATTTTTGTAGTAGTATTATTGTTATGCAAGAATAATCTTAACAGTGATTTACAACCCAAAAAAAAAGATGAAAGCTGTGAGAATAAGGTAGAATGAATTCCAAATTCGAAGCAATATATATGCAGATACCGATGTGATGCTTTGTAAGCGAAGGGCATATTTAATTTCTGAAGGGAAAGCGACTTTGTGTAACCTGAGAGAGAGAGAGAAAGAGAGTTAATTGAATTGAGCTGCCTCATTTGAAGGACACAGCATCAGGTTGCAGTTAATGCCCAAACCCAGTGGTACTTGTTTGGCATGTGATATCCTATTAACTCTCCCAACCTCCCCCCTCCTGGCCCTTCCGTATATCAAGCACTGCACATGCCACAGATCACTGAAACATATTATATATATATATATATATATATGATCCATTTTATTAACTAGTGAAGATTAATTAGTTCATGTAAACTAGCTAGCCCATAGATTTGGATGCAGTCTTATAAGTTAACCCAAAAATCTTTATTGGTTATAAGCAAATTTGGCATTGGTAATCTAAGTCAGCACAGCTAATTAAACCTCTCTAAAGACTCTTGCTCATAGCTTGACTTCACAATCCTACATTATATTATAAGATCTCTGATATCATTAGTAGACAGGGTGATTTCTATCACGAGAGTTCATTATGTTGTGAATAGCTTCTATATATGATATCTGTGCATATCGTCCCTTTCCTGAAACCCCTTGTTTCGAACAAGCTCTGGTGACATCCAATGCATTTTGCTCTTGTTCTTCATGCGGTCAATTTTCCATTTTAACTCTTCTAGCTTCATATCTCTGCTGTCAACATTCGATAGGATATCGAGTCCTACACATAGTAAAGCGATAAAAATCATAAAATTACTATCCCGGTCCTTAATGTATAACAAAGTGGATATGATATTAAGGATCGGAGTTAGCATATTAATCATGGACGGTTTAACTAATCTTTACCGCACTTAGCTTGAGAACAATTAATCACGGATAATGTGGAGCATAGTTTCATATGCATTCTCATTGAATCTGAAAGGGTAACAGTTTTGCACAACTCCTCCTTGAACATGATGAAATCCCAAACTGAGCCTGTTCCAATAAGGCGAAAATATAAGAAGGTGGCTCCCCTTTCTGTATATGTATAAAAAATATTTGTGTGTGTTAAAAAAAAATTAATTACTTGATGTTGAAGCTATCAAAAAAGCTACATAGATATCTAATTGTATCTTGCTGAATACTTTGAGGTAAATTTACACGGAACCAGTTAATATGTAACCTAAAAAAGGGCTAACTTAAATCAGTCTTACTTAGCTTGTACAATGAAATTAGAGTCGTCATTAGTTTTTAAATTCACATTATTTACAACTTATAAATTGATAATATAATTCATCTTGCGTTTTATATTTTATTTAATATGACGATAATTTATTTATGTGCGTCTCATATATGTTATGTCTTTCTTTTTTCATCGGCGAAATTCTGAACATGCAAAAATTTTGTTCCATTATCAATACCAGTATAAAATAAAATAAATAAATAAATCATATAATTTACATAAGTTACATGGGACAAGTACTTTTACGTAGACATGATATGATTGTGCGTACGATCAACTTGATCAAATTATAGTTGGAAAATGAAAAAATTATTTTATCAAATAATAAATCTATATTGAAAAAGATACTATATTGTTTTCAAAAATAAAATTTTTATATAAATCTAAATTCCTTTATGAACTCATCCTGAATAACTTTGTTTATTTGATTTATTATATTAATTTTTATTTTTATGTAGAAAGTTTGACGCTGTTATCCTTCAAACTTAATAGTAATTAAATTTGGATGATTAGCACATAATTGAAATGGGAACCAAGTAACCAACTACATCATTCATAATAGATCATCAATATTATTATATATGTTCTTCTAGTACTCTGATTCTTATTTTTGCTTAATAATATTATTACTAATAGGTGGGAATATTATATATATATTGTTCCTTAATAAAAGAGTTTGGTCGATACATGAATGAACATTATTCCTAGTTAATCATTCCTTCGGACATCAAAAGATGAAGACGGTGGGGGAAAAGTTAATAAAAAAAGAATCATTAATGTCGTGCTTGGTTAATCTATTTTCGGAGCCAAATCCAGACCAAAAAAGAGTTTGACGAAAGAATATATAATAAACCTATTTTTAATGTTCATCATCTTTATATTGCTCGGCTCATCCACTAAAGAATCAAATTAGCATAACTCATTACATATACCTTTTTCAGAACATGTAAACTTTGATTGCTATTATAATCGTACGTAGACAAAATAAAAGTTTTTAACAAATTTGAACTAGAATTATCTCCCAAAACATCAAGCTAATGCTTTGGTAGATATATTTTGTTAGCTCTGAATCCATGCATGATAACTAACGGGAAAGATTAGTCTAATTAACCAGGCACATAAACAACTCCACGTAACACAGCTTAAATAACATTGCCATAACTGAATCACTGAACAAAACACAAACTTACAGCTTTGCTAACACACAACGCGCACACAGTTTCTTCATTCATTCATGTCTTAAAGATATTGTAATTATAATCGAAACTCTGGAAATGCAGGAAAACCCAAGAAACAAATCAACCTACACTGAGCATATATAGAAATATAAGTACGTCTATTTCCTTTTACCCATCCCGAAATTTCTTCTCACCTTGCCATCATCTTGATCTGGAGCCATAACTTTGTCATCTTCCTCCTTTCTTTCTGTTATTTGCTTAACTCTGGTTCTGTTCTTTTCAAGGAAAGCCTTGTCATCGTGGTCCTTGTCTTCTGCCATGGCGGTGTGGCCTCCTTCAATGTTCTCCCATGGATTCCCATAGTGATGACTTGGGCCTGAAGAAGCATCAGAAGCCATGGAGTCGTCACTTTCATCATTTTCTACATCAGCTTGAGGGGTCGTCGTCGTACGGTCATTATAATCTACAATATCATCAACTTCTTCATCATCATAATCATCTATGGTGGATCCAATATACATGGTCCATCCAGATTCACTGCTGTGGCATTCCTCTGCACCTCCATTGCTCTGGGATTGTTCCATCCTGAGAGAGAGAGAGAGAGAGCAATAAGAAAGGAGAGAACCAGGTTTCAAATGAGAATGGTAATATAAAAGGGGCTGTTTATTCTTTATAGACACCTGAAAATACCAGAAGTTCTTTTTTCTTTTTTTTTTCTTTTTCATTTTTACTACTTTGAACGGATATTGTATATATTTTAGGCACATAAAAAGATCACATTCTATTTAATGGCTTAGAAACACTCACCACACCCCCTGGAAATCTAAATACCCATTAATTCTCTGACTTATGGTAGCAGCAGAGAGACAGCTAGAACCTGTCAATGAAAGTGAAATGAATCTTACAAAAAGCATAAATACCAAAGACATAGGGTTGTTCGTTCTTGGGTCATTGGGTTTTCATAAGATAAGATGGCAATCATCATTATTTCTCTGCATCCGTCATTTAATAAAAAGATGTAAGCTTTTAATGCAAAAAGGACAGATTACCACAAGGGAGAAAGAAAACTAGGAGAGAATATATGACCCATAGCTTAAACAGGACATCTTCATACTTACCTGATTCTGCTTCCACACACCTTTAACTAGCTTGTCCTGTCATTAAAAACTCAGGCAGGCTTTTTCACTTCTGCAAAAATCCAACTGGAGTTCAAGAGATTTCAGATTGAACCCACACCCAAGGAGAGCCTCTGCTCCTGTCTGCAACTTTATCCCTCCAATTTACTGCGCTTCTCTTGGGTTGTTGGGGAAAAGAGCAAAGACAGTATTCTACCAATTCCTTAGTCATACGTAAGTTTCTAAACCATGTGAAGTTTTTATTGGAGAGCAATACTCGCTTGAAAGTTTATTTTTAGATCTACTGTTGTCCCTAATGTATTAAAATGAAATAATGTTATCTTTTATTATTAAAAAATTAATAGTTAAAATTAATTTTTTAATGATCAATGTTAGTTTTTTAATGATATAGGACACAATTTTTACATTTTGAAATTTATAGGATAACAGTGAACCTAAAATGATTTTTGGGGTAACATTATTCTTCAACAAAAATTTCCACCCTTAACCTTAGCTTAGCTACTGTTATACTCCTTCCGATCCTAATTATAAGTTTAAAGCTAATCCACACTTCATTAGAAAGTTGCATACTTTTTTACAGGTTAAGGAATTAATTAACTATCACTTCTTCGGAATCTTGAAAATAGTTAATTTTGCATCACGGGATTGTTTTATGCCATAATCTAACGGGAAGTGGAAGTGCATGGTTTTGGGATAGAGACATGGTAATATGAAAGGAAACACGCAGCCCCCACCTTTTTTAACCTCGTTCCAAAATAAACCACAGTCAAATATTGCTTTCTTCCCATCTGAAAAGAATAAAATTTACCTATTTAATTTTCTGATTATGTGGGGTCATAAATCTAGCTACACTTGGTTGGATAACAACCATCCATTTAAAGATATTATAAATGAAGTTATATTACTCTTTTATAGAGATTAACACATTATATACAGTTATCTTTATAGAAAAAATAATGGTTTAACTGATTATCTTATTAGGATGTCTCATAGTCTGATAGAAAATTTTTACATCTTTAATCAATAATCATCTTCTACTCAGAAGGCGGTGGTTGATGAAAAAACCTAATTTTTGATTGCTATGATGTATGCTCTATTATTGAACAAATAAATTTCGTTTTATTCAAAAAGAAAATTTTTGTTAGGTGGAAGCAATAGTTATCTGAACACAGAACTTTTACTCTGACCATAACTAGCGAAAAGACATTTTTGACATTTTGGTTCACTTTACCGACTATATGTACATGAACCAATGAACTATACACGTCTCAGTAGTGATTACCTGCTTTTCTCATCAAGTTTGGAAGCATTTGAAAGAGCTGATGATCTTAAAACAATATTATAATATAGATCAAGTGGGACAAACGACAAATCTCATTCAGACATTCACACAAACACGTGGCGCTCAGTAAAAAGGGGGAAAAATTACCAGTCCTATTGGCCTACGTAATTGTGCATTATGACAATTGACTAATCTGGACAGATGGGGTCATCTGCTTCCTTTGATTGGAAGGTCAGGAACAAACAAAAACGAACAAATTAAAGAGGTATCATAAGGGTTTCGTGTGAAGATCTAAGATTAGGCCGAAAACATGCATGGCCTGTAATGATGGGGTAATAAGGGACAAAGTTAGGCCCAGTTTTATTCTTCCTGCTTGTCTTTTTGAGGGCTTCCACCCCGTGAGGACGAGGGAGATTACGTGGTTCTTGTAAATCGAGACAGTATTTCCATAGCTGGATGTTCGATCAGATTCTGTTCTAATCAAGGTTCTGAAATCCGGATTGTTCACTGAATCAATAAAGGTACTGGCTTAAGGGTTAATGGGTCAGATTAGAGTCAAACCGGAACTAATCCTAAACCAAACAGAAGAGAAATCAAAGATTTTAGGTTTATTAATGTGAAATTCTAAAAAAAAAATTTTAAAAATAGATTTTGTTAAAAATATACCGAACTAGACCGGACTGATTTTCCTGCTAGTTCGCCAGTTCCTAGAAAAAAATGTGATTCAAAATGGTCTGGATATGTCTGTCGCCTGAATTTAAAAAGTGAAGAATAAACAAGTATTTATTTCTCGTCATGGATTTTGCTTATGATCATGTTTTGCACGCCTTAACAGTCTCTCTTTGACCTTTTGTTGCCCCCCCCCCCCAAATGCGATGCGATAAGGGCTGTCTACGTATCCACACTATTTAGTTTATTTTATTTCATGCTTTTAATATAAGGTTTATTTTAATTCATTTGGATAAATTAATTAAATTAGTTACTCCCATCCGTTTTTTTATAATTAGAAACAATCTCTTTTATAGGGATTGTTCTAAACAAAAAGAACAGATTCTTTTTATATGAATTAAGTTGGTTTCCCATTTTTACCTCGTTGAATAAATGTGATCACTTTACTTCTTCTCGGTGAATTTCAACTTATCATCTCTTATTTACTCTTTTTATAAATAATGGTATAATTAAAAATAAATAAATAAATATATTACACACTTATGATTTTTGACTAACATTTTAAACTATATGATTTTGATAGGTGTTACTTGTAGAAAGACTGAAGGAAGTATTTGTTAAAAACGTGTGTTGGTTTTCCTGAAAATATTATCTTAAATTATTTGCATCAAAATTTCTTTGATGTAAACTCTTTTATCACGTGTAATTGATAAAGGTGATTTAGAAAAAATAATAAATGTGAAAATAAAGTAGATTGAGTTATTACGTTGTGTACAAAATTCACCATCGCAACTAAGTCTTGTATTAGCCACGTGAGGCAATATTCATTTATATCGATTTTGTTGAGGGTATTCTCAAGCATTATCTTCAGTCATTTGTCCAGAAAGAAAAACAAAAAAGTACTCACCTGAGAAGTATTAATGTCGGACAAGAGCACCGACACAAACCTAAAATGAATCTGTATTCAAGGTGTGCCTCAAGTCTAATTCCAAGTTCTAACCAATTATTAGGTTTTTATTTTTAATATTAGTATCAAGAGTACTGTTATCCATATAAAACAGCTAAGAACTAATATTTTGCCATGTGTGAAGATTATAAAAGTGAAATGCCTATCTCAACAAGTATTTATCATACACGCATAGCCAGGGGACAGCATGTTTAAGAGATATTTAATCATATTTTTGTTTTTTTCCTTTTTACCAACAAACTATTCAGGCTCTCTCATAAAAAAAAATGCTCAAAAAATGAACCGTGGCTGGTTTAAATCTCGTATCTCCTGAATAATATAATTCATTAATAGTTCTGCATATTGGTATATATACTCCATTCATTCCTGCGTGTATAAGATAGTTGAGGGGTTTGTTTTAATTCTAAATATAATAACTCATCCTCTAAATTTATAATTTTTCTCTCTCTTTACAGTCTCTCATGTCCAATATACCCTCGTTAGGAAAATGGTAGTTTAACAATTTGTACTTAACAATGACAAGTAATTAATTTTAACAATTTTTTATATGTATTTAGGATGTGAGATGAAGTATAAAATTTAAAATATGTGAATCAAAATCAAAAGAAAGATTTTCGTCAACTAATTTATAAGTTTCTGTCTGTAATTTTGTCCACTTTCTAATTATGTCGTTATAAATATATTTAACTAAAACATTGTCAAAATTATAAGGAAGAAATTGTATGTGCAAGCATATGTTTGGCACTGTGCCAAACTCGCCTGCCAAATAATGCAACATGTTTGCCAAATTATTTGTTAATTAGGAAAGAAGCAATGATCAGGCAAGTTGGGGCGCTTTCAATTTTGGCTTCTAAATTCAGACCCAAAAAAAAATTATTAGGCAAGAATTTCATATCTCATGGCGAATTTTGATGCTGTTATCAAAATTTTTAATATTTAACCCGGCATTTTGTTCATTGAAAGAAATTTTTTTAAAAAAAAAACTTTAAAAGGCCTGTTCTAATAAAATAATGACGTACGGGAAAGATGCGAGCATGCAGAGTAATAAATTAAACAAACCAGGGGCTTTATGAAGCCATTCTTTTTCCTTTTTTTGATGAATCTGTTTCTTTTTATGAAGCCATTCTTACCTTATATATTAGCTTTTTTTTACATTGTCATAATGTTAGCTTTAGATATGCTTAGATTTTTTTTTTTTTAATATTCAGTTGTTATAAATAATAAATAGTAGAGTTTGGTGGGGGAAAGTTCAGTTTCAAAACATCATCAGATGCAAACTGAGATGAAGAAATTGTCTGTGTTTTGATATAAATTAGTCTTTGCTGTCCAACAAAAGAATTAGTCCAACAAAAAAAAAAAGAACATTATTTTATTATGCGCTTTCTAATTTCATAAGAAATTTCCGAGGACCATTATGAAGTTTATTTCCAATCTCTAGGTATTTTATAGGCAATATGTCATTTCGTGGGACCATTTTAAAATTTGGATATTTTGGTGGCACTTATATGTCTCTCTCGCAATAATATTTTTATTATAAAATTAAAAAATGATATCAAAAGTGAAAAAAAAAAATTCTAAAATCTTGCATCCTTCTTTTAAAAAAAAAACAATAAAAAAATGATGAAGGGAACCCTCCACCAAATACAGTGAATCAAAGAGGGCATGGCACCACTTACATGCATCGCATCCATGTCGATATTATTCCTCCTTCATTTAAATATCCAAAATCCAAATAGTTTTCAAGTCCACCCTTTTTTTTAAAAAAAAAAAAACCGTCTCCGTAGCCGTCTTGTTTGAAAATACCTTACCTCAATTATACAGGGGAACGTCACCCCCGTTGTTGAATGCTACCTTGGTTATTAATATAAGAATTAATTAATTAATTTAGACATATTAAAAAAATTAGTTACATTAATTTTTTTTTTTGGACATATACATTAATTACTTATAATAAATATAGATTCATTTTTCTAGAATATCATTTTTTATCATAACTATTTTTAAATAGAAACTCTTAATGTATGCAATCAATAAAAATTATCAATTTAGAAGATAATGTGAATTGAGGTATTATATTTAAAAATAAATCTACCCTCCAACGAGTTCTTACAATAAGTAGAGAAAAGGGTCATTGGAGACACCAAGAGGAAGTATATTGATATATATTTTACAAATGATATTACTATGAAGAGTAAGATTTCTCCTGTGCAAATAATGTTCAGAAGAGAAATACATGTTGAACGGTTTTTTTTTTTTTTTGCCCACCCTGTTCACCGAAGTTTTACCTCGACTACATCCGGATCCGACTCGCGTCGCGCACCTGACTATGGTGGGAGAGTCTCCCAATGGAAATTTTTTGCATACACAAGAATTGAACCCGAAATCTTGCTTAAGCGAAACTAAGTTGTTTACCACTTGGATCAACTCCCATTGGTTACATGTTGAACAGTTGTAAGAGTAAGATTGGGGCATTTTGTGCAAAACGTGAAGCATCAGAAGCAGGCCTTTACATTGGAAAAAAAGAAGCAGGCCTTTTCATTGGAAAAAAAAAAAGTAGCAGGCCCTTACATTGTACAGTATGACCACTTGGGGCCACATTAACAGTCCCAAATTATACCCAAACCGCTACCCATGGACCCAAATTGAAAATTTTGCTTCATTTTAGACAACATTTAACTTTGCTATTTTACTGATGGGCTTCTCAATTCTAGGTAAAGGATTAGTTTCTTGTAACATGATAAATCAAAGTTTGAATTCTCAATGAAAATGACATCTATATTTAGTATTTAATAGTGCTTTGGATGTGAATGCTTCCTATAGAAGAATATGCGTGCCCATTTAAAAAAAAGTTTGGTGTTTTATTCATTAAGACGCTGCGCACGTAAGTTGAAATAACACTCTTTTCACACACTTATCTCGTATACAGTAAATCACGATTAAAAAGCTACTTTCGAAGACTCCAATCGCTATTCCAAACAAACCGATTTTTGGAAGAATTAACAACTTTGAAAGGCTGTATCAATGAGCTTTAGTCCAAACCATGATATTAAGTTTAAAATATATTTTATATGAAATCTATTACTCATGGCAAAAAACAGAACAAGAAATCTATTACTAGTTTGGATGAAAAAAGTGTTTTTCGGCCACGCAAACATTGACAGGTGTGGAATAACATAAGAAGGGTCCAAAAGAATGTCAAAAAGAAAAAGCTCCCTCCCTCCTGTCTCTCTATCTTGCTCGCCGAAAAGCTTTCCTTTTTCTTTTTTGCTTTTCCCAGTTGAACAGCATCAGCCCTTTTTTCCCCTTTACTCTCTGTTTTTTAATATTAATATAAAAAAACTCTTTTATAAACTTTCCAGCTGTCACGGAAAATATCATGCTTCCATTTTGATAGAACTGGGATCAATTGTATAGATAGGGAAAATTTCATTGGGCCATGTCACCTAATTTCAGTCCGCTCCATTTGAAACTTCCTGCATCCTTTTAAATTAAAATGAAATTAAGTTTTAAAGTTGAAAAGATAATGATATTTTTATTTTATTTATCTTATAAATTTTCATATTTATCTTGTAAATGATCAAAATATTTTTAATTTCCTAGGTTCTTTTAAATTCTTTTATTTATCTTGTAAATGTCTTTATTTATTTTATAGATACTCATATTTGTCTTGTGAATTTCTATATTTGTCTTATAAATGGCCAATATTTTTAATTTCTTGAGTTCTTTTGAATTTCTTTATTTATTTTGTAAATGTTTTTATTTGTTTTGTAAATACTCTTCTGAAAAAAAAAATAAAAGAAGGATATTATTGTCTTTTCACCCACAAAAATTAATTTTATTTTGAGCCATAAAAGTGCATTAAAATTTCAGAAAATTTTAAGGATTTACTGAAATTATGCCCGTCCTTAAACAAACACAATGAAATTTTCCCGTGTAAATAAATAAGAGAGTGAGGAAAAGAGATAATAGATGAAGCCCATTCCGACAAGTTTCACTCGCCACACCTATAATTTCTTTGATATCCCTCACAAATTAATCATTTCCATTTTTAAATGAAGTGGAGCCTGCTCTCATTTTATCAATAAAGAAAGAAAAAGAAAAAGAAAGTTCACAAAATATCAACAGAAATATCAAGGGAGAATTGTCCAAAAATACTTTGAAGGTAAATTAATTGCTGATTGCAACTATGGAAGATCTGTTGCACATAACAGAAGATATTTTGCACACAACGGAAGATTGTTTACACATTTATACGGAAGATTTTTGCACACACGGAAGATGGTTTGCACAAAACAAAAGATCACTTCCACACACGAAAGATCGCTTGCACGCTTGGTAGCAATCAGCAATTAATTTACCTCTAATGTATTTTTGAACAATTCTCCCAAATATCAATACAAGTCAATTCCTCCCAAAATACACACCTAGAACACACACACACACACACACAACTTCGTTTGAAAGAAAAGACATGTTACGGGGTCTTATTCAATTAGTAAAATTCACAATTACAACCATCTCGCTTCAGAATTGTCAATAAAACATTACGCATGAGTTGAAATATTATTATCCATATTACAAGGAATTTGAATTTTCAAATATTTAAATGGCGGCACACAGGTGATAATTTTTTCAAGTATAATGTAATCAATACACACGTTATTAACGTGTCAAATAAATTTTTTTTTTAAATTTTGTGTGTTTTTTCTTTAAAAAAATCCAACTAACCAAATGAGAGGGTTGAGGAGTATTACGTACATTCCTTCAACAATATATATGTATATGCCCTGGGAATTTTCAATCACTTTGTTTATGGAACAAGAACCTCACATCAACTAGATCAAACGCATGAATCTCTAGTCAAACTTAGAGTAGCACAACATTGAAAATAATTATTTTGGAAAAAATCAAATAATATTTATTAAATCGTTATATATATATATGAGTAATAAAATATATTATTTATTTATTTTTATTAAATCTTTACACGCGCACACGCTATGGAAAGTAGTATGATTGGATGTCCAGGTTATCTAACCCAGACCGAACCGGAAACCTGCGACCCGGCCACTAAACCGG
Source organism: Inga leiocalycina (assembly GCA_963242795.1). Taxonomy (NCBI): domain Eukaryota; kingdom Viridiplantae; phylum Streptophyta; class Magnoliopsida; order Fabales; family Fabaceae; genus Inga; species Inga leiocalycina. The sequence goes on from OY725331.1 coordinate 7,216,100, forward strand.
TCCGGGTCAAGTTTTTTTAATTTTTTTTTAGAATTTCATACTATAAGCCTAAAATATTCCATTTCTCATCGGTTTGGTCTTGGTTTAGATCCGGTTTGACTTCGATCTGATCCATTAACTCTTGACCTAATACTCTGACCAGTTCACTAACTGGTTCGGGTTTAATTACCTTGTTGAATGTATTCTTATCTCATTTTATGTATACTTGCGAAAAGGGCAAAACCTAAGAATTCTTTTTAAGGTTTCAGCCTTTTAATTTACTTTTGGAAAAATCAAAAGCATTCTTTTTAACTATAAACTATTTTAGGTTCCCACATACATGAAGTTTGAATAATAACTGGTTTAAAACGATCATGTCTCCTGAATAATATAATCTATTAATGTTTACAAATGTACTAAGTGAATGATCACTGATATTATATTGGGTTAAATTACAAAAAAAAACTTTCAACATAATCTTTTAAACTAATCCCTTTTAATTTATAAGACGATTTTAGAACAAATTATAAAGATTAATTAACTACATTGAATATAATTCGAAATGTTTTTTTTTCCAAAGAGAAGTATGAACTTTTACAATTGTCCTCCATTCAACACTAATCCCTAATTAACTCTTGACTAATCAATGGGGAGTATTTTGAGAAAAAAGGTCATCAATAAATTATTTTTTTCCTCCAAAACATGTTATATATTTTTTTTACAAAGCTTAGTTCAGATTTATTAGAATCATTCTGTTCAATGTTCCAATCAAATTCTGTCACATATATTATTTTATCCATGAAAACTAAAAAAAAACTGGAATTAATTAATTTGATGATTCTGTCGTAAAGTTTATGGTCAATAACAATAGAATTCCGTGGCCAATTCGTGATGTGCAAAAATGATAGAATATGACTGGAATAATAAACGTAATAATGCAAAGCAACTTGAAGTAATCTTATAAAACATGGAATCATTCTGAAAATGTGCGGGATTATTACATGTAATAAGATTAGGCGAAGAAGGAAGTTCAGGATGTGTGCTTAAGCTTGTGTCTATATATAATAACGAAACAATTAAAGAACAATGAGCCTTGAGAATTCACTAGAAAGCACGCAATCCAGTAGCATGAAGGTCTAATTTCCAAACTCTCATCAACTACACACACAAGATACAAGATCGTCAACATGAACAGCCCAACAGATCATCAAGAGAGAGGACTCCAGTTCGTGGCGGCAAAGAGAAGAAAATACACCAACCCAGAAGCTTCCAGAGCTTCAAGACGACGATTCTGTAGCAGCAACACTGATACGAACGAAGGAGGAGGAGGAGGGGTGTCGACGACGCTGAAGCTGTACGAAGATCCATGGAAGGTCAAGAAGACGCTGACGGAGAGCGATCTGGGAATCTCGAGCCGCCTTTTGCTGGCCACAGACTTGGTGAAGAGCCAGATCCTGCCTATGCTGGGCGTGGATCATGCACGCGCCGCCGACTCCGACGAAGGCACCTCCGTGAGGGTTTGGGACTTGGACTCTAAATCCATGCACCAACTCGTCCTCAAGCGCTGGCCTTCCTCTAAGAGCTATGTCTTCATCGGCAAGTGGAACCAGGATTTCGTCCGAAGGAGGGAGCTCAAGAAAGGCGACGAGATTGGGTTTCATTGGGATCCTTATAACTCCCTTTTCAACTTCTGCGTTCTCCAACGCGCTTAAAATTAAAAAACTATGTGCTTGTTCGGATCAGGTTTGGAGCCCTTAAAAATGTTTATTCATCGAGATGAAACTCATCTCCCATCCTCATCTCATATACCTCGTAAATAAGCACTATGAGTTAATCAATCTACTCTCTATATGTATATGTCTCGATCAGTTTCTGTGACTTTACGTTCAATTCCCCAAATCTTATGCATGCCTATATATGTTACATACGATAACACTGCTTCTCGATGTTGCAATAAGTTTATGCTCAGACGACTCTTGTACTGTGCAATCCAGAACTAATTATAAGTTCATGGTGTAGTTTCTGTTGTGCTGTAATAATTTGCAGAATGGTTTTGCCATCAACATTATCCTCATCCTTCATTATTGGGGATTCGTACCATGCATGATACACAGTATTTGATGAACTGAAAGGCGATGATCTTTTATTTTATATTCATCATCACTTGTTGTGATTGTGTACCGTACCCATCTAGAATTATACTTAGGCACTTAGCTTGCATTTATATACATATATAAGCCAACAATTGTGTCGGAATGATCAGTTTAAATGGATATCTTAAGATCATCTTGCTGGCAATAGAGGGATTTGAACTATGATCGACCCTAGATGATGGAATCTTTCTCAGGCAAGATGATTGGCTACTCGTCATGAAAAGAATTTCGATATAGACTAGCTCAGCGAGTAATAACCCAGCAGGCCACAGGCGAAACCAGTGGAATTTCGAAATAGACGTGTGCTTACGTTATACTATAAAGTTAAGTATGCTCTTACTTCTGTTTAATTTCTCCAATGATACTGGAAACCAAGTGGTGTGGTTATAGGGCTAAAGGCAAAATTTCTCCAAGCAGTAAACTTTGAGTAATTGCTAGATCCCTCATATTTTTGAATTGACCAACAAAATCGAACGAAATTGGAAGTTTCATTCCTTATTATAAATCTAAAACCAAGTCTTCCCAGGCTTTCTTCTTTATTTTACTCATATAGTTCAAATGTGCCCTAAGTTATATGACTATATTGTCATTTTGGATGTATGAATACCCACAGCATCTTTTTAGCTAGGCTCGAAGTTCATTATCATACCCACACTAATTTGTCTATAAATGGTTTCCTGTAATTAGTGTGTCGCAGCGGAAGCATGGTGGGCCCAAAACTCGCAGTTCATAGGATCGAACCTGGCACTAATACTATATTGAATTTAAAGGATTAATAATAATATTTCTGAAGTTCTTGTTTTCCCTCTGCATCAATACATCAGTTTTGTCATCGTTATTCAGTCATCTTTACTACAGTAAGAATGCAAATAATGAAAATATGCATGGCCATTTGTTTTATTTGGGTGTAAATGTATAGCTCCTTTATTTTGCTAACTAAGTCTCAAGCCCTCGAAGAAAAAGAAGAGCGATGATCCGGAGCCAAGTTTTTAATTTTCAAAAGGAAAGAGATCGACGGGAGAGAAAAGTGGATTAGATAAGAATTTTATTCACGGTGAAAAATGTGACATATTGCAATGTTATGCCAGCCACAACATTTACGAATCAAAAAACTGAACCCCATTGTGAATGGGAGATACGCTTAAGCCAACGAAAAAGAAGAAATTATAAAGAGAAGGCAAAATCTTGAGGCTCACATAGATCCTATCACCCTTTTTCCCTTCTCCACGATCTTCTCTGGGGTTGATGTATATTTCAGTGACAAGCGTTTGAAGAAAGGTCGCAGTAACCCAAGAATCCAAAGCAGGAAGCTTTATGGGTGGAGATTTGTGATGGAAGGAGAAGGGCCGCCAATGGTTAGACAGAAATAGATACATCACATGGCAGTGAAATATGCGTTATTTGTGAATCAAACCAAAAGGGAATTATTATGAGTAGTCCACTACTGCATGAAATTGAAATCCCATATTGTTGCATTCTGTGGTTCAGTTTCGTCAAAACTTAATGAGTACCTAGTGGCAACGAGAGAAAATCCAAATTGGTTCAATTCTCTTATATTTAACAGATTCACTGTCATATATATCCAACAGAAAGTACCAATAACGGATATTATATGTCTGTTTTGAATTTGAACATCCAATCTAAATCTGGTTAGGATTTACATAATTTTTAAATTGTATATTTTACTTATAATTACTAGACTTACTTTTTTTGGTAAGAATTATTAGACTAACTTGACATGTGTGCGTGTGTGTGTAGCGCATGCATGAACCTTAGCTTGTTTGTGGATGTAGCTTAAATTTCTTTCAACTCGAATGTTCTTTTTTCGAGTCTAAAGTAATCTTGGCATCCAAGTGCATATACACGTCAATGACGTGGTATGTATAGTGACAATTTTTTAATAATTTGATCTATTCAGAATAAATAGGTCAAATTAAGGTGAATTGGGAGATTGGAAAACATGCATCTGATCTCTTAAAACCCTGTTTGATTAGGTATTGGTTATATTGACTATATATAATGTTGAATGATTGAATTTAATAAAGGTTCTTGATATAAGGCATGTTTAATTTGAAGAGTTGATATTAGTCTTAAATAGAAGACGTTTTTAATGTCTATCAGTCTTTTTCTAATTTATCTCTATTAACATTTCCTCGATAAAAGCAATGGAGGCGTCTTCCGGCAACGACGACAGCTTCCTCCAACGAGATGATGATATGGGTCTTTGATTTCATTTTCAAACACTCCGACTCTGTTGCTAGTACAACAAAGCCATTAAATCTTGATGATTGTTGGACTTTGGGTCCAAGTCCGCCTTTGATGGGCAGGACTATTTGATTAAGGACATAAGTGGCCTTATCAAATAATAAATCAATTAGCATTAATTATGGCTTGGCAAATAAGTCGGTAATTAATTATGAGATTGTGAAGTGTGGAATAAGTCACTATAATTAGGAAATTAATTGAGAATCAATTAATTTAATTATCGTCTTGGAGGGCAAGAAAAGGTGACCACGTTTCCTAATTAGTGGTCACTCTAATCACTATAAATAGGGTGTGCCTCTTTAATTGCAAACCACCTCTTCCATTGAGCTTTCTGGCAATCCCTTCTTACCTACCATCTTGCTTGTTCTGGTGCATTGCCGTGCAAATTCATATTATACTCTGGTAGTCTAACATTTGCGTGGGGCTTTAATACTCGGATCCGACTCAACCCAGTACGCGTTTCTACTCTCAATCTTGTTAGGTCAATGGCCAAGAGAAGGAATAGAACTCTTTTCAATATGGTTAGGTCAATGATGTCACAAGCTGAACTACCAATTTCGTATTGGGGCGACGCATTATCGACTGCGACATTCATACTTAACCGAGTGCCTTCCAAATCAGTCACTTTTACACCTTATGAGCTGTGGATAGAACGTAAGCCCGATCTAAGTGTCTTACAAACATGAGGATTGGCTGCCTATATACACAACTTGTCTCATAAACATGGAAAGTTGGGATCTAGAGACAAGAAATGTATCTTTATAAGATATCTCTGAGCAATCAAAAAGATATGTCTTCATTGGTGAAAATGAGGACGGCTCAATGACTGAGGTAGAGTCAAAAGACGCAGTGTTCTTAGAAGCAAATTTTCCTAGCAAATGAAGCTTTAACCAAACTGAAACTCTATATGAGAGTGAGGAAGTTGAAGGCACTCCTCAGATCACTAACCCGAGTGGGAGAAATGAGTCATTTTCACAACATGAAAATGATGATCAATCACAGGAAGAGAATCCTGAAGAGCTCCTACCTCAGAGAAGCCAAAGGGATATGATCCCTAGAAGACGCTTCTCCATTTAAGGGGAAGTACTCATTTTCAATCCAGAAGATAATAAGGAAGATCCAAAAAGCGTTAAAGAAAAAATGGCAAAAGGTCTTAGAAGAAGAGATGAGTTCCATGAAAGCTAACCAAGTTTGGGAATTGGTTGACCTGCCACCAGGCCGAAAGGCAATTGGGAACAAATGTGTTCTCAAATATAAATGAAAAGCAGATGGATCAATTGATAAACCCAAAACACGCTTGGTGGCTAAGGGGTATACCCAGTGAGAAAGGATAGATTATGAAGATACCTTCTCACCAGTGGTGCGTTTTAACTTAATAAGACTCATACTCGCCATAGTGGCAAGTATAGACTTGGAGTTACACTAAAACAATCATCTAGAAAGTGGTATTTAAGATTTTAAGAGGCAGTAACTTCATTCAACTTTGAAATGATTGAAGAAGACCACTGTGTCTACATAAAGCGGTTTGGAGATGATTTTGTGATCTTGTCTCTTTATGTAGATGATATACTCTTGACCAGAACGAGTCTTAAGGCAGTTGAAACAATCAAGTATTGGTTATCCTTGAACTTTGAAATAAAAGACATAGGCGAAACAGAATATATCTTGGGAGTCAAGATAAAGAGGAACCATTCAAAAAGATTGATATCCTTGTCACAAAAGACATATATAGCAAAGATCTTAAAACGATTAAATATGAGAGACTACAAGCCTATGGATACCCTTGTGGTTAAAGGACACCACCTCAGTACGGACATGTGTCATATGGAAGAATCCAAAATAAAGCGCATGCAAAGAGTCCCATACTCGAGTGCAGTTGGAAGCTTGATGTACGCTATGCTCTGTACTAGACTAGATATATGCTTTACGGTCGGACTTGTGAGCCGTATTCAATCCAACCCAGGAATCAAGCATTAGGAAGCTGTGAAGAGAATCATGAGGTACCTAAAAGGAACCATGGATTACGATCTATGTTACCAAGGTAGAGATATACATCTAATGGGATACTCTGATGCCGACTGGGCGAGAGATATAGATGAACGACACTCCACCTCATGGTACGCGTACCTCCTAAATAATGGAGCAATTTCTTGGAGCAGCAAGAAATAGACTTGTGTGGCTCTGTCATCCATGGAATCTGAATACATAGCGTGTTCTGCCGCTGTTCAAGAAGCTGTATGGCTTAAGAGATTTCTAGAACGTCTAGGAATGAAAGGCAGAAAAGAGGGTCCTATTCGGATACATTGCGATAGTCAAGCCGCAATAGCCTATGCTAAGGACCACAATAGGACAAAGCACATAGACATTAAATATCATTTTGTAAGAGACATGATCACTAAGAAACAAGTGACCGTTCAATACCTTTCCACTCATAAGATGTTAGCTGATCCCCTTACAAAGCCCATTACAAGAAACCCTTTTGTTAAGCATGTAAATGCTTTGGGTATGCGTAGAATGTAATCTATTGAACGTTATTTTCAAAGCAATAAAATGATGCATTTTCAGTTTTTCAAATATATTGTGTAAATATTGGTGCATAGGCGGTATGCAATTCTATATGTCGTACAGGTCAGGAAGGTTGGTTTACTCACACGAACAACCGTCTTCCTACGATTTATAAGGGCGTGGGACGATAAGACGAGCAAATGATCACATGAGATGGGAAAGGAAGATCTTTGCGCTTGAGTCACCTCAGTTGAACTGAGATGAGATCCGCATGCATATACATATATCATGGATCGCAGTATGATTACAAAGGATGTCAGATTTGTAGCCAGGCAAAGGACTCTCTTTTACAAATAAGGTTGCAGAAGGGAATGATTGTAAAAGGGAAGTTTTGGTTCCGATGTTGAGTGCTTTTGAACTAAAGTCTGTACGGTGAAAGATAAAGATAAAAATCGATGTACACCATTACAAAATCACTGTAGCATGCAATTCATATTGCATGTGCTTAAGAGAATGACTATAATATGGGATGTAGGTCAAAGATCCCTGGTTCACTACAGTGTGAGTCGAGTCCCAAGAAGGAAAAATCATTCTATGATGCCCTCAGGACTTAGGCAGGCATCATGAAAGCCTGACTTGGAGCTAGCTACTTTAGCCAAAGCTTAATGATCACATACGATTCGATCAGACAGCTAAAAGCTATGAAAGCAACCAAGTCGGGACAGATCGATGTTTTTAGTCCAAAAGGAAGGTCTATCTTTAAGTACACTCCTTGTGGTGGCATTTGTGACATGTCCCTTACATGTTATAGGAAAAACCAATAAGTGTAAATACCACGCATATGGTAGGCAATTTGGGTCAAAAATAAAAACAAAAACAAAAGAAACACTGACTTGAGAGGGATCAGATATGCGATGAGTTGAGTGTATGGACAGACCTAGGGAATGCAAGGCAACAATTTACAGGTTCACGAAAGGTGTCCTTGGATGCTGATCCAATATCATGGATTTCTAGTAACACAAGCATCAAAGGTTCTGAAGATGTTGTGCCCACGCAGTTACTGCAGACACCAAGTATGAAACAAGAAGAAGATGTAGATGTACGATGGGTGGCCCATCAAGTGTGAGTGGGAGAAGTTGAACTCTGGGTCCAAATCCGCCCTTGATGGGCTGGGCTATTTGATTAAGGACATAAGTGGCCTTATCAAATAATAAATCAATTAGCATTAATTATGGCTTGGCAAATAAGTCGGTAATTAATTATGGGATTATAAATTGTGGAACAAGTCACCATAATTAGGAAATTAATTGAGAATCAATTAATTTAATTACCATTTTGGAGCGTAGAAAAAGGGTGCACACGTTTCCTAATTAGTGGTCACTCTAATCACTATAAATAGGGTGTGTCTGTTCAATTGCAAACCACCCCTGCCATTGAGCTTTTTGGCAATCCTTTCTTACCTACCATCTTGCTTGTTCTAGTGTACTGCTGTACAAATTCATATTAGACTCTAGTAGTCTAACATTTGCGTGGGGCTTTAATACCTAGATCCAACTCGCCCCGGTACACGTTTCTACTCTCAATCTTGTTATTTTTCCTTCAATGATAATGGCAAAAGAGAGGAGGAGACACAAAGCTTATAATGCTTGAAAAAAGAGAAGAGAGTTGGATGTCGCCGGAAACATATGGAGACTGACGGAAGCACAACAAAGAGGACAGCGGCATTGGGGTTCAGTGGTGTGAGAGCAAAGGGGCACGACTGAAATGAAAATGAAGGGAATGAGATCGTACTAAGCTAATTCTAGATCTGGTTTTTATTCCGGTGGCTGTAACTGGTGGAAGGAAGAGGTGGAGAGTTGGTGGTCACTAGTCAGAGGGCATATCTCAATGATGAAGAAGGACTTTTAGAGGAGGGGTGTCTTTTATCAAGAGGGTATTTTAGTATTTAAACATTTAAAATATATATTTTGTTTAAATTTTTTATGCATACGAATACCAAATATGTTTTTGATTTTCATATTCATCTTTATTTTTATATTCATATCAATTTCTATCAAAATGAATTACCGTACCAAAAAGGCCAAAAGAGGGTATGGTTTCCTTACTTTTGACACATGTTGAGATACTTATGGCCTGTTTGGTATGATGAAATTGGGAGTGATGGAAATTGAATTGGATCTCAATTCCACCATGAAACTTGTTTGGTATGATGAAATTGGAAAATTTTTCAATTCCATGTGGAAGTCAAATAGGCTTAATTCCACCCACATCAATTCCATTAAAATACCTGAAATTTACAATTCCATCTGACTATTTCCATCCGTTGCCCTCTCTATTACCTTCAACCTCCTCACTCGTCCACACCTGCAATCCTATTGCCTTCTCTACCTCTAACTGCATCTCCCTCTCCTCGGCAATCCCTCCTCCTCTTCACCTCTTCTTCATCTGTCTTTGTCTTCCTCACTTCTTTTGGTTTGAACCACCGTTAGATCTGGGTGTTTTCTCACACTGTGTTTCATACTTGCCGACATTGCCGTTGCAGTCCCAAGCAAGATGTCGATGGCAATCTCTAGTAGCGACAACCTCCTTTGACTTCATTTCCCTTGGGCACGTTTTCCCTCTAAAAGATGAAGAATATGAACATCAATAGCAACAAGCTCCTTCGATTCCTTTTCCTCTTGCTTCTAAATTTTTTGGTTTTGGAATCTGGTTTTTGGTTTGCCAAAGAAATCTGGGGTTGTTCCTTATCTTGTTTTCAATTATTGAATGTTGTGATTTTTGGAATTTACGAGATGGATTTGACGCCATTGTTGGAGATGAGAGATTTTTTGGGGGAAAAAATGAATGGTGTTTTGGTATTTTTATTTAAAAATTATGTTTAATTTTCATGACATACCAAACACACTATTAAACTTTATATCTATCTCCATATCCATTAAAATTAATTCCACTATACCAAACAGAAAATTAAAGTGAAGAGACGAGGAGCCAAGGAGGGGATAAAGTTGGAGCTCAATTTTTTTGGAGCTGAGCCTTCTCTTCATGTGGCTGTCAGATCAATTAAATTCCCACTCTTCTTTTCCATGAGTTTAGATCATTAGATTCTCTTCCCATCTCTGTGCCTTTTCCTATTCTAATTCCCACCATATATTAAAAGGGGAGAAAAATGGTCCCACCAAATAGCATGATATACTCCTCTGCTTCTAAATATTAGTATAAGTGTATGTTTGGATTAACTTTTAGAGAATAGTTTTTATGATTTATGAAGTAAGTATATGAGAGAAGTTTTGTCTCGACTTATGAAAAAGGATTTCTAAAACCAAGGTTTTGCAGTTTGCCAAACACACACTAAGACACAGTTGACTTTTTTTAAAGATATTAAGAAAGTTAAATAAGTTAGTTAATCATATTATACTTTGTATGTCAGTTTATAAGTCAGACAAATTAGTTTGGAAAAAAACAATGAGTATAAATACTTTAAAGGAATTAAATTAGCTTTCTTAATTCCTCTAAAATAATTAGTAGGATCTTATATTTAGAGCCGAAGGTATACACTACCTCCTATCTATTTTTTTTTTTTTAGCCAGTACCTCCTATCTAGTTAAGTCTTACATTTAGGACAGAAAAAGTATTAAGATTTTTAGAGATTTTTCTTAAATTATCTTTTGTTTGTTTTCAAACATCTTACGACTCTTGTATTAACTAAAAGACTCCCTTCATGGATGGCACTAAGCTTTTAGCACTGGCAACTGAAAAATTGTTGGGAAATGAAAGGAGTGGCTTGTAAATGAATGACTACTTCATAACTAATAACTTTTAATTATATGAAATAATATAACAAAACTTTAATTATACGAAGTTTTATGAAATTCAAAATAATAGTTGCTTCTCCTTAAGCTTTTGTCATCATTTTATATAATTAGAGTTGGATTCCTTAAAACAAAGTAGTTATTGTTTCAAGCACACCAATTTCCCAATAATTCTTTGTTCGTCGGCGTCAGGGCTCCAATATTTGGTGTTGGCTGTCGTCTGGTGTTGGATCGATATCTGTAATTTGACAAGAGAAGTTAATTCCAGAATAATTGGCAAAAAAAAAAAAAAATCCAGAATAATTAGTAATGACCTTCGATTCTAGCTAGGAATTAGGTCATTTTGCAACATTATTCTGGGATTATCTTATTTTAGTGGTCCTTATATATATATAAATATATATATATATATATATAAAAAATGGGAGAGGATAGAAAAATGGGATAGAAAATAAGGAAGGGAGAGTGTCTCCTGCTTGGATAGGAAAGAAAATGGGGGGGTGTGTAAGGAAGAAAATGGGGTGGAACCCACAGATTTTTTCCTCCCAAAATTTCTCTAAAAAACTGGAGAGATTTGAAGAGAAAAGCATATTCCCAAAATTGCCTGTAGATTTTACTTTTTTTTCCCTATCTAAACCCCCTATCGCAACAGTGCCTTTTTTTTTTTTTTTAAACACCTTACACCGCAAAGCCCTATTGAAACCCCTGGTTCTTGTAATAAAAAAAAAACACCTGCTTCAACCAAAAAAAAATATCCTTCTCACCTACACCACGCATATCTACAAAAATAATTAAATAATATTTAAAAAATCTGATTTATTAGTTTCTGTTAACTTTTTTTTTTTTGTGAAAAAGTGTTTAACTTTTTATATTATACTTTAACCCTTTCATTTTTATATTTTTTTCACCAATCATTAATAATTTAGGATAGTGTATAATTTATTTGTTTGATTTTATTATATTTAATTTGAAAAAGTATCCACTTTTTATTTCTTACCTTAAAAAATAACATTTTATTTTTTTTCATTAAAATAAATATTTATTATTTTAAATTATTTGATGATGTTAATATTAAAATGATTTTGTCATTGTAATATTCAATTTAATTTTAAATATGATTATTTTAATATATGGGTAAAGGTATTTTAATCATCAAACATTTTTTCATTTTCTCTTCTTCCAGTTTTCTCTTACTCATTCAAACAAGAAGAGTGATAATATTTTCTCTGTATTTTTTCTCTTCTCCTTATTTTCTCTCCTCCCAACTTTTCTTCTCATCCAAGTAGATGGTAAGGTATAAAACAATCATTAATTGCCCTATTAACCTTTTATATTTTGGACTTAAATTTTCTTATAGAAGATTTTTTATATTTTGAATAGGAGAGTATTAGATAAAGTTTACTTGTCCCTACCTATATCTATATAATGCTATATTATAAGGAAACTTTGTTTTTAAGATGAAATGAAAAACATATTTCGTATTAAGGGCCTTAAAAAATTGCAAGAGGTGTTGCTTTGTTTTTTTTCTTGTCTACAAGTGGCTGCTTTTGGAACGCTTCTTGCTTAATTTTTAAGGATCTTTTCTAGGTATATATGGTAACATGCTCTGAGCAAAAAATATGGTAACATGCACTTTTCAAAAAATATTTGTAGCTAATTGTTGGTTTTAATTTTCCACTTTTCTTAATATGATATCTAGGAATCTTCGTCCATTTTGTATTGGCTAAATTATATATTTAGCCTTCTAAATTTACAGTAAGATTCAATTTATTCATTTAAATTTAAAAAATGTATTTAGTCCTTTAATTTCAACACCATTATTTTAATTTAATGAAAAATGTTGACTCAATAAATTTAAATGTTTAACTTTGTAATAAAATGCTGACAAAATTGTGTTAAAGTTTTAATTCTTTAATATGATCAAATTTATATTTCAAAATTTAACCATAATTTGTTAGTTTTTAATTATGAAGTCACCCTTTAAATTTGTTAAGTCAACATTTTCCGTTAAATTAAACTAACGCTATTAAGATTAAAAAACTAAAAACATACTTTTAAATTTAAGGGATTAAATAGAAATTTGATATAAATTTATAGGACCAAGTATATATTTTATCCTTTTAGTTTTTAATACAATACGTCTCTCATTTGGTGCTAAACATATTTCTTTTTTTTTTTTCCCGCATATTCATAAAATGTTAATTATTAGATTTTCTTTCAACAAAAAATTTTGGCACTCACATTTTGAAAGATCAAATTCAAATCCATTACCATCTCACTGCCCCACCCAAGCAACGGATTCAAATATGCTTCCCTATCCCTCCCTCCCTCGCACATTCTTTTCCTAGCAAATGTAGATACAAGCATTATTCTGAATACTTTTTTGTTCTGTTTCACAAAAGAAAAAAAAAAACCTTTCTTATTCTGGAAATTAAGTTGGACTTGTCATGGGTAAGAGTGGCCTATCATCACAAGCCTCAAATGTGAAGAAACGGTGTCAACTTGAGGGCCTCATAGCCATAGGCACAAAGCATTCATGGAGCTTCCATGAATATGCGTTTTGCAGAAGTTCTTCAATCTTCACTCTTTAAACAAAATTATCTCCAGCAAGTTTGAGTATAGCGGAATGAGTTAGTTTTTTATAACATAGCAAGCTAAGGTTTGAATCTCGGTTAAAAGAGGTGTCCACTTTGAGTGCCCGACAACGCATTTAACGTGATTGTCTCTTATAGTTAAAAAGTTACTTGTACTTCAAAAACAGAAAAAACAAAGTATCATATCATTTCATCCAAAAAAAAAATGCCAACTATGATTGTTATGACATGTTCTTAACATTTACTTAGCAATCCCATGAATTTGCAATGTTTTTTCATATCGTGTTCTTCACAATTATTGTAGTTTGCAACATAATCTTGATGCATGATGGCTTGTAATCATTTTTTTCGTTCAAATCTTGATAATCCAATCTACGTACACAGATACTCTTTCTTAACAACGCAGGCATTGATTTTGATCACCGTGATTTTTTCGGACAATCAATTTCCACCAATTACAATATTCCATTTTATTATAATTATTTGTAAATAAAAAAGCAATCTCGTCAATGATTTTATAGTGTATACCCACCCACTTTGTTTTTGTTTAATTTCTCTCACGAGCATTATAAATAGGGAAAATTGGCTAAAGTCTCTTATTGGAAAATTAATTGAGCATAGGTACGTGGAATCTGTGGTTCCTTAAGTGTGTGTTTGGTTTGAGAGGAGGGAAGGGGGAGGAGGAAATGAGAGAGTGGGTAAATTACCTTTTTGGGTTGAACGTATTTAAATTTTGGGCGTGAATCTAAAATTTAAAAGGGATAAAAGAGTAAATTTTGGGCGGGAACCCAAAATTTAAAAAAATAAAAGAGTAAATTTTGGGTTTCTTTTATTCAAAATTGTAATTTTCCCACCCCACCCTCCCCTCCCCTCAAACCAAACACACCCTAAGAGAAACAAATATGTAGAGAAAACGACAAAATTGCATACTACGGAAGCTCAGTTGCAATTCTTAAAAATTCAATTGCAATACGTGGAAGGTCATTTGCAATTCATGGAAGTTTATTTGCATTTATACTCTAACTTAATTTTCACACTACGGAAGGTCATTTACAATTTATAGAAGGTCTAATGTTATTAAACCCAAACCAAATAGACCGGTTTGGTCCGAAAACTGGCAAAATGGTCTGTAAACTAGTCCTGGCATCAAACGATCCCCCCTCTTTAAATCGATTTTTTTTACTTTCTTTAGAATTTCATATTAATAACCCTGAAATTTTCACTTTCTCATCAGTTTGGCCCCAGGTTAGCTCCGATTTGACTTCGGTCTAATCCACTGACTTTTGATCCAGTACTCCAGTCGGTTTATTGGGCGGTCTGGGTTTAATAACTTTTCATTTGCAATTTGTGGAAGGTTACCTTCATTTTAACTTAATTTGCATACCACGGAAGTTCAGTTGCAAGTCCTGGAAGCTTAGTTGCAATTCATGGAAGGTAATTTGCATTTGCACTTGAACTTAATTTTCACACCACGAAAGGTCATTTGCAATTTGTGAAAATTCACTTGCATTTTAACTTAATTTATAGACCACGGAAGCTCAGCTGCAATTCCTAAAAGCTTTGTTGCAATTCATTGAAGGTCAATTGCAATTCGTGGTTCACCTTTTATTCCACCAATCTATTACGGTTCACCTTCATCTCCTTCTTCATCTCCCTCCATCACCAAACTTGTCATAGCTTGTCACTATGCAAGATCTATTATTATTATTATTTTGAAATTTGATTTTTGTTTTCAACCAAGTTAAGTTAAAAAGGTAGAGGAGGGAGGGAACGATAGCAAAGATCGAAGAAATGGGGGGAGTGAAGAAGGCAGGTGCAACAGTGGTAGATGAGGTTGCTAGATCTGATATGCCATTGTAAGATGGAGGTCGCCGTCATTGGTTGCCGATCAAAATCACCATTATTCGTTGATGGAGTTTGCTTAAGGGGGATGTGGAGTTTGTGAAGGGTGAAGTTGAAAAGATGAAAGAGATGATGGAGTGGATGGTAGTGAGGGAATTGATATGTGAAAAAGGTGAAAGGATAAATCCTTATTTCATGTTCGGCTCATTGATTTTCTCATGTCAAGTATATGATGTTGAAAAAATGAGAAGCGTTTAGTTCATTTATAATGATAATTATAGAAAATTCTAGGTTTCTACTTGTGATTGTGTAATTTTTTTTTTTGATGAGTTTTCTATTAAGCGTGATTGCGATTTGGATCGACTTTCTTCTTTTCTTTTAATAGAGGATTATGGGTTTCTACTTGCTTGCGATTTTGTCTCTGTTTTTTTAAAGTATGTCATACCCTTATCTTATTTTCACATTTTTCAGAGTGTTTGCGCGTATTTCGGTGGGCATACAAAAATAATATAAATATACTGATATAATGATACAAGGTACTTGGTTACATGAAATTTCCCACAGGGATTGTATATAATAATTAAAAATAATATAGTCGCATAGGGCTACTAGGGTGTCTAAACCCTTTTAATGAAACTCAGACATTCTTCTATCTTCGTTCCACTATAGCATTTCTCTGTGTGCAGTCCTCTTGTTTGTTCTCAGCATGCCTCCTGTGATCATCTGTCTAAATGGTTGGTTAGGGAAGGGTAAGGTTTGGGAAAATCTCAATAGTAAATAATATCAATAAGTGCTTAATGCATGACATGCTTGCCTTCTATAAACTCATACTAACACAATGACATATCTGCGTGCTTAATGTTTTAAACAACATACTCATGGTTATAACATAAATAGAAACAAAGTTTCAATCATTCATATGTGTTTCATATAATTAAGCAAGACAATCACATGCATCAATGCACAAGTACAAATATCAAATACATATAGGAGAGATAAATTCACTACCTTGTGTCTTGAGTCCTCCTTTTATACCTTTTCTCAACCATTGATGTTGCTATTTCTTTGCCACCTTATGGCCCTAGATAAATAATGACATTATTAGAGCCATGACCGATGAATCCTCTAGTATGGCTACACTAACCCCCAAGTGCTCAACTTAACCTTTGGAGTTCAAAGAACTTATTACATTTGGCCCTTTCCTTTTTAAATTCGCATAGTAGCCAAAAGCTGACAGTATTTTGATCAAACTTCGAAAAGTCATAATTAATTCTATAGAACTTAAATTTAGGTAGTTCAAATTCCTACTTAAATCTATTTAAGTGTAATTTTATGAAAAATTCTCAAGTCTAACCATTACCACCACATTATTCCTAGAATTATATCAAACCTCCCCTGTTCTAGATTACTTTTCAGAAACAGGGCTCAATTTTAAAAAATCATATATTTTAATCTACTAGTCCAAAAATTATGATCTACCTATCAAATTAAAGCTCTACATCTCTACTTTAATCTTGCCAAATTTCATAATATTTAGAGTAGGTTTGACTAACGAAATTCATTGTACAATTAGATTGTCTCCAGTGAAGCAAACAAACAGCACCTCCCCTTAACTTCATAAATTTCCAGATTTACATTCCAACATCCAAAAATCATGAATACATATATTCCTACACAGTTTTCCCTTTTAAATCTAATGAAACCATCAAAATTACAAAATTCCAACTCTTTCCTATGATTTTGCATCTGGCCGAAACTTTGAACCTGTAAGAGAGAAGTTGTGTTTTCTTGATTTCTCTTGATTAACCACTTCTTTTTCACTTATAATCACAAGATTAACTACTTAAACACTTAATAAACATAATTTAAGAAAATTTTGACAACATAACCCCTTAGAATTTCATTTTCCAAATTTTACAAAAACAACCAAACCAAGCTAAACACTACATCAACAACCACAACAACAACACATAGGCAAGAGGATTAAAGTTTTGGATATTACCTCTTGATTTTTCAATTTTCTCTCTCTAGGATGCCACTGCCTCTCTCTCTTCTCTCTTGATTTTGCTTGCTAACCATGATTTTCAAAAAGAAGAAGAGGTTAGAAAAGATGTACAAGAGATTGAAGATAAGAACAAGTGAATTCTACAACTAACTCACCTTGATCTTGCTCCTTGCACTTTGCTCTTTCTCTTTGCCTTTGCTTCTTGAAACACTCCCTCTCTCTCTATTTCTCTTGGTTGGCCGAAATAATGAGGAAGAGAAGGGATAAAAGACTCTTCAAACTATCTTTTTTTACTTTATGAAATAATATTGTTTAATGGCTATTAATATGTGTCTAATTTACTTAGATAACAAATTTCCTTCTTGAATTAATATGAGCCAAGTATTTTGCTTTCCCTTCTTCTTTCCCATTTTGACAGAATTTTTCCCCAAGAAAAGGGAAAAATAATAACTTCTTGTTTTATTAGTCAAATGACCATTTTATCCATACATTTTTTCCCATTTTCGCACCTTGCTGGAAATCTGGCAGAATTTTCATCAAATTTTGAAAATTCATATCTAATTGTACAGATGTCCAATTGGTATGGTTTTAAAGGTTATGTGACCCTTATTAAATCTATTTTAGGGAAAAATATAGCCTTTTAACTAAATAGAAACTCATAATTCTTAGAATTTTCATTTTTGGACGCTGTCACAGAAGCTTGTTAGTTTCATTGGGCTAACTTCAAAAATTCATAACTCTTTGTGCACAACTCCAAATGATTTATATGATCTATCAAATTAAATTTTAATAAGTCTACTTTTATTCGAAAAAATTTCATATTCATTGGACATCATTTAATTATCCAAAACCATCACACAACCAGATTGCCACGTAGGAAAAGCATTCTGGCAGCAAAATTTACATTCTTGGGACTCTTGCTAAACTAGAACTTAGTAGTCTATTTGATTCAGGCTTATTCTCAAGCCTTTAATCCCAGAATTCAGGATATTACAAAGTATGTTTATGGGATAAGATGGGTATTTGTTCTAAATACCAGAGATTGTGAGGAAAAAAAAAGGTGTTTTAAATCTACTTATCTAACTACAGATTTTGAAGATCTTACTTATTCAGATCTGCTTGTTGAGTGGGGAAAGACTGTCCAATTATTTTTGTGGTGTGTGAAGTTTATCCAGTGGAAGGTGGTTCGCAGTACAAAATTATTGAACTCAGTGATAAAGTGCGGCCATGGGTGTTTATGATCAAGGTTCTAAGTTCTAACATCACTTCTTCGCCGGAAATTATACCCTCAATCTCACCGGTGTGAACATTTGCTACAGCTTTGCCCTAGCAGCTGTCTGCTCTCCCCCTCTCTCTGTTTTTTTCAAAAACTTTTTCACATGTATAAGCTGATGACTCATCTTTTTCCCACATCATTTAGCCCAGTCAGCATCCACATAAGCAATTTAAACGGCGTTAATGCCATATAAAAAAAATTAACACCATCAATTCCACTTCCAAGTCATTTTGAAACAACAGGGACTAAAAGTTTCAGATGGAGCAAATTTTAGGGATTAAAATCAAGTGTTTCAAATTTCAGGGACTAAAATAAAAATGAAAGTAAAATATAAGGACTAAATATTTTATTAACTCAATTTTAAACTACCTATAAATTAACAAAGAATGAAGACTTCAACTTTACTCTTTCTATGCATCCCTATTGCCTTGCCCTATTCAGAGAAAGTGGATGAAAATCTGGAACTAATTTCCCTGCTCATCCTTTGGATAGGAGAGCTCGATCCATCTTACTGTCCAGATTTAATTTTTTTAATTGGTGAGTTTTAAATGAAAGAATCATTTTTTTATAAAAATGTTAGTTAAGAGATTATTTTTATTTAGATTCTCTACCTATTAAAATAATTTTTTTTAAAAAAAAGCAAAATAAATTCAATTTGAATCGTCCAGATCTCATTTGGACAGCTCAGATTGACGGAGCAGAGGGAATCTGGTTCCATGAAAATCATTTTTGTTGGCGTTAACGTCCATGAAAATTAGGGGAAATTTCTCCTTTTCGAACTGTTTTGAAGTTTAATAGATTTAAAGTGAAAATTGGATGTATTCATTATTTCTCAACTATTACTTAGCATTCAGAACTACGTCAGATTCTAATTAATCTATGGTAAGTATTTTAATAATTAAAGGGGCAGATATTACAATAGGAGTTTGTCCCTAGTTTGTGCATGAAAAATATTGAATTTTACATTCCACTTATTTGATTAATTTTAGAAAATATATATTTTTTAAGTCAACAGTTGATTGATTTTTCTTATTCCTATTTATTTGGACAACTATTGTTACTTGGTATTATTTTCTCTTTCTTGCAAGATTCTTATATTGAAGATAAGTGGAAAGTGTTATATAAGAATTTGGTGATATAAGCTTTTAAATCTAATTAGAAGTATGGATTTTTAAGTAATCGTTTGAGGTTTTAGGACTTATAAGATCTTTTAAAGGCAAACCTGAGCCTATATATATATGCTCAAACTTCACATTTATGTTGTAAGTTCAGGCCTATTTAAAAGCTTAATTAGCCTAACCTATTTTCATTCTAATAAATAGTCTAAAGTGCTTCTTGAGGATGTAGAGGAGACTAAGAGCTCATTCCGGAAGCTTAAAAAAAAAGTGCTTTTTAAGTAATTTTTTATAAGTCGAGATAAAATTATTCCCACGTACTAAAATCATTTTTAAAGAGCTAAAACAAACAGAGAAGGGAATGACTTTGCGAAGATGTTATCCTATAGTTCGACATCACAAGTGTGGACAAAGCTTCCGTGTGCGGGCAACGGAGGAATCTCTAACCCCAATAGCATCAAACTTTTTGGCATATGGGGAAGGAATCAGGATCCCCTCAACAACGAGTGGACATGCACACATTTATACACACATTATAATATGTCCAGCTCCTTTACCTAATTAAACCACAATATACTCTCCCCGATCGGGTATTCTTTAATTTAATGAAGAAATTAAACCACAAAATAAATCCTATAGGTAGCAGCTTTATTCCTTGAGAAGCAGTGCAGTGTTTGTGGATTGCTAAGGAGTGAAAAGTGAGGGAATAAGAAATGGTGGAAAGAATGGTCCAAGGGGGATATAGAGAAACCAATGACGATGGAGAAACAGATGCTCATTAAATTAAAGATGCAAAGAGAAGGCGACAAGGATGCCAAAATTAATGCTCTCAAGTCTGAACTATAACCATGGAATCCTCTGTTTACTTTTTCTTTTTTGGGGGGACTTTCTCTGTTATCTATTCAGCTCTATGATATAGAGCTAAAAGTGCACCTCTTGCTTTTCCTAAAGATCAAATATCCCCTACTTCCCTCTCTTCAATTCTTGGTCTACACCACCCGATCCCTTTCGTGTGTCAGTTCATGATTCCCTACATCTACCAACGCACTTAATTATAAAAGTTTATCTTTTCTGTGTTATTCTACATTTTGTGGACCTATTTGTAAAAGGAAAAAGTTGGTAAAAAGGCTCTGTTTAAAAACTGTACTGATCAGAAAGACCTATTATATCTTTATACACAAAAAATATTAGTACTTTATAAGATTTCAATTTCATACATAGAAAGTACCGGTATTCAAATTATGGTAGCTGTATGTTCTTCTTCCAACCACTAAAATTTCTAAATAAGGGCTTTTCATTGATTTTCCCTTCATAAAAGTAAATTATAGTCAGTATTTAAACTATTGCTTGTTCATTATAAATAGGCTTTTTTTAACCCATTTCAATCAAATTCAATCTGCCTCAGATTTTTTAAATTGGAAAAGAACTCTTAGCTAGTGTGATATTCTGTTCAATTATTTGATTTATTTCTCTTGAATCTAAGATATTATTTGAAGGATATTTATTTTGATACTCAACTTTTCTATCTTATCTTATTGATCCTCCACTCTTTTGTTTTTTTTGGGGTTCCCCTTCTCCATTCGTTTGCAATTTCTTTTTTAGGTTCACACGTATCTATGGAAAGGCATTATATATGTATATATATGTACTGCCCAATTCTATAGGTTTTAATAAGTAATGGATATCTTTTATAAAGAAACTCTTGTTCAATCTATGTCAAGGAGATATGGGAAATGGTTAATATTAACCTAATTATAGAAAGAAATTAAGTTTGAGAATCATGTTTGGGGTAATATATTTATAGAATTTTAATTGTTTTACTTTAGATAAAATATGAAAAATGTTTAACAACTAAATTTTCTTCCCCATTAAATAATTGAAAAATGTAATATACCTTTTTTTTTTTGTAATATATGTGAGATAACAAAAAAAAAAAAAGCAAGAGACCTCATTTTAAACAAGTGAAACTTTTTGGCAAATATCTCTCCGTTTGTTTTTATAAAATATTCTTTCGCTTTTTCTTCCATATGTCGACATTATATCATTGATCACTTGCTCCTTACAATAGTTAAATTTCTGGTTCACATTTCTTATATCCACCACAAGCTCTGTCACCACTATTTTCATTTTCATTTTGACTTATTTATTTGTTCTTACCAGATCTGCTGGCACACTGATAAAGGAAGCAAAACTAGATCGTATCAGCAACAATATCTAATATTAATACTTAAAATTTATTTCAGATTAATAAAAAAATAAGCAGTAAGAATGTGATACAAAATTATTTAACATTATTATAGTTATTATTAGTATTATTATGGAGAAGAAAATAAAACAAGGTTATGTAGCCGAGTTGTGTTTTGAGCCTTGTTAGAGCATGCATCAAGATTTTAGAATTAATGTTTGCAAAGTCACTTATAGACCATGCATTGTTAACTAGATTTTGATATCAGATTCAAATTCATGGCTTTTTGGATATGAATTGCATTCTTGCGGTTGAATTGATGCCATTAATCATAGTTGTCAAACTTGTGAGTTGACTCTTCGAATTTATTATTTTTATGTTTTAACTTGCATAATTGAGTTGAGTCACTAATAAACTTGTGACCATTGTAAACTTGGTTAAACTCACGAGTGTATACATCAAGTTTATCATTTTTACATTTTTAGTTTACAAAACCGTGCTAACTCACCCTTAAATTCGTGTTAAGTTTTTCGATTTGATCATGTTTAGAAGCTTTCTATATGAATTTCATAGAAATTTCTTTGTTAAATATGATAAATTATGAATGTTGATGAATTTATTTTTAATTTTTTGGATTTAAAATATATTTAAATAAAATTTGTGACATTCTTTTGTATTTTAATTAATTAATTATATATTATTAATACCTATTTAATAATAAAAGTAATATCTTACGAGTTTATAATTTAAATTCACAATACGAGTTTACATCATTATCTTAAGTTTATTTAAATTAATGAGTTTGACAATCATACCAATAATCAAGACCTTGGAGTGATTGCAAATTCTAAATAATGTACTTCATTTTTACATGCAAAATGTCAATTTGCTGAAATCGTTGCTATATTTGGTGTGTTTGGGCAAACTCCAAATAGTGGTTTCAAAAGCTATTTTCCTTAAATCGAGTCAAAATTTCTCTCATATACTTATCTCATAAATTGTAAAAGATATTCTCAAAAAGCTAATCCAAACACATATTAGTGATTGTTTGACTCTCTTTTTTTCTTTTCACATAGATCATTTCAAAGTCAACTATTAACGAAGGATACAACTGAACATTTGTACAAGGAATGCTAAGACTAAACATTTGTACAAAAAGGGGAAGATAGACCACATTTTACCTTGGAATGTTAAGAGCCACACTTATAAGTCATTATCCTTTATTAAACATTACTTATCAAACTTCATTCTATTTGATGTGAGACTTTCTACATCAACTTAAGTCTACTCACACAGGACTAATCCCATTTTTGGGCTTCAAATATGAGTTTATCAGTTCTTTCGTATTGAAGACATACCACAGACACCAAGTCCTTGCTTCATCAATCAAGGCTGGCTCAATTTTTCGGTTTCAAACGATGTGGTAGTCAAAAATCCTTGCCTAGGACAAAACATGACTAGTACCATTTTTGAGCTTCAATTATGTGTACAGTTATGAGCTTCCAACAATGCCTTTTTCATAGAAGTCTTGGTAAAACTAGGTTCTAATACTATTTATTGATAATTGCGGAAGCATGAAATCTAAGAAAAATATTAAACAATTGGAAATTAGAAAAGACGTAAAATAAAAGAAAATAGTTGAAGACGACAAATAAAATTAAACGTGGGAAAACCCCCAATGTGAGGGACAAAAAACCTCCAAGCAATGAGTGAGAAATTCTATGCCATAAAAAAAATTAGATTTTACGCAACTTCGAACAGAATAAAGTTGGGTTTAACGTATAATGGAATTATAACAAAGTGGAAGGATTCATAAACTTGAGCCTTAAGATTTTGATTTACAATGTGATGCCCTTCCATTGCCACAGCGATTGAAGACTGAAAAATTGGGCTAGCCCTGATTGTGACAATAGGGAATTGGTGTTTGCCACATTTTCAATATAGAGAGCCAATGGACTCACACCCAAGTAGAAGACTAATTGTTAGAATATCTACATATTGGTAGATTTGAGTCACATGATAAGTCTCATTAGCTAAAGTTGGATAACTTAACAATTCATTGACAAACTAACTGAGGTCAATACTGGCTGACTCAGTGGTAAAAACAAAAAAGCAAACTTAATAACCATTTTGAAGCAGGACTTAACACAGAAACTAGTTCAAATTCAATCAGAGAAGCTGCCATGGCTGAAATGTTCAATGGAGAGGCATAGGTTCATCTGAGGTTAAGTCTTGTCTCTTAACAAATCTACCCTTAACTCTGGGTCGTTTCTCAGCATAGGCTTTCCTGTAAGCATATCTGATTCTCTTCTCGAACTTTCTCGATTTCTTCTTCTCTCTGTATTTTTCCACTCCAGCTTTCCTGTTCATCTGCCCAAAGTGGATTTGCATTGGACCTGATGAAGCACTTGGAAATATCTCTGTTCTTTGGGGAAATCTGTACCCTGGCATCTCACTCATCGTCCCTCTCTGCAGCATTTGAGCAACCATATATGGAACAGCTACCTGATTCATCAAACCCAAACGTTAAGGGAAAACAAGAATATTTTTTTAAAAGAGCATGATCCGACCAATATCATCATGGATCATGCTAAAAAATGGAAAGCTCTGCATCAGGAACTTGAATTTTGAAATTTTGGTAACTTGTAAAGTAGAAGAATTCAAGTGCCTTTTGAGTACGGCCCAGACAAACATATTGTACAAAGCAGAAACAAACAAAAGTATAGTGAACTTTAAAATTAAACAGAGTCAGTTATTAGTAGACCCAAAAAAAAAAAACAACATTACCACGTCGCGTAAAGCGCCAAAGGTTATTCATGAAACCTCACCTGCTGAAGGTAGCATTTACAGGATGATTAATAAATAAATATAAGCTGAGCCACAACGCTTTTGTATATGCATAGTGCCCAGCATTAAATAGACATATATTAGTCTCTGATCATATAATCATGCTTCATTGCTGTAATCAAATCTAGATGTTGCCCACAAAACAAGAGTTAAAGAAGAATTTACACAACACAGTAATCAAAATTATCCTAGAAACAACCCGCAAGAGACAGAGAATACACTGTGAACCAAATTTCATATGGATGATCATGGAAAATTATAGTAATACTAATATGAATAATCATCTTACGCTCCCGCAATTCGAGGTGTAATTAGTGAAATCCACTCTTGATGATGGCTTTTGCTCCATATTGAAGTAGATATTCTGCTGCTGTTGTGGAGGCTGCAATTGCTTATTAGGCTGATCAGCTTCAACCCATTGAACAGGCACAACACTGTCACTTTCGTTCATCTCTTCAGAGAAGCTGTAAGTTTGTTGCCCCTGATCATAATCTTCCTGGAAATTTGTGAACTTTGTGGATGAATCACACTCTTCAACGAGCCCCACATACGCATGGTGATCATCCTCTGTTTCTCCGAACATAAACCCACCATCAACCTGGCTGTCTATGGTATCAACAGAACCAAGCAGTAACCACGAGTCAGCTTCTCGCTCGTCCATTTCCTTGCTACTTATGTTGTTGTTGTTTTTCCTGTTGTCGACAGCCTCGTAATTAGGCTGCTCGTCTGGAGCTTCCAAGTTGTCGTTGAGTATATGAGGCAGGGGAGAAACAGGGACCCTGTTGTGTCGGCTAGCGATTGGGTTAGCAGAGTGAATTTCAAAGTCACAGTTGACGCACAGCGAAGCATCATCGGCCTTGCAGGTGAAAGCCACCGGAGCGTTCTCACACGCGCCGCAAAGTTTCACACGATGGTGGGGCCAACCCGGAGACCCCAGTGCGTGAATTTGTCTATCGCAGGAAGAACAGAGGTACGCTGAATCGGTGTGACAGTAGAGAGTGGAAGCAGAGGATCTGCAAGAGTCACAGAGGCGTACCCAATTACTAGGATTGCCACCACCATAGTCCATTTTGAGCCTTCCAAGCTAAAAGCTTAGTTTTTTGGGCAATTGGTATTTTTTTTTCTGCTGGTAGATGTAAGAAGTGAGCAAGCAAGCTGGTGTAATATATATAGGTAGTAAAGATAGGGAAGAGAACCCGAAAAGTGCAAAGCGTACCAGTGTTTTTTGTGGTTGAGAGAGATTGGTCTACGATCTTGTGGTTCGGTGTACTCTGGTGAGTGGGTGTGTGCTCCTCGCGTTTTGCTTTCGAATCTTTCGAAATACAGAGTGAGAGGGATTCATTACTATTTATATGCCAAGATGGTTAATAAAACACCCAGATCACAAAAAGGGATAGAAACAGAGCATAACGCAATCTCAGTGAGTTGCTGTGTGAAATGATGATGCTAAGTCCTAAGTGGGGTGAAGTATATTTGATGCAGTAGCGAAAGGAAAAACAAAAAAGGAAGAAGCTTGATTATTATTCTTGCGTGGAAATCTTCGGACTAGGCTCTGATTTAGACCTCGCACGTTGGACCATGGGATAAAGGAAATTCCCGTCACTAGGATGTTATGCAAGTCCATGTCTCTACCTCTCTAATGACGTTGTCTCCTTCGATAGTTTTGTGTGTCTTAACTAGTTAACTCTCTGTTTTTTGTCTTAACTAACCATAACACCAAATTGTCCCCAGATAAGCTCCACAAATGCGATCATCATCAAAAAGTGAAAAGCCCTTTAGTGGCTTTATATCTTTCTTTATCTTCAACCAATCTGCTTGGGGCTGTACCAAATTGCCTCAAGATTATTTCTTTCTTTATGCCTTTCGTTTTATGATATGCTGCAGATTTGGACACTCATTAGCCAATCAATTGCAAGTAGATTCTCTGCTGCTCAATTCGTTCTGCACTTGAACAGCTATCCGCAAGTAGCATTATACTGTCTTGGGAATTATAGAAAGCATCTCAAATCCTACCAACATGGTTTTTTATTTCTCATCTCCTTTTTGATTGGGTTCTCTCTTAATCTTTTATCTATTTTTCATCTTAGAACCTCATTTCTACCTTCAAATTAAAAAGATGGACGTTTTAGATTTTGTATGGACATTTTAAATTTTATATTTTATAAAACTATTATTTTAAATATAAATAAATTTAAACTATTAAAATCTTATCCATATAATTCATAAATGCAATAGGAACAAAATTTTTTAAAAAAATAAATTATAAAATATTATAATAATAATTTTAAAAAATATCAAATATGAACCATTTATTTTTTAATATAAGGGAGGAAATGAAATTCTAAAAAAAGAAGAGAGAGAAAAAGGATCTAAGAGTATACTTTTTCCTCAATTTGACACAATTTCTTTTAATAAAGCTGAAATATGAAAAACAAAATAAAAGGATTTAGATTGCTCTTAGCTAGAAGTCCTACCCAAGCTACCCAGGGGCACTCACAGCCCCAACCTCTTTAAATAGGAGAGGTTGTGAGATTAAAACTCAATTGCTTTGGAAGTGATCACTGAGGAGCACTTGATATATGAAAGATTTTTCAAGTAGTAATTTCGGCCCAAAACTATTAAAAAATGAATAAATTTTCTTTAACGATTAAAAAATTAATATTAACAGTTAAAAAATTGACGTTAATCATTAATAATTTTAATAATAAGGGATAAAATTATCATATTTTAGTTACTTTTAAGATAAAATTGCTTCTAAAAAGTCTTCCGGATATCCAGCGCATCCAGCGCTTCTGAGTGTTAGTTCCAGGAAAAAATTACATCCTAACCCTCTATCTATATTCATAACTAGGTTTATAATCTTGTGTCCAGTGGTTCTCATAAGTATTGTATTATTACTCAACAAAATTTCGATATGAAAAATTGACATAATAATCAGTAAAGCGCAGAGATCCGACGAAACGTTCGACAAATATATTTGCTGTGTGGTTTGGATCCAGGGGAAGCTTTGCTGTGCTTCAAGGCTTGAGCTTGCAAGCTACCACCTGGCATCAAGTGGTCTTTTTCAGAAGAATAACGAAGCTGAAAACATTACCTCAGAGTTTGTTTTTTTCACCACGATGCGTAATGAATACGCTTCTTTCATTTCTCCTATTCCTTTGTTTTGTTTTTCTGTGTCTTATATAAAATCTAGATAAACAACACTGTTTACCGTTTATGACTTAGGAATACTCAAGATATTGATTATAAATTTAACACTCCCAATAGTCCTAAACGTAGGACTTAATTGGGAGGAGTATTATATTACTCCTTTCGGTTTTATTTATAAGTATTTTTTTTATTGTATAAAACGAATTAGTAGTTAAAAGTAATAAGTGTGTCAAAAATGTTATTTTTTTTATATATACCCCTATTTATGAAAAGAGTATAAGAGAGAGAATAGATAAAAAGTATGAGAGATAATGAGTATAAGATATGAGAAAGAATGAGTATTTAATAAGGATAAAATAAAAAAAAACTTATATTTTCAGACAAAAAATAAAAATTACTCATAAAAAGAAACCAACCCTATAAAAAAATTATTCATAAATAGAAGAGCAAGTATAATGTTTTTATCTCTCTCTCCTGCTTCCGAAGAAAAGCTTAGTGGGTCTAATTGGCCACGCAGCCGAAAGTCGTAGAGAGTCATGCTTTTACAACAAAGAATAGCTACAATCATTAGCCTTGATCCACAATCCACAATATAAAACGGATTAGGGGTAAAATTATCCTTAATTTTTTTTAAAAGTGCACCTACAATTATAAATTTTTTTTTAATGCAAAAATAATCATGAATTTTTAAAGAATGAGTAAAAATAACACTACTGTTAAAGTTAACAAACGGCCGTTTACTTAAAATTATCTAAGGGAAAAAAATACCCATAAATTTTTCTCAAAAGTGCACTCATCACCATAAACCTTTTTTTGGATGCAAAAGTAATTATAAACTTTTAGAAAATAGATAAAAGTGACGGTTCTCTTACTATATTCAAATGTCATCTTTTGATTGTTTTAAGTTCAGGAAAAGAACACCCCAACTTATCCACCATAAACTTTTGATTGTTCTCTTATTGTGACGGTTTTCTTGGAATGAGGTCAAACCGAAGTCATCTTCATTGAAGATGAGTTTTTTAATTTTTGATTTGGAAAAATTATGGTAGATAAGTCGGGGTGTTTTTTTCCTGGATTTAGAATAATTAAAAGATGTTACCTGAGCCTAATAAGAAAACCATTACTTTTACCCTCTTTTTGAAAATTTATAGTGGTGAGTGCACTTTTAAAAAAAGTTTATAGGTATTTTTGCCCCTTAAA
This sequence comes from Inga leiocalycina, assembly GCA_963242795.1. Lineage (NCBI taxonomy): Eukaryota > Viridiplantae > Streptophyta > Magnoliopsida > Fabales > Fabaceae > Inga > Inga leiocalycina. The sequence goes on from OY725331.1 coordinate 7,245,025, forward strand.
CACTTTTGAGTAAACGGCCGTTTATTAATTTTATCAGTAGTGTCACTTTTACTCTCTTTTTGAAAGTTCATGGTTATTTTTACATCAAGAAAAATTTAAGGTGATGAGTACACTTTTGAAAAAAGTTTATGGATAGTTTTGCCCTTTAATCCTTTAATAAATATAAAAGATAACATATAGTTTTGTATACTAAAAGATAAAATTATATATTTTGTAATCAATAAGTAATTTTTAGATAGTTCACAGATTTTACATAAAAAATAATTTGCTACTTGAGTTGTCCTAGAGAAGGCGTCTGTGTTGAAAATATCGAATAATAATATTAAAAAAAATAAAATATTTATGATGGTTGATACCCTTAAAAAAGAAAAAAGTTAGTACGTAAAGGGGTACTAACTTTAAGATGAAAAAGAAAAAAAGAATAAGACTCCAAATTTTAAAGATGAATATCGCGGGGCCGCAAAGTAGAGATTATATAAAGCGAAGATAAAAAGGCAGGAATTGTCAGATATGGGTGGGCATATGTGTGATGCGAGCATACGGTGACGTTAATTTCGGAATCTTCTTTTGGGGTGAAAAGTGAAATCGAATATTTCAATGGTGAGAAAAGATCTATACGCCTCATTTTCAAAGAGATTTAAAAGTGTATTTCATATATTATAAAAATAAGATTTAATTTTTATATGAAAAGATTAAAATATCCTTCTAATTAAAATTTAAAAAATTGCATCGTTTTCTCCGATCTCTTAAACACATAGATTTTTTTTTTTTTTTGGGCAGATCTAAAAGCACAGATCTAAACCCATAACAAAAAAAAACAGATTTTTTTTTTTTTTCAAATCTAAAGCTTGCTGTTGAGAGGGTGGATGAATGCGCAGGAAGAAGTGCTACAAAGGTCATCTTCCTCACTAGTCATCGCTGTGTTCCTCGCCGACGCCGACGCTCACACCCTCGAAGCTTGCGATTTTCTGCATAAGTAGTTTTGCGAAGCTCCTTTTTATCCTAGAGCAGTGTTGCCACGTTGTCCTTGCCCGGCCATAATCACTGGTGAGTGAGCAAACGGTGAAGATGGGTGGAGTTAAGAGGTCACTGTCATCTCTGGTGAGGGGAGGAGGTCATCGTCTTCGGCAGTGAGGTTAGAACCTTTTTGATTTTGGTGAGGGGCAAAGATGAAATCTCATACATGGCATTGCAAATATTAAGGGGTGAGGATAGAAATCAATTCCAACCATCTTGGTGGATATGGAATTGGAAATCAATTCCAATTCCATAGTATCAAGCAAACTTATACATGGAATTGAGTCACAATTCTATTTCCATCGTACCAAATGGGCTCATAAGTTCTCACTTATATATACCACCAAATTAACAGAAAGCAACCAAGTCAAAAAAAAAAAAAAACATAGAGCAAGAGGAATAGAAAGACGTGTGAAAGGAGCAAAATTATCCTTAAATTTTTTTTAAAAGCGCACCCACCACTGTAAATTTTTTTTATGTAAAAATAATCATGAATTTTCAAAAAAATGTCAAAAGTGACACTACTGTTAGAGTTAACAAACAACCGTTTACTTAAAAGTGTTTAAGGGGCAAAAATACTCATAAACTTTTATCAAAAGTGCACTCATTATCATAAACTTTGTTTTGATGCAAAAGTAACCATAAACTTTCAAAAATAGGGTAAAAATGACGGTTCTCTTACTGAATTCAAATGTCATCTTTTGATTGTTCTAAATCTAAGAAAAGAACATCCTGACTTGTCCACTATAAACTTTTGATTGTTCTCTTACTGCGACGGTTCTCTTGGAATGAGGTGAAAAGCAATGTCATCTTCATTGAAGATGAGTTTTTCAATTTTTGGTTTGAAAAAATTATGATAGATAAGTCGAGGTGCTTTTTTTTGAACTTAGAACAATTAAAATATGACATTTGAATCCATCAATAAGAAAACTATCACTTTTGCCCCTTTTTTAAAAGTTTGTGGTTAATTTTGTATCAAAAAAAGTTTATGATGGTAGGTACACTTTTAAGAAAAGTTTATAAATATTTTTACCCCTTAAACAATTTTGAGTAAACAACCGTTTGTTAATTTTAACATTAGAGTCACTTTTAACCCATTTTTAAAAGTTTATGTTTAATTTTGTACCAAACAAAAATTGATGATGGTGGATGCACTCTTAAAAAAAGTTTAAAGATTATTTTGCCCCTAAACCAAAATAAAAGTGTAGGAGCAATGACAACGCTGGGCAAATACATATTAATAAATTACATGAAACTTATGTGACTTCATTGTAAAAGATACCGGAAGAATGGCCATTTCATAGATTGTTTACAAAGAGGAAAAACTGTGTAAAATTTGACAAACAGTAGATTAAAAAGCCAACGCAGACTACTATATATGTCTACCACCAAAAAATAAAAATAAAAAATCGTTTGGGGTGTAAGGGAAAGAACTGCTACTGCTTCTAATCTATATATCACCGCTGATAGAAACAGCACCCACAATTTTCTCAATGGCTACAATATGCAAGATTAACCGTGCCTCTGCTGAACCCTTTCATATTTACTCAAGGAGAGAACTTTGCAATCAGCTTATCAACGTGGATAATGATATCGTTTATCCGGGGCCTCACAGCAGCCTGAGGCTGAAGCATCCATGTCACGAACTGATGAAGGGCTTCTGGATATGGGGGCTTAGGTCCAGCTGGCCATCTGACCTGAGCATTCACAACAGCCAATTGCAGACTTCCTCCAGATTCTCCAAGTGCATATTCAAATGGAGATGCACCATACCTACAGAATAAGTCAGGCAACTATGAACAAACGTACTAAACCAGCTAAAATATCGTTAGCGAAAAAAAGGGGGGGGGGGGGAACCATCTCCAGGATGAGGACATTTATAATTGTATTGAGGCGCCGAGGTTGAATTTCTATGAGAGAAAACAAAGCTGGAAAAAAACAACCAAAAATAAAAAGCCAAAGTAAGTCTGTTTTCTAAAATATTAGTTTATGCAAACAAACATGCCAGGATTAGGAGGACGTGACATTGAGTCTAAGGGCCACTCTTTGGGGTCCATAGCCCTACATATCTCACTTCTTCTGGATGGATCTTTGTTCAGGGCCTAAAAGCTAAGCTTGATATTTTCTCCCCCTTCCAATTGTTCTCCTTCCCTAAATAGGTTCCACTCCGAAAGCAAATAAATAAAAAAGAAGTCTAGATGAACTCTGCTCACACCCAAAACTCTAATACATCTATCAATATATAGTATTTGAGTGTTTAGATGGACAATGCATACACAAAAAGCTAAAGCACATATGAAGACTAATGTTATTTTGTGGAATAAAGGTATAGACCATATAAATGATTGATATAAAAAGTTCAAGAAATTACAAGTAAAGAAGGATTAATCCTCACATTATCGCATACAATGTGCATCCCAGTGACCAAATATCAGTCCTTTCATCAATATCAGCATGGCTTGGGCAATCCCACAGCTCAGGAGCACGGAAAGGAGCAGAGCAGTGTTCAGCTGCCCATTCCTATCAAGAAGTTACAAATTTAACAATCAGCTGAGTATAAACGCCAAGCCTGGTAACAGAAATAAAACTTTGGTCCTTCTGATACACATTGAATAAGAAGGGCTAGTCTTAAAGAGTGTCGCAATGAAAGTCTAAATGAAGCAATTGGGTATTTGTAAATTAAAAATGTGCCACCTAACTCGATAGTGCAAGATTCATGTAGATGCTAATGGTAATGTAAGAAATGGAAACATGAAACAGCAACATTATATAATTAATAAAGCAATGAATAGAAGCACCTGTAGCTGTAATGCCTCTTGTCGGGAGTGAATTTGCCTCTTGGCAGGTCGAGCACTGCCAAAATCCATCAGTATGGCAAGAGGTGATTGCCCTTTCCTATGTGTTATCAGAACATTTCCAGGTTTGACATCATTATGTGCATATGGAGGATCTAAACTGTGCATATGCTCAAGTCCTGCACAAAGCTGTTGAGTTGATTTCACTCGGTTAAAAGGCTTTTAGTACATTTAAGCTATACCTTCAAACATAAATTATAGAAAAGCAATTTGGAACAAATGTTCTAAGATTTGAACCAGTTATCAAAGACAAGAAACGTTTCAAGGTCTAGTGGCTCGACTTGCGAAAATAAAGGATACATGTGTCATCAAATATGCAAGGGCAGTCTAAAATTTCCTCTAAATGTTAGGAAATATTAATATAATTAATATTAGGGATTAGGGTTATCAATTATCATAATGGGCCTATTAAGTCCAAGGCCTCTTTCTTGTGTATAAATACCCCTCTTATGTATATGAGTAAACAAGTGATTTGGATTATGTTTCTCTATATGGTATCAGAGCCCTAGGGCTTCTAGGATTTCCGTTTGGGCTCCAATTTTTGCTGCCACTACTGTTCACGCGCACTGTTCACTCCAAAAAAACCCTAGTGTTTTTGTGGCTTACTCTTACATTTATCATTCGGGTTCTTCTTGTTCATCTCTGGCTTGTTCGTTTCTTGATTCTGATTGTGAGAAAACTCTATTTGGTCACTAGTATGATGTTTGTTGTTGTGTTTTGGAAGATTTTGAAGCCTCGTTTGGGATATATCTTCTTTAGTTTGCTATTTCAGATTATTGTGACTTTGCTTTGAGCTCTCTTGCTGGTTGTTTGGGTTTTGCGGATATTTTTTTGGTTTCTTCTTCTCGGTAATCTAGGTGCTACCGACTCTATTTACTGTTTGGTTACTGGCTATTGTACCTTTTTGGTGTGTTCTCAGGCAAGATTTGATTTGAGGTGCTATCTTTCACTTTGTGAACTTAACCTCAGTTACTGAACTGTGTGAGCTCTATTGGCATTTTGCTTCTACTTGACACCTTTATTGCTGTCTTGGTGTCATTTGGTTGGTTATTGGTGTGATCTTGAGTTGTTGTTATCCTTCTCGGTGCTTGCTCTCACCTAATGGCTCCCTCAGTGCTTCTCGGTCTGTTTCCGATTTTCGAATCCTTGGTGTGGTTGCTGGAATTCTCAATGAAGTTATTGTGGTTTGAATGCTCATTGGCTGGTTGTCCTTGGTTGGATGATCTGGGAAGTTTTTTGGCTTTCTGTATCATGTTTGGCTCTCTACATCTTCTTTTGAGGTATTTTGTGGATAATCGTTGTGGTGATGACATGATTTTGATTTCTATTGCAGAGTATCATGAGCTGCAGAAGTACACCCCCAAGTCTGTTAGTGGCCTTATAGCAACAAGTAATGCTGAGAAATGTCCTGTCTCCTCTTCTTCCAAATGGATTATAGATTATGGTGCTACTGACCATATGACAGGTAACCATAATTTGTTCTCTTCATACGTGCCTTATGCTAATCCCTCTAGTATAACCAATGCAAATGGTTTTGCTTCTCGTGTTCTCAGATCTGGCATTATTCAACCTACTCCGTCTGTTTCCTTATCCTCAATCCTAAATGTCCCTGACCTTGCCTTTAACCTTCTGACCCCCAGCAAGCTTACTCGGCAATTAAACTGTTTTATCACCCTATTCCCTGACCATTGTTTGATTCAAGATCTCATGACGAAGCAAGTTATTGGTAGATGCTATGAATCTGGTAGCCATTACGTCTTTGATGATCGGGTGCCGCGTTCGATTGCTTGCACTGGTGGTTCGTCCCTTCTTGATGTTCATTGTCGTTTAGGTCATGTGCCTTTGTCCTCTTTAAAGAGGATGTATCTTCAGTTCCATCATTTGTCGTCTTTAGAATGTGAGTTGTGTTAGTCTGCTAAACACCATCGTGTTCATTTGGCACCTCAAGTCCATAAACAGGTTGTGTCTCCCTTTGATTTAGTCCATTCTGATGTTTGGGGTCCTCGTCATGTCGGGTCCCTGCCTGGCTTTTAAGTACTTTGTTACTTTTGTTGATGACTTTTCTCGAACCACTTGGCTTTATTTAATGAAAAATCGCTCTGAGTTGTTCTCTCATTTTGCAATTTTTGTGCTGAAATCAAAACTCAGTTTGGTGTATCTGTGAAAACCTTGGGGAGTGACAATGCTAAAGAATATTTTTCTGCTCCATTTCAAAACTATATGCTATAGCATGACATGATTCATCAGTCCTCATGTTCAGCTACACCGGCTCAAAATGGTGTTGTAGGAAGAAAAAACCGACACTTACTAGAAGTCGATCGAGCTCTAATGTTTCAAATGCAAGTCCCTAAATCTTTTTGGGCTGATGTTGTGTCCACTGCGTGCTTTCTTTTTAATCGTATGCCCTCTCCTGTTCTCAGTGGTGACACTCTGTATACAACTCTGTTTCCTTCCAACCCCTTGTTCCCTATTGATCCAAAAATCTTTCGTTGCATTTGTTTCGTTCGAGGTGTTCGTCCCACTATTATAAAACTTAATCCCAAATCTCTCAAATGTGTCTTTCTTGGGTATTCTAGGGTTCAGAAGGGTTATCGATGCTATTCTCCTACTCTTCGTCGTTATCTTGTGTCCACAGATGTCACATTCCATGAGCCTACTCCATTTTTTCCTGCCTCTATACCACCATAATCCACTAACATCACTGAGGGTCTTGATGACATTTTAGTGTATGAGGTCCATGTACCACCACTTACTCAACCACCTCTCCATCACGTTTATCGGAGACATCCCAATGACAGTAATGTAGTTGATCATGTTCATGCCCAACTAATGCCCACTTCGGCATCTGATCCGGAACTCGTTCTCCCTGCCCCTAAACCAGACACTATGCCTAATACTTCAGCTACTTCTGATACGCCTGATTCTTTCAATGGCTTACCCATTGCCCTACGCAAAGGTAAACGTACTTGTACCTATCCTATCTCTGCGTTTGTTTCCTATACCTGCCTGTCTCCTCCATCCTGTGCCTTCATCGCCTCCTTAGACTCTATCACCGTTCCTAGTACTCTCCACCAAGCCTTAGCTTATCCTGGTTGGCATGCTGCGATGGAAGAAAAAATGATGGCCTTTAATATGGCTGGTACCTAGACTCTTGTTGATTTACCTCCAGGAAAGAAGATTATTGGGTGTAAGTGGGTGTTCACTGTTAAAATGACAGCTGATGGTACATTGGAACATTTGATAGCTCGACTGGTTGCCAAGGGTTATGCTCAGACTTATGATATTGACTATTCGGAAACCTTCTTCCTTGTGGCAAAATTGTCCTCTGTTCGCCTCTTCATCTCTATGGCAGCCACATATGGTTGAGATCTTTATCAGTTGGATGTTAAAAATGCCTTCTTGAATGGTGATCTTCTTAAGGAGGTCTACATGGAGCAACCACCTGGTTTTATTGCTCAGGGGGAGCGGGGAAGGAATGTCAACTTTAGAAGTCGCTATATGGTTTGAAGCAAAGCCCTTGTGCTTGGTTTGACAGGTTTAGCTTTGTGGTTAAGAAATTTGGCATGAATTAGAGTAAGTGTGATCATTCTGTATTTTATCAGCAAATGGATGCTGACATGATTTTTCTAGTGGTATATGTTGATGACATTGTTACTACGGGTAGCAACACTTCAGGAATTTCATCGCTCAAGGTCTTTCTTAATTCTCATTTTCAAACAAAGGATTTAGGTCCGTTAAAATACTTTCTTGGGATCGAGGTTATGAGAAGCAAGAAGGGCATCCTCTTAACACAAAGGAAATATGTTCTTGATTTGTTAAACGAAACTGGAAAAACTTAAGAGAAGCACCAAGTAGCTTTCCCTTGATTCCTAATCCCTTTTTGGACACTGATGACGGCGTATCATTTGACGAGCTACCTGAGGATGTGAGAAAAAAGGTTGATCCTGAAAAGATCAAATCGTTTGCGTACCCTGAAAGATACCGAAGACTGATTGGAAAATTGAACTACCTCACAGTGACTCGCCCTGATGTGATATTTCTAGTTAGTATATTGAGCCAATTCATGACAGCACCAACCGTTGCTCAATGGGAAGCGTTGGAGCATGTCTTACATTACTTGAAGGACTCACCTAGGGATGATCAACAAACCCGGTGGTCCAGGTAGTTCGATCTGACCTGACCTGGTCCGATAGAAAAAAAAACAATCCAAGCAACTTCTGGTAGACCAGACCAGAATGATTTGCTTGGGCTAGACTGGACTTCAAACCAAGGCATCAGACCCCTTGGTCTGGTCCGGTTTGGCACGAGTTTAAAAAAAAAAAAAACTAATGCACTGTGGGTTGTGGCAGTCAAGTACTCTTCTCTAGTCCACTTCACTCTTCAGTCGGCCTCACTCACGCCTCACAAGATTCAAAGATAGCATTTCACATTTCTCATTTGGCAACTTGTAGAAATTGAACAGCAAAAGCCTACTAGCTGTCGGCGTTCCGTCTCGATCTTGCGGCGTCTCCTCATCTCCGGTTTAGGACTCAACACTCTAGATTGTGTCTCGGCGCTCCAGATCCCGTCTCTGGGTCTCAGCGTGAATTAGCTCCAGTCTCGGCATGAATCAGCTTCAGTCTTGGCATCGCAGCGCTTTGCTCAGCCAACATCTTGTGTCCGGTCCCCATCAGCGTCGAGGCGCCTCTCCTCTGCTTAAAGGTGAGTCAATGTCCGTTGGTTATTCTGGATTTCTGGTTGAAATTGTTGTCAAAGATTTATGGTTATTCTGAAATTGTTGTCTAAGAAAATGTCCCTGTCGAGGCGCCTTTTCAATTTCAATATTGTAAGTCTGCCATTTTCCTTTATCCATTATCACCTAAGATTTGTTGAAATTTATGGTTATTTTGGATTTCTGGTTTCGATTACTCTACCATTTGCCTAAGATGTCCTGGACTGGACTGCTTGGACTGGTTTGGTCCAGCCCGAGCTCGGGCTAGTGCTGGACCAGACTAGACCTCAGGCTGACTTGTTCAGCCCGAGGTACTATGCAAACCAGACCTCGGGTTGAGGCCTAACCCGGTCTGGTCTGGTCCATGATCAACCTTAGACTCACCTGATCGTGGCATACTCTACACAAATCATAGCCACAGCAAGATTGAATGCTTTTGTGATGCAGATTATGCGGGTTCAAAGGCTACCAAGAGACCTACTACAGGATATTGTGCATTTGTGGGTAGAAACTTAGCGTCCTGGAAGAGCAAGAAGCAGGATGTGGTCTCTTGATCCAATGCAGAAGCTGAGTATAGAGCCATGGCTCAGTCAGTACAGGAAATTGTGTGGATTCACCAGTTAATGAAGGAAATCGGTCTCGCCACGTCATTGCCTGCAAAATAGTGTGTGATAATAAAGCTACTCTACACATAGCCTCCAACTTTGTGTTTCATGAACGTACGAAACACATTGAGATTGATTGTCACTTTGTACGCGATAAGATCAAGGAGAACTTTATATTTACAGGGCATGTGAAGTCTAGAGACCAATTGGGTGATCTTTTGATTAAGGCTCTACGTAGGATTCGGGTTGACTATATTTGTAATAAGTTGGGTTTGATTAACATCTATGCTCTAACTTGAGGAGAAGTGTTATGAAATATTAATATAATTAATATTAGGGATTAGGGTTATCAATTATCATAATGGACCCATTAAGTCCAAGGCCTCTTTCTTGTGTATAAATACCTCTCTTATGTATATGATATAAATACCTCTCTACACTAAATAAATTAAATATTTAACAATATAAAAATTAGCTGATTCTTGTTTCATAGGACTAGGAAACCATTTAACAAATGTTGCCTCTCAACTAGTCTTTTTCTCTTTCTGACAATCTTTAACCAGTTACATTCCAAGAATCTGCCTCTTTAGGGCAACTAGTGCCTTTCAAGTTTTCATCTTCAGACTTTAGTTTTAAAAGGCTTCTCAATTGGATTGAATCAATAGCTTATGTCTGCTTTTCTTCATCAGATCAAAAGTCCCATCCTTTAATTATTCCAGGTTCATAGATAAACAGAGGGAGGGAGATAGAAGGAAAGAGGTGATGATGAGAAAGCAGGCAATGCATTTTTGGATCAGGACCTTGTCATTTTATCTTCTTTAAACAGTAACTCCACATTTTATTTTATTTTATTTTTTCTCTTCTCTAAACCGTCCATCTCTGCTCTTGCTGTCTTTTTCCTGTTCTGGCAATTTTTTTTTTCAGTTGCAGCTATGGAAGAAACTTGGCAATGAAAAGAATTGCTCAATGCCAAACCATAAATAAAAACAGGAACATTGCACACGTGTAGATACTGGTGCTTTAACCCTCAAGTTTTAAGGGGCGACCAGACCAGAGAACCAGTTGGTTTAGTGATTGAACGGACTGGTTGGACTCTTAGAACCTCATATGAAACTGAGACAGGCAAGAAATAATCAAATTTCTCCTTTCTCAATGTAAATCATTAGATAACTAACCTATTTCACAGAAATAGCCAGATTGATATTTTAAAAAAGTGTTGCCTTGATAGCCAAACTGCTGGCAAGTTATAATTTTTGGTTGCTAGACTGATATTTAAACACATACACACGTCAAAAGTGTAACAAAACAGATGATTTTTTACCTGCCGAAATATTTGAAGAACATCAGAGGTAGAATAGAACTCCTTCTTGGCTTTCATTGTTTTGGCATTGTCCAGCAACGTTCCATCCAAATGAACTGGAAATAACAAGTACGCTTCATGGTTCCAAGATGTTTCTTGGGTGGGCTGTCAGCAGAAACCACATCTTGAAAACATAAGCACAGGCATAAAAACAGGGAAGGAACGAAATAAACCCAATACAGCAAAGGACTTGACACAATGTTACACATTCCAGCACTAAAAATATATCTTCCCTTTTTATGGGCCACACTGAAACAGCAAAAGAACTATCCAGATTAGAAAACCTGGATAATATCCATGTCACACCACATAGCTGCATAATTCCCAATCAAGCTTAGAAAAACTAGATCCTCCTCAGCAATATAAGATAGTAGTGCGGGTATACGTATTCATATTTTCATAAGCCATGAGACCAGCACCATGGATCTTATTCTTATAAAATTTATCAAATTGTTGTATTGGAGCCTAGCATCATCGTTGGCTGCAATTACTTACATCACCTCCATAAGATTTGTTCAGATGAAAATTACCTTGACAGAGATGATTGCATGATCAAGAAGTGGGAGCAAATTTCGATGACTAAACAGGGATGAGACATGGATCTCCTCCCTCACCAACTCCAACTGTTCGCTATTCTGAATGAGGATCTTTTTCATAGCATAAGTTCCATCTTCTGCAGAAAGGAAGACCATGGCGAAGTTCATAATTCATAATTATATAAAATCTCCTCTAAATGTAGACAAACAACCAGGAAATTCTAAACTTACAAATCACCACCATCAAAGTGAGAAACATGACAGGATATTTATCATCATTTTTTATTCATAATTCATGACATGATAATTATCATCCCCATTTATTAAAAACGCACCACTTCACCGCATAATCACTAGACGCTAACTAGCACACAACAAGAAAGAAGCAAGCACGCAGATCTCATTCGATAGTAAATACGTCAATCGTGCCTGGACACCAGATGGATTTAAAGTTCATACAAGTTTTTAATCCAAGCTTAAACGTCAGAAATCGCATCTGGGTAGCAGTTTAGACGGGAAGGGTAGGTACTCCAATGAATTTAGTATTGAGAAGCTCAGATCAAAACTTGTATTGATCAGATTGGAGTATGCCGACAAAATCTAAATCTCCATGTGCCTTTATTTCTACTATTTTTCTCCCTAACTCAGGAGTATAGGAGATTACAATCAGATTCCAATAGGAATAACGCAGATCACAACGTCCTGCACATTTTATACAGTGAGGCCAAAAGAGTAATTTGGGTTAAGAAGGAGAAGAACTGAACCAGAGACATGAGAGGAGTCTTTGAGCTTCTTAGAGAGACCAGTGCCAGCAGAGGCGGGAGATGAGTCAGCGACCACCTCCTTAACCAAATAGACGAAGGCGAATCCACCTTCCCCGAGCTGCCTGACGATTCGGAATCGGTTCTCATTGATCCAGACATCTCCTCCTCCATTAACGGCGTCGTAGAGAGCATTCAACCCAGAAAACGAGCACCCCATCTCTTTCTTCTACTTCAAATGCTTCTACCAGTGCATGTAGATCTTGAAATCCGTCCTTCTGTCTCACCCTTTCGGCCTCACTTCTTGAGCAAAGAAATGATATCAGGAGTCCAAGAAAGAATTTGGAATCCGGGAATCTGATTTCACCACAATTAAGTAACCAGACTGATTCTTATTACCCTCCCTTGACTCTATTGTATTCAATTTCTTGATCGCTCCAATTTCAACCAGAGTACCGAACACATTTTATTTTATTTCGCCACTCCGCTCTTTCAATTGCACGCCCCTATCTTTGAACAAAAAAAATTGCACACCCCTATCCAAGTCAAATCAACCAAGGGCACGTGATGATAATTTTTCACCAATTCTGATGTTACTCCCTCCAATCCTAAGCATATAAGAAGGAGATGATTTTTTTTTTTTCATATATAAGGAAGTTAAATAAGTTATTTAATGATATCATATTGTGTATCCTTATATCATATATCAATTTATTAGTCAAATTAATTAGTTTGGAGAAAATTATAAAAATAAAAATACTCTAAAGTAATTTAATTAGCTTTCTTAATCTCTCCAAAAAAAATTAACTCTATCTTATATTTAGGATAGAGGGGAGTATTATTTTTTTACCTTAATTCTAATGTTATTATTTAAAGAGTTGAAAAAAAGTTTAGGCCCATATATGATTATTTCTTGATACGTTGGAGTATATCAGTTCATTATCTTTTCAAAATCTCAACCTTGAGCTCCAAGTGCAAATTGCTCGATTTAAGAAGGGTTTGGCCAAAAAAGAAGAAGAAGGGTTTTTTCGTATTCAAATTAAAATGAAAAGAGAGAGAGAGAGAGAGAGAAAGACGATAGTATTCACTCATCTATCATGTAATAAGAAACGATGACATCTATTACTAGATAATTTTCCTTTATTCGCACAGAAAAGGGAGTAATTCTCAATTTGAGGAAATAGCACCAAAGCTGGGATTCAAATCCCCATTTCCTTTTCTTTTATGCTTTGATTTTGTCGTTGGCAAGGAGAATGTATACTTGCTGATTTGGCCCCCCCTTATTATACTGTTTTTTTTTTTTTTTGAAAAAAGAGAGAGGAAGAATTTTGAAATTGTATAATCTTCAATTAGGTTGGTTATTAAATGTGTGTTTGGATTAAATGAAAAAAAGTGTTTTCTTGATAAAACCTTGATTTTGTCAAAAAGCCATCAAACACTTAATTTTTTTTTTTTTTGTATAATCCCATTTTTGAGTGAGACTATGGTTTTGGTATCAATACAATGGTTGGAAGCATTGTTCTCAGATTCGGACCGGACCGGCTGGTTTGATCATAAAATCATCGGACCGATGGTCCGACCGGTCCGATCTGGCTACTGACCCTGGTTTAACCGGTTTTCTTAATTTTTTTAATATTTTATTCAAAATTTCATATAAATAATTCTAAAATCTTCCCTTCCTCATCGATTTAGTCCCGGTTTAACTCCGATCTGACCCACTGACCCTTGACCCAATACCTCGACTGGTTCAGTGACCGGTCCGGGTTTCAAAACCTTGGTTGGAAGAGAAAACTATTTTTCTTCTTCTTTCATGATGCGGGCCCCACCCCCTCTCTCATTGGTCATTTTCATATTTGTAGATCCCACGTCAATCTCTCTCATTTGTTTTTTTAAGAATTTCGACATTCTCTCTCATCTATCTATTTTTTTTTAAGAATTTTAAAATTTTAATGCTCCCTCCTATCCTTAATATAAAACATATATATCTAATTTGATTATATTAGAAAAATTAGTTAAGTTAATTAACACTACATATAGACAAATTTATTTCATTTTTGGTATTAATTATGAAATTTAATGTTAAATAATGGATTAAGATGCATCCTTGTTAATGTCGTTAGGGGTTTTCTTCTCTTATAATTTAATATTGTTAGGTTAAATTTAACGGTTTTGTTAAATTTGTATCCTTTTTAATTGTTTATTATTATTTTTGCATCTTCCATGACTTATTTGTACTAGACACCTCTCAGGAAAAACTTGGCGATTAAATTTGGACCTTAACGATTAAATAATACATAAAATATAATCTTATTTTTTATATGTAATTATCACAAAAGCTAATGTACCTTTTAGTAATTTGACCATGAAAAAACTATTTTGATCACAATATCCAAACACT